>CM035409.1:139652469-140032469 GCA_020310875.1 Ceratopteris richardii | reverse complement strand
TATCGGGGATCATGCTCAAGGAAAAACATGTGATTAATACAAGTGTTAGGAGATCAATGTTGCAAGGTAACTAGTTAGAATTTTTGCAATATTTTTTACTGGTTTTATAGTTCATATATCTCATATTCACACTCCATACCTCCACCCTCCATAACCATGCTTCATCATCTTCGCTGAAATTTCTAAATTTTCTTCATATACATCTTCATTTACCTCTTATCTCTCATTTTCTTGTGTGAGTGAGAGAGAGAGAGAGTACACGAGAGTAGTTTTTGCATGTATCTGCATTGTTGTGCAAGATTCCACTCCATCTTTGAGCTCAACTGCCTACACAAGTAAGATTTTGTGCATTTGTTGGTGTTTGCATCCGTCAACTTGGCGCGTCACAATAAGCCAAAAATGCAGAGATTCGCAACTTGCATCTATAGTAGAGAAGAGAGAACCACAACAGCTCTCTAGAATGCTAGGCATTTCATCAAAATTGCAAGGTTTTCACACCATTGTGACATGGATAGGCGATCACAATAGAGGCAAAACATCATGATAGGGTCAAACCATCATGACAAGTCAGACCATCACAATAGTCCCAGGCCATCACGACTATCCCAAGCCATCACGATAGTCCCAAACCATCGTGATAGGCTAGACCATTGCAACAAGGTTAGACCATCGCAACAATCCACACCATTGCAAGGGTGCTAAACCATCATGATATGGCATCCTATCATGTCAAGCCTAGCCCATTGCAAAAATCCAGACCCTTGCAAGAGTCCTAGACCATCACGATAGGGCACTCTATCGTGATAGGCCTAGCCCATTGCAATAAGGCACCTACAAAAAAAAAAAGGGGGATTTGTAAATTTTTACCAAAGTTTTCTATTTTTTGAAGTATTTTGGTGATTTAAGGACCTACAAAGCTTCCAATGCAAGCAATCATGTATACCTCAAAGATTCAAGGCAAAGAAGCAGTGCTTGGGAGAGCCTTCTTGGGCATTCAAGGGCATACAAAGAGCATATAAAGTGTTTACTTTAAGGTTGGAATTTCACTAAACCCCCTTGTCAATTCTAGCTTAGGCTTAGACATAGTTCTAGTACTTCAGTATAGGGTAACACTAAGAACTTAAGTCCAAGACACTAAAAGAACTCAAGTGCAAGACCTTAAGTTAACATAAAGGCTATAATATTAAGGAAACAAACGTAAATTGATGCCATAAGACTAAGTGAAACAAAAAAATTTAGTCCTAATGGATATACCTTAAGACAAGATAAACACCAAAGGGCATTAAAAAGAACAAATAATCTATACTCTAAAGAAAATTTCAACGTGTGTGTACTTCAAAATAGTTGGGTAGAGAAGGGTATCAACATTAATGAACCATAGATTAGTTAGACATATAGGTAGAGCGGATGGACAAAGCATCAAATCATCTAAAGCTAGTGTCAATCATATATGGCTAGATCTTGGGCCCAATAGTTGAGTGACTATCCCTACATAGTGAGCTCAAACAACAGTGATTTGAAGATATCTTTTAGCTTCGAGAAACCCATAGGTAGCTCAAGTCTAGCATGCTTACAAACACAAAAATATACTTATAAGACTCAACTTGAATACATTCAAACCAACCACTTAGGTGCTCACATCTATGAGGATAGGTTAAGAAGATCACGGGTCCAAATTAGGAATCCAGAGCAACCCTTGGGAATTGAGCACCCCGTGGTCAAATTCAAACATGGGTCCTACACAGATAAGTAGGGAACCATGTGCATTGTAACCAACTTACCTAATAAGACATATGAATTTGGATCAGTTGCACCCAAGTCTGACATATGAGACTTAGATCATGAAAGCAAAGAGAGAGAACCTAGAACTCCTAGAGGTAAGTCAATCCTATCAGGGATTATCATGCGAGAACGGATACCCCAACACAACATGAGCATAAAGTATTTTGTTAGCATAGAACTGATGAGGCCTTCTAGAGGTTTAGACCTAATAAACCTAGCGATGTAATAGGAATCATTATTTACAAATTCAAGGGTCCGAAGATCCCACATAAGATCATCTATTTGCATAACACTTCTAAGAGGATGTTTGTTGCTGCAGATCATAGTAGACAAGCGTGCATGTGGAACGGAGAGCCAATTTTACCTACTTATAAGTCGAGTAACCCTCATAAAGATGGGGGAAAGAAACCTCATAAAGAGGGAAAAAAGTGCCCCTGATGGTCTAGAGTGTTCACACACATCACTACCTAAATATATCAACAAATCCCCACTGGGAGTGATGCGGTGAACAAGGAGCTGACACTCATGTATAAGGAGGTGCCAAGCCATGTGGAATCAATCCACAAAAGGAAGTAAGTCCAAAGCTTTGCGGAAAGCTTCAAACTTCTCCCTAGGCAGAGCCTTCATGAAAAGGTCTACAATGTTCTCCTGCGTGGGTACATATGCAAAGATGATCTCTCCAATAGAGAACCTCTCCCTGACATAATGATAATGCACCTCAATGGGAAAAAATGCTAAAATAGGAAAAAATATAAATAAATTCCAAAAAATTCCAAACAAAATCCAAAAAATAAAAAATTTATCAAAACATTTCCACAAGATAGCTTCCCACATTAAAAAAGTCAGAGAGCTTCCTTTTTTCTTCTATTTTAACAAGAAAAAAGAATTGAAAAAAGACAAAAAAATCCAAAAAATCTAAAAAAATTCTAGAAATGCCAAAAAAAATCTCTAAAATATGCAACAAGGTGTTCATGAATTAGGCTATGAAATGGCTTCTAATTTGCAAGAAAAAGCTAAAGAAAAACCTTGAAAATTGATGAAAATTAACAAAATTAAGCAAAAAAATGATACGAGAAGGCTATGTACAACCTAGGCAGATTTTGCAAGTTCCAGGTGATCTAGAAAGCTTCAATTTGGTTGATGATAGCTGTTGATCCTCGATGTGATGACTAATGGAAGCTCTTTGCCCTCCACATCCTCTAACTATACCACACTCCATTTTGGTTGTCTTCCTTTTGGGCATAATGACCATGGGATAAGGCCACTCTGAATTCTGCACATGAATAATATTTCCAACATTACCTCGGGGTAATTTTGGAAATGGTTCTAGAAGGCCAATCATTTACTTTAGGTGTGGAGAATGTGGACATTATCAAAGCAAATGCATTCTACTAGAAAATTCTCCTCCCTACAAAAATTGCCCAAAATCTAGAGATCGCTACACAATTCGTTGCCCAAAGAACAAAGCATCCACATCAGGGCCTCATATTCAGATGTTTTTTGTGAGTAAGGTAGGAGGTGGAGAAGAAAAGATTATGCCATCACCATCTACTTGAGTAGTACATCTAGAAGAAATTGACTCTTTTGTATGCAGACAAAAAGTAAAGGGAAAGCCCTCAAGCAAACATGTGCTAAGAGTCAAGGATGAATGGACTAAACTAGGAAAAGGGGACACTTGAAGATAGACCTACTCCAGTGAAGATACACAACAAAAAGAAGAGCTAACAAGCACAAGTGAAGCCATTGGACATGCATTCAGCAGGGCTTGAAAGGAGTTTGAATAGTCACAAATAGCCCATGGTCCTATGGAATATGAGGCTTCAAGTCTACTTACATATATATAAAAGGAGGTTTGTATTTTTGATCTATTAACGATGGATGCAAAATTCAAAGTTGAAGTTCTATAGATTATTGATGAAGGCTCCACATCTACTCTCATTGCGAAGGCTAATGCTACTACTAAGGGTAAAGGTATAGGGAAAGTCCCCCTTAGAGATTATACAAGCCCACACCTCACTATCACTGTTAAAGGAAAACTTCTACAAGGGGTTATATTGGATGGCACAACATACTATGAAAAAGCTTGAACTACAACCTTCAAGACCTGCCAACTTCACGGTGACATTGGCTGACCAAATCACATTAAGACATATGGGAGTGGTCCCTGAAGTTCTAATTGATGTACAAGGTAACACCTTCACTTTGGACTTTGTTGTCTTAAGGCTGCCCCTAGTAGAAGGAAGTTTTCCTCTATTGATTGGGAGAACCATGTTAAGGCATGCCAACGTGTTGCATGATTGGGGCAAGGATACTACGTGGATAAAACAAGAGGGAAGCGAGTTGAAACATATATTTTTGGAAGAAGGAATAAACAAATAGGACATAAAAGCATGATGTAGAAAATTGGTATTTGTATGGAAAATGATATGATGGACAACCCAATTTTGCGTTTATATGAAGAAGAGGAACTTTTGGCCCATATGCATGAAGGAAACTCATCTTCTTGCTATGGAATCTTTGCAAATGTCTCAAGCACAAAGGAAGTTTATGAAGACAATGAGAGGACCATACCAATGACCACTTGGTTACAAATACTGGTATGGATAATATCTTTTATGAAAATTTTGATGACAATAAAAGCATGACATTATAAGGATTTGGAAGGATTACTTGCATGTTTTGGGAAACACAAGATTCCATTGGCTAAAGGAGCCAAACTGATAAGGGAGAAACTTTACAAATTAAATCAAAAGTATGCTCAAATTATTTATAGGTGTTACCTTGAGTTGGTGTAGCTGCCATTACATTTGTAGGTGGTTAGACTCCTTGTCCCTAGTATGCTTGTGAGATGGAATTTACTTAGGGCATTCACTTACCACATGGCCTTGTTTACTACACATGTTGCACCAGAGTCCATTTTTTTATGCTACATCCATGAAGTTCGTGTAGCTCCTGTTGATGTTGTGCGAATTCCTCTGCTTGGGACTCCTCTTCCCTTTGTAGATTTAATGCTTCAATCTCATGCCTTAGTTGAGTTACTGCACTTTCTTGTTATTTGTGGGGCTTTTTTCTTTTTAAGCTCTCAAGATCTTTCCTTAACTATGTTACTGGATCTTCAAGTTCCATAGGATATGATAGACTAGAAGAGCGAGTTCCATATTGGTGTCTAATTTGCTCTAACCTTGTTGCTGTAGAAATGAACTCTTCAACTGTTGTTGTCGAGAGCACTAACTCCTTAATCTTGCGCTGTGTTGATATTGGAAGTGTTTTAGCAAGAAACTTTTTGATAAAAAAAATCTTGGGGAGGATCTTGTTGTTTAGCCATAAGTGCTTTGGTTCTAGTAATAAATTTTGGGAATGTATCCCCAATACCTAGCTGTAGGTTTTCTAATTCTTCAATAATGTTTTCTATTGTGTTTCCTTGTTGGAACTATGCTTTGAATGCATCCTTCATTAAATCCCAAGTAGCAAAGTGGTCGCCAGCAAATTGACTAAACCATTTGTCTGCTAAACCCTTCAATGTTGCTCACAATAGGATTAAAAATGCATCTTCTCTTCCCATTAACCCCTTCTTTTGCATAGGGCTGAAAATCGTCTTACATGCTCATAAGGGTCTTAATGTGCTAATCCTCTAAATGAGGGAAATTTGATGTTCAATCCTGAAAGTAGAGTTTCTAGGTCTACTTGAGGCACCATACTTCCTACTGATGATGTTGATGAAAGAGGGCTAGCTGACCTACAAACAATTGTCCTTCTTGTTGTTTTTCAAGGTTTTCTTAAAGCTTGTGACTGGCTTGTGGTCATGAGCTTCACATCTTTTTCCCTAGGCTAAGATAGTTCCAAGGAAAAAGAAGATTATCTCTTCAATGTTGTCGGCACCTTTTCACTTCTTCTTTACTTGCAAATATTGGTTCTCCTTTGCTCAAGATGCCTTGACCCACAGGCCATGCCAAATTTTGGTGGGGGATTCTTTAGTTGAAAGGGACTTGACTATTTATAGGAGAAGAATGGAGAAGAAGAAGAGATACAAATTTACCAGAAGCCCATGTGTCTTGATTAACAATAAGAAACACAATATCCTTGTCTAAAATGAGACAAAATTGTTCTCAATGCATAGTGCATAAGCCCAAGAGCACACACAAGTATATAAAAGTACCACAATTTCTTGTGTGATCAACCTCCTTTGTGTGAGTCCTCCACCTTGTCCAATAGCTTTCCCATGTGCACACCTTGCACTCAAGCTTCCAATAAGGGTGAAGGAAGGATGACTCTTTGTCCTCGATGTGTATCACTTCCTTGATAGTACTTATTTCATTATAATTTATGGAATAATGGAATGTTAAATGGATTTTAATGTCTTAAGGTTTTTAATATGATTGTGTTTTGATCTAGCAGGTGAAGAATCATGATGGCATTGTTAATAGTCATACTTTATAGAATAATGAAATGTTAAATGGATTTTAATGTCTTAAGGTTTTTAATGTGATTGTGTTTTGATTTAGTAGGTGAAGAATCATGAGGGTGTGAATGCAGATGGATTTACTCATATATTTTTGAAGATATTTAAAAGATACTATTTTATATATTTTTGTAAAAATAGTAGATGACTTAGAAAGTAATGTTTTGTAAATAAAGTAGATTTTCAGCAAATGCACGCTTTTTGAAGCACCACCCTCATGTATCTTCTATTCAACACATAATGAAAAAATACATATAAATACACATACTCTAATAGACTCATCCATCAGAGTATGTGGGTGGAGATTGTACCCAATCTTGTGTTCAATCTTGTATATCTCTATTCTATGTGTGCTCTTGTGAGATTTTGTTATTGAATTATCTCTACATAACTACATCTACAAGATCTGGTTACATGTTCCACCTTATTTGCTCTCTTACTTGCTCTTGACGTACTGATTGTTTAAGTCTCATTCTCATTCTTGCTCTCTCTTACTCCTTAGTATAACTCTCTTGTCGAAGAATTGCTAAAATCCTATTTGTGTGTCGATACATTGCTTCAACTCCTAGTGTCTCTTGGTGCTCATGTTGATTTCCCAAGAATCACTTCATGTGTAAACCCAATTGACTCTCTATTTTGTCCTATAGTGACTTTAGGAGAAATAAAATTTTAAATGGGGGCCATACATAAACTTTTGTGTATCGCATTCTCTTCATATCTTTTCCACTTTTGAACTTCCTTTCTTCAAAATGTGTGCATAAGGAGGGTTCACCTAAACCTTCCAGAACACTTAAAAATCCCTGAAAACCATTCAAAAAGACCATTTTGCAACATGCATTCAACTTTTCAGGCAAAACCATTGTGATCAAATTGTTTGTGCACTACCTGTGCACCCTTGTTCTTGGCAATTTGTGCAGCACATGTGCACCACGTTACACTTTAGCACCACCTATGCATCACCTGCAAAGTCATCACTTTGATCTTTGACTGGCTCCACGTTTGACCACTTTGACCTTTGACTAGTTTGACCTTTGATCAGCTCAATACACACCATAGTGGGGGAAAGACCAAGACTAGATATAGATAGAGTTGAATGGGAAAGACCTAGAGGACATAGGCACCAAAGAGGCATGGATGACTTTCCAATGCCTAGACCAAGAGAACATTGATGGATTTTGAGACCCACTCGGTTAGTGAAATCCATGAATAATAACTTCAATGGAACACATGAATGATATGATCATGTAGCAGAATTCAAGCAAGTGTTGAGAGTAGAGCAAGTCGAGGATTTGTTCATTCAGTACAATGCTTTCGAACTAAACCTAAAGAATATCACCCTAACATGGTTTGAACCCCTACATCAAGGACAATTCAAGGATATTAACCAGTTGTTAGAGTTGTTCATTATTGAGTTCTCCAAGAGTGGAATCAGAAACAACACTTCATCATTAATTCATAGCTTTATGCAGACACCTCGGGAAACTATGACATCAACAAGATGAAGGTTTAGACAATACATTGAGAGATGTCCAATCCTAGATCTACCTAGTCAGAGTGAGAAAATTTCCCTCTTTCTAGATGCCTTGAGTAAAAAACTATGATCATATATCTATCTTAAGGAACCCCAAACCATAGAGCAATGTGTGAGAATGTGCATTGATATTGATGATAATTTGTTTAATGAATTAGAGATCTCTAAACTCTAAAAGGATTAGGATTTCTCAGCGAACTTCAAATCCAAACCCTCAACCTCAATAGATGAATTAGGTGAACAAGTGGCTCAAAAGTTGGGAGTGTCAAGTAGGCAAGCCCCGGAGAAAGTGTGTCCCTTGCTAGCTTAGAATCCAAGGAACCTAAATGCGTAGCAGTGCACAATTGAGAGAAAGTACACAAATCACTACTCAAGATTGCCCCTATAACAAGAAAGCAGTTAGGGAAAACTATCAACAACCTTAGTAGTATCCATGTAGGTATCAAGGTTAATACTAGCAACAACCTTACTATAGGTCATCACCAAACTACCAACCACAATATCAGACACAGATCAGACCACAACCCGTGCTGGGACAACAAATGCCAACCCCTACCAATGTGATTGCAACCAAATATGCAATGAAAGAAGATAACCTCAATAGGGCATTAGTGCTAAAATTTTCATTTTATCTCAACAAATGATTCTAATACTTAGAGTTTTGATTCAACACATGGAGATAGCCCACCACACTATTACACAAAATCCCCAAAGCACACTAAAGTTTACCAATATGAAGCACCTCTGATGGAAACTAATTAGGAGCATGAGTATTCTAATGTGATGTACACAAAACCCAACCCTAGACCTGAAATGAGACAAATGAGACCCCCGAGACATAAGAGGACATTCCTTTAGGTGCCAAGGAGATCTTTTTGTAAGGCAATGCCCCCATCCTCCACCTGTAGGATAGCCACACTATCTCAAGGATATTGTTGGGAATGTGGTAAAGAGTACATCATATATGAGTGTCCCAAGAATCCGGCCAATGCCTCTAAGATAAACCGAATCAATTTAGTAGCCATCCCGAAAGGATCAAATGGACCCCCGCCTACCATAGTGACCATCCAAGTAATGACTAGTGCTAAAGCTTTACAAAGAACTCAACAAGTAAACCAAGCAAAACCTTCAAAGTTGAGTGAAATCAGAGATTCTAGTAGAAGGAAGAACAAGTCATGAAAAGTCTCTAGGGAAAGAATTAAGAGAAAATGGAATAAGAAATTAGAAAAACTTGAAGGAAATTTGAAAGAAACCAAGGCAAAGTTCATAGAATTAACATCAAAAAATTCGCTAGAAATTCCCTCTTTTCCAAATTAAGGATCATTCTTAGCAGAGCCCATCCTAGAGGACTTGGATATTATGTTCAAAGCCTATCAAGCCAGATTGAGAGAAGAACCCAATGCTACAAAGCTAGACAAAATCTATTAGAGAGGAGACCTAGAAGTAAAAAGAACAAAGCTTTGCATGAGAATGGTCAAACTAGCTTAGGCCATGTTTTAGGCTACTCAATATGTTAATTAGAGTAACCTAGTAAAACCATATTTGCACTTCTAGGGATTGTTAGAAAGATTAGAGCGATTGGCATCTAAATCTGATCATTTAGCATATAACGAGGCTCATCCCATAAGAAGAACACTTGGAGAGTTCTGACCAAAAATATCACGAGTTCTTAATTCAACAGAGTGTGGAATTTCCCCTTCAATTAACAAGTACTCATAACATGTTTCAAGAGAATTCAAGAAGAAAAATGTAGAATGGAGCAGGGAACTGCACCACCCATTCAAGAGATAGATGATCTTCATGATCAATGCCCTCAAGATACTCCATCTATATACAAACAAGAGGAAGATGTACCATCAAGTGAACGATTAGACTTTGAATCCAATTCCTTGCAAGAATTTCCTCACTTCATTGGCCCATGGAAATCAATGTCTATTCAAATGAGAGCTCCCACCATCATGATGAGAAACAATGTTTCACTTCTCCGAAGGAACACAAAAGCAATCAAGAATAGTAAAGTGCACTTTCATCTCACTTTAGAAGAACTACCAAAAGTCAAACTTGAGTTGTGGAAGCATGTAGCGAACTAACTTCCAAATGTTGTTAATTCCCACTCTCAAGTAGGAATGCAAACAAAAGTGCCCAAAATACCTATAGATAAGATATGAGACATGAGTGAAGGGGAAAAAGAAATGTGTATCTACATATTGCATAGCAAGGCTATAACACAAAGGAAATCTTAGATTTAGGAGCAATAGTTTTCATTGCTTCCTTATGAAACGATGGGGCAAGCCAACACTAAGTACAACTAGGTTGAAGTTTCAAATGACATATGAAAATATAGAGAATCCTTTGGGATTGCTAGAAGGAATTACTCTTATTATCTGGGTGTAGACTTTGAGCACATCTTCCACATTTTTTAATTTGGAAAGAATCATGCCTATGAGATGATTTTGGGAAGACCATTCATGAGACAGTTGAAAATAGTGCATGATTGGGGAACCAGACAAAGTCATTGCAATCCATACGATTAGACCCCTCATGGATGCACGAAGACATGCATTTATGGATGTGTAAAGTTGCAATAGAAGCAGAGAGGAGGTTAGATGCTAGAAACTTATGTGTTAATGAAAACTCTACATCACTTCAAGAACTAACCTTGTTTTTAGTGATAAAAATCACTATTTTTATAGGGATTTCTTTTGAAAATTTGACATACACTTCTTAGAGCTCCCTACTTGCTCCTTCTTCTTGTGTGTCCACTTCTTTGACATGTTGTTGGCAGCAGTCAAGGAACTGAAGGACTCACAAGACCAGGAAGCCAACGAAGGGAGTCGGAGCGAAGAGAAGGCACAAGCAGACAGAGTAGTCAAAGAAGATCTGGCAAGTAGGCCATCTAAATTTTTCATGCATCAAAGGGATGGGCACACAAGAAGAAGGAGCAAGTAGGGAGCTCCAGGAAATGTATGTCAAACTGTTAGAAGAAATTCCTACAAAAATAGTGATTTTCATCATTAAAAACCATTGTAAATATCATTTCATATTTTTGCGGCTTGATTTTGTGCAAGCCAAGGAGTCCTTGAGCTTGAGGAGCTTTAGAAGTACCTACCTATCAGTTTTCACATTTTTTAGACTCTGTTTGAACCTCCAAATAGGCCAGAGAACCTAATTTTTAACTAGGCCGGACACTAGGTCTGGACAAGGCCAAACACTAGTCAAAAACTATAAATAGAGCTAGAGAGCTCATTTTTGAGGTTAGCTTGTAATAGATTTGAACTTGTATGAGCATTTTGGGAGTAATCTAAAAGAACTCCATTGTCTTCCTCTTTGTCTTGCCGTGTGTGCGCGTGTGTGTGTATGTGTGTGCATGTTGGTGTGCTTCTCACTCACGCACTTATGCCTTCACTGTTGAAGTTAGATGTCTGCGGAAGCACGCGAACAGCACAAGGAAGAAGAAGAAGCTTGGAGCACAACACACAATAGTGAATGTATTACTAGAGAATGTACAAAGATAAGTAACCCATTAGGGCAATAGGCGTATATACAAGCCGGGGGAAAAAAACCTCCTAAAGAGGGAAAAAAGTGCCCCGGCAGTCCTAGTGTGTTCACACACATCACTACCTAAATATATCAACAAATCCCCCCTGGGAGTGATGAGGTGAACAAGGAGCTGGCACTCATGTATAAGGAAGTGCCAAGCTATGCGGAAATCACTCCACAAAAGGAAGTAAGCCCAAAGCTTTGCGGAAAGCTCCAAACTTCTCCCTAGGTAGAGCCTTCATGAAAAGTTCTGCAATGTTCTCCTGCGTGGGCACATATGCCAAGCTGATCTCCCCATCAGAGAACCTCTCCCTGACATAGTGATAATGCACCTCAATGTGCTTAGTGCGAGCATGGAACACAGGGTTCCTCGCAACTGCCAATGCGCTCTGACTGTGAGTGAAGATGGTGGTGGCAGAAGACTGGCCAACACCCAAATCAGCCATAAGTCGTCTGAGCCACACACACTCAACAATCGCTGTGAAAGCTACCCTATACTCAGCCTCACAACTGGAAGTGGCCACAGTAGGCTGCTTCTTGCTCAACCAAGATATACATGAGCTACCAAGCATGAAGCAAAAACCACTGGTGGACACAGGAGTGTCATAGCAACCAGCCCAATCAGAGTCAGAAAAAGCATGCAAATCTGGTGGTAGTGATCCCCCCTTGGGATAAAACAACCCAAGTAGCTGAGTACCACTCAAGTAGCGAAAGATGCGCTTAACCGCCTTCCAATGCGTGACTCCTGGGCAATGCATAAACTTGCTCATCTGTGAGACAGCAAACTGAATATCTGGCCGAGTAATGCATAAGTAAATCAAGCATCCAACAGCCTGCTGATAGAGAACAACATCAAATGCATCTCCAGCATCATGAAGACTCAATCGTAAACTTGTCTCCATAGGAGTGGCAATAGGCTTATAGTCTTCAAGGCCAAAACGCTGCAATAATGTGTCAATATATTTCGTTTGACACAAAGCCATTCCACCATCAACTTGCATAAACTGAATGCCCAAATAGTGATGCAAATGCCCCAAATCAGACATCTCAAATGAGGCATGCAAATCAGCCTTGAAATCAGCAATATGCTTCTCAATAGGACCAGTGAGCAGCATGTCATCAACATGTTGGAGCAGAACAATCAACAATTAGTGATTACATAAAATCCAGAAGTGGAAAAATGATTGGAAGATTGAAGATCAGTTTCAAGAAAGAGGAGATTCAGAAACAAAGTTCTTTTGTACATTACTCTTGTAAATATTTCAATGTATTTGGAAAATTGACGAGTAAGACTCGTATATATATATAGATACATGTTCATAGTCGGAGAGAGAGAGATATAGAAGAGATAGAGAAGACAATAGAAGTGAAGAATAGAAGAATAGGAAAGTATGAGATAAACATTATGCATGTCATCCATCAGATGTATGAAAAGTTATGAGAAGAAAAATCTTCAGAGAATTGCGCATCGATCTTTTCTCTGATTCTCCTTCTGTGGTTAATCTTTTGAGAAATCCTTTTGAACACGTCTAAGTCTATAGTTAATCCATCTATGGTTAAAATTTGAGAGTCCAATTGCGATCAGGCTGAGAGAATTTTGAATAGGAACATTCATATGTAGAAAGTTCTGAATGTCTTCTGAAACAGGCGCAGATTTGATGGTCAAAGAAATGGACAGTGCTCAGTGCATAGTGTAAAGTTTTACACAAATGAGGATTCAAAATTTAAGTTGAGAGTTAAGCCATCTATGGCTAAAAGCATTTGATTAAACGGGCTGTAGTTTGGGAGAACCATAGCTTAGAAGTTACAGGTGTCAAAGTCGTCATTACAGAGAGACAGTTTCAGACATAGGTACATTGTCTGAGTCATTTCTCACAATCTACTCAAGAATTTGAGGATTTTTAACTTGGAGAAGATGCGCAACCTCTAGGTGACACATTCTACAAAGTTTTATGAAAAACTTTACACGAATGATCAATCAATGAATGATTAATGTGCAGCAGACTTTTTTTGAGAAGTGATTTTTCACAGTTGATCAATTTCTTGATAGTTTGGTGATTGTTCTTTAAAATTAAGTGGAGTCTGAAGTTATTCTTGATATAGAGGTGGTCTAACATCAAGGATAGCTTGTTCTTTTGGAGATTAACGCTCTCCATCAGTGGTATCAGAGCAGGTTATATCAAAATTGAGGAAAGGAAGACTTCGACTGCTGCAGACATACAAACTTTACATCTCGAAGGATCAAAAGGATAAAGTGTGAAGAAAGATTGAAGGAAGACACATAAAGGTTGTCCAAAGGATTAGAAGGAGCAACATTCGAAGCTAAGGTACATTCATTCTTTATAAGGACTAAAGATTTGAGACTACAGGTGAAGCAAGGATGGGAGATAGTCTCCAAATTGAAAAGTTGGATAGAGAAAATTATCCAGCTTGGTCTATGAGAATGGAAGCTCATCTTATGAGCAAAGATCTGATGGGATATATCATAGGCAAGGAAGAAAAGCTAGAGTTCAGAGATCCTAGTGTTCCAACTAGGGAGGAGCTAGCAGATGTAAAGATTTGGATGAAGAAGGATGCTCAAGCAAGGAGCATAATCTACATGGCAGTGAATGATTATTTGCTTCCTCATATTAGAGGACTTGAAAGTGCAAGTGACATTTGGAATGCTTTGGAAGAGCATTTTCAGAACACAACCAAATCAAGGAAAGCTTCATTATGGGCAAAATTCACTACCTTCAAGAAGAAGGCTTCACAATCAATATCTGATTATGTGACAAAGATGAAGGACATTGCAGATTCTTTAGGTGCAGTGGATGAAGATATTGAAGAAGATAAATTGGTAAGACAAATTCTCACAGGGCTAAGAGGAGATGAGAAGTGGAAGCCTTTTATTTTGTCTACAGAACTTTCATTAGATCATTTCACTCCTGATCTAAATCAATTGTTAGGACATATGCTAACTTTTGAGAATGATATCAAAGGAGATATTGACAAGAGTGCAGGACATGCAATGTATTCTAAAGATAAGAAGAAAGCTAGCAAAGGAAAGCAACAATCAGTTGAAGATGAAGGTACTCCAAGCCAAGCAAACTTCCTAAGAGGAAGAGGAAGTGGCAGAAATAGAGGAAGAGGTAGAAATAACAAAGATAATGTCAGAGCTTGTTGGATATGTGGTAAGACCAATCATCTATCTCATGATTGTTGGCACAATAATCAAAGCAAGGTAATTTTAATCAGAATTTTAATCAAAGAGGAAGAGGTGGCAGATATCAGAGAGGAAACTTCAGAGGTAGAGGTGGTAGGTATTCTTTTGGAAGAGGTGGAGGAAGAAACTTCCAAAATCAATCATATTATAACACCTACTACAATTATGCATCAGATCAAAAAGAAGACTCGACTCTTATTATGAATGCAACATGTGAAGCTTCACATGAAGACATGAGAGTATTTTATATTGACTCAGGATGTAGCAACCATCTGAGTGGAAACATTGCCTTGATGACTAATCTAGATTATAATGCAATTAATCATACAGTCCAAACAGGTGATAATACAAAGCACAAGGTAAAGTCAATTGGTTCAGTCAAAGCCAAAGATGGAAGCACTCTCTTGAGTAAGGTTTTGTATGTTCCTACAATTCCTAAAAATCTGATAAGTGTAGGACAAATTGTGGAAAAAGGATATGAGGTAAGGTTCACTAATGATGGAGTTTATGTTGAAGACCCTAGTCAAGGGTATAAACAGATTGTTACAGGGAAGAAGGAAGGAAGGCTCTTCACATTAAAGGTAAAAGGAAACATAGGACATGCTATGTTTGCATATGGAGAGCAAAAGGTGTCAGAATTGGATCTTTGGCACAAAAGACTTGGACATTTTAATGAGAGGTATCAAAGAAATGATAAACAATGGTTCATATATACTTGGATTGCCTAACATTGCAGGTCAACACATGACATATAGATGTGAAGCATGTTAGTTAGGTAAGGCTCATAAGCAATCATACAATAAGCATGGTTTTATGTATTCAGAAAGACTTGAATTGGTACATACAGATGTGTGGGGTCCTTCAAAGGACTTTAGTATAAATGGGTCAAGATATTATGTTATATATGTTGATGATGCTACCAGGTGGATCACAATCTATGTGATCAAAGACAAATCAAAAGTGTTTAATACATTTAAACACTATCATGCATATGCAGAGAGAATTACAGGTCAAAAATTGAAGAGGTTAAGGTCAGATGGAGGGGGATAGTATTTCTCTAATGAGTTCAATGATTACTTGTGGAATGCAAGTATAAAGAGGGAAATTACTTGCAGGTACTCTCCTCAACAAAATGGGGTAGCAGAAAGAAGAAATAGGACACTTGTTGAATTTGCAAGATCCATGTTGAAAGAGAAAAATTGTCCAAATTATTTATGGGTTGAGGTTGTAAACACAGCCACATATTTGGTTAATAGATTGCCTTGTAAAGCTTTGCAGGGTATGACACCATATGAAGCTTGGTGGGGTAAGAGACCTACCTTGGATCATTGTAAAATATTTGGATGCCTAGCATATGCATATGTGCCATCTCAATTGAGGCATAAGTTGGAGCCTAAAGTAGAGAAGTATGTATTCATTGGTTATGATGACAAGCAGATGGGTTATAGATTGTGGAGTCCATCCACAAAACAATTCCTTGTGTCCAAGGATGTAACATTTGATGAACAAGGTACTTGGTATGCAGTACATCTAATGTGTATGCAGAAGTTGAAGAAATTATGAATCAGAAGAAAGGTAAAACAAAGGTTCAGATATTTGATGAAGAAGAGAAAAATGAAATAGAAGTTGGAAGTGAAGAAGTGCCAAAGTTTGATCCAGAATGTGATGAACCAGAAACTTCAAGAAGTGGAGAACTCAGGAGGTCTACAAGGCACAAATGGCAACCTACAAGGTATAGCTATGATACTTCATTCTTGACTACTAAGGATTATGCTTACATGATAAAAGCAGATGAAGATCCATCTACATATGATGAAGCCAAAGGGAAGAAGAATTGGGAAGAAGCTATGCAAGAGGAGTATGATGCATTGATGGAAAATCAGACATGGGATCTGGTTCCTAAACCTAATAGTCAGAAAATCATTGGATGTAAGTGGGTTTACAAAACAAAAAGATTTGCAGATGGAAGTGTGTCTGGGTACAAAGCCAGACTTGTTGTGAAGGGATATGCACAGACATATGGAGTGGACTATGATGAGACTTATAGTCCTGTGGCAAAGATGACAACCATGAGAACACTCATAGCAATTGCTGCTTGCAAAGGTTGGAAATTATCTCAATTAGATGTTAAAAATGCTTTTTTGAATGGTTACATTTCAGATGAAGTTTACATGGAGCAACCAGAAGGGTTCAAAGATCAAGTGTATCCAAATTATGTGTGTAAGCTCAAGAGAGCTTTGTATGGATTGAAGCAGGCCCCAAGGGCATGGAATTATGGGCTTGTAAAGTTCTTGAAGGAACTTGGATTTCAAGCATCAAAGGCAAATAGTAGCTTGCTAGTCAAAGCAAGTGAAGATGGATTTATTTATGTTTGTATTTATGTTGATGACATAATACTTACAGGAACAGATGACAAAGCATACACATGATTAAGAAACAAATGGAGAAAGAGTTCAAAATCAGTGATTTGGGAAATTTGTCATTCTTCTTGGGAATGGAGATTTCATATACTCAACATGGAGTATATGTAACTCAAGAAAGGTATCTGAGAAATTTGCTAACCAAATTTAAAATGGAAGATTGCAGGTTAGCACCAACTCCAATGGAAGTGAATCATAGATTGACTAAATATGGAGGAGAAGAATTCAAAGATATGAAGCTCTATCAGAGTTTGGTGGGTAGCTTAATTTATGCTACATTAACAAGGCTTGATTTTTCATATGCAGTTGGAGTTCTATCTCAATTCATGCATTGTCCTAGAAAGGAACATTGGATTATAGGACAAAGAGTACTTAGGTACATCAAGAGTACACTCAAAGAAGGGTTCTACTATGGGTTTACTTCAGATACAAGAGTCAAAATATACAGTGATGCAGATTGGGCAGGTAATTTGGATGATAGAAGATCAACACATGGATATTTGTGTTATGTGGGAGATAAGCTAATCTCATGGTGTTCTAAGAAGCAACATACAATTGCTCTATCATCCACAGAAGCAGAATACAAAGGCATGGTGGAAGCTGCAAAGGAAGTAATATGGCTAAAGACACTTATGAAGAGTTTTGATGTTATTCAAAGTACTCCTATCATTTGTGGAGACAATATGAGTTCTTTATATTTGGCAGCAAATCCTGGGTTTCATGCTAGAACTAAACATATTGAAATTCAGTATCATTTTTTGAGAGAGAAGGTTATTGATAAAGAAATTGAAATCATGCATACTCCTACAAAAGATCAACTTGCAGATATGATGACAAAAAGTTTGGATGGACCAAAGTTGCAGAGGTTTAAAGATATGGAAGGAATAAAGAAGATGCACGTAATCACAATTGATGATTGAGGGGGAGCTGTTGGAGAAGAACAATCAACAATTAGTGATTACATAAAATCCAGAAGTGGAAAAATGATTGGAAGATTGAAGATCAATTTCAAGAAAGAGGAGATTCAGAAACAAAGTTCTTTTGTACATTACTCTTGTAAATATTTCAATGTATTTGGAAAATTGATGAGTAAGACTCGTATATATATATATATATATATATATATAT
This sequence comes from Ceratopteris richardii, assembly GCA_020310875.1. Taxonomy (NCBI): domain Eukaryota; kingdom Viridiplantae; phylum Streptophyta; class Polypodiopsida; order Polypodiales; family Pteridaceae; genus Ceratopteris; species Ceratopteris richardii. The sequence continues at coordinate 140,014,404 of CM035409.1, read as the reverse complement.
ATATATATATAGATACATGTTCATAGTCGGAGAGAGAGATATAGAAGAGATAGAGAAGACAATAGAAGTGAAGAATAGAAGAATAGGAAAGTATGAGATGAACATTATGCATGTCATCCATCAGATGTATGAAAAGTTATGAGAAGAAAAATCTTCAGAGAATTGCGCATCGATCTTTTCTCTGATTCTCCTTCTGTGGTTAATCTTTTGAGAAATCCTTTTGAACATGTCTAATTCTATAGTTAATCCATCTATGGTTAAAATTTGAGAGTCCAATTGCGATGAGGCTGAGAGAATTTTCAATAGGAACATTCATCTGTAGAAAGTTCTGAATGTCTTCTGAAACAGGTGCAGATTTGATGGTCAAAGAAATGGACAGTGCTCAGTGCATAGTGTAAAGTTTTACACAAATGAGGATTCAAAATTTAAGTTGAGAGGTAAGCCATCTATGGCTAAAAGCATTTGATTAAACGGGCTGTAGTTTGGGAGAACCATAGCTTAGAAGTTACAGGTGTCAAAGTCGTCATTACAGAGAGACAGTTTCAGACATAGGTACATTGTCTGAGTCATTTCTCACAATCTACTCAAGCATTTGAGGATTTTTAACTTGTAGAAGATGCGCAACCTCTAGGCAACACATTCTACAAAGTTTTATGAAAAACTTTACACGAATGATCAATCAATGAATTATTAATGTGCAATAGACTTTTTCTGAGAAGTGATTTTTCACAGTTGATCAATTTCTTGATAGTTTGGTGATTGTTCTTTAAAATTAAGTGGAGTCTGAAGTTATTCTTGATATAGAGGTGGTCTAACATCAAGGATAGCTTGTTCTTTTGGAGATTAACACTCTCCATCACAACATAGACAACAATGATAAGAAGCACATCATGAGCACGCTTAACATATAAGGTGCTTTCAGTTGGACTGTTCACAAAACCATGTGCAACTAGATAGGCATGTATCTTCTCATACCAAGCACGTGGTGCTTGCTTTAAACCATATAATGCCTTCTTTAGCCTGCACACCTGGTTTTCATGCCCTTTCTGCACAAAGCCTCGGGGCTGAAAAACATACACTTCTTCATGCAACTCACCATTAAGAAATGTTGTTTTAATGTCCAAATCATGTACATTCCCAACCATGATAGGTTGCAAGTGCACAAATGCTCCGAACAGTAGTCATACGGCATGTAGGTGCAAAGATCTCATCAAAATCAATGCCTCTTTCCTACGCATAACCCTTTGCAACAAGCCTAGCCTTATACCTGTCAACTGTACCATCAGGTTTACGCTTCAACTTGTATACCCACTTAGTGCCAATGGCCTTCTTGCCAGGAGGCAAGTCACATAAAGACCATGTACCATTCTTCATTATAGCATCATATTCAGATTGCATGGCAGCCATCCAATTTTCTGAATTCTGTGCTTCATCAAAAGAAACAGGCTCATTCTCATCACAGAGACTAGACGCAGCCATAGCATAGCAATCTGATGCAAAGGAGGTACTATGAGAGCCTGAACGAGTACGATATGACAAAGGTGCATCTAATTTGCTGTCACGCAAAGTTTGCACCAACCATTTTGGCATAGTTTTTGCCTGCTCAATATCAACTCTCTCATCAACAAGTGCATCATGTAAATCTGCATCAGAAATAGAATGATTTGCATCATCATATGAAACCTGCAAAGGCTGAGAAGTTGCCTCATTAGGACCAGCACTAGACTGTCCACCTGTAAAAAGAGGCATCAAGGTATCATACATGTCTTTGGAGCTAACAGATGTCTCCTTAGTACATGAAAGCAATGGCTTAATAGCATCTTCCACAAAGACAACATCACAGCTAACCAGACTGCGTTTAGTCTGTGGATGATACAGACGATAGCCTTTACTTTCAGAACTGTACCCAACAAAAATACATTTTACTGCCTTATCATCCAATTTTCTGCGATGTTGTTCAGGCACTAATGCATATGCCAAACAACCAAAAACACGTAGATGAGCAACAGATGGCTTGCGGTCATGCCAAGCCTCATATGGAGTGATAGACTGCAGCGCTTTAGTGGGACACCTGTTAAGTACATATGCTGCACACATGACAGCCTCAAGCCAGAAACTATGTGGTAAAGCCTGACTCTTGACCATACACCTCGCCATCTCCATGAGTGACCTGTTCTTCCGTTCAGCAACTCCATTCTGTTGAGGTGTATACGGCACTGTACACTGGTGTTTTATCCCACGTTAAGCCAAAAATGCATTAAAATCAGAAGACATATATTCCCCCCCTTGATCAGAATGGAGGGTGCCCATTTTACATGCTGACAGATTTTCAGCCAAAACGAAAAACTGTTTAAAGCACATGAACACTTCGGACTTTGCTTTGAGTGGATGTACCCATGCATGCCTGGAAAAATCATCAATGAAAGTCACAAAGTAAAGATAATTCCCAAAAGAGGGTGTCTGCATAGGACCACAGACATCACTATGTACAAGCTGCAATTTCTGCATAGCCCGAACTGAACCATCTTTTGGAAAGGAGGAACGCTGCATTTTGCCCAAAATACAGCCTTCACATACATGTTTTCTAGGTGCCTCAAGCTTGGGCAAAGAAGACACCATATCAGATTTTTGCAGGTGTAGCAAACTAGCAAAATTCAGATGACCAAAGCGTGCATGCCAAAGCTTTGCATCTGACATAGCCTGAGAATCATGAACTGCACGTGCCGAATCATTCATAGATCCTTCATAGTCTATGAGCTTATACAGCCCACGACATAAAATGCCAGAAGCAATAATAACATCGCGATTTGACAGATCATGAACTATATATCTATCATCAACAAATTTCACAACCAAGCCAATCTTGGCTAATGCAGAAACTGATAACAGATTCTTCTTGATCCCTGGCACAAATAAAGCATCTGACAAGGTGAAAGAACTACCAACAGCAGTAGTCAGAATGATCTACCAACTCCCATAACAGGATAAGAGGAGTTGTTGGCACATGTGACAGTATTCCCTGTAGGGGCAGGCTCGAGTGAAGAGAAGAAACTACGCTGCGAGGTAATATGTTTGGTCGCCCCAGTGTCAAAGTACCAAACATCTGAGTCCACTGCAGACATGCACTGCTGATGAGAAGATGGGTCAAAACTACAAACAATAGTAAACGCCCATTCTTCTTCCTGCACAAGATTAGCAGACTCTGTTTTTGGTGTAGAGGCTTCTGCAACAACCATTCTAGCCTCCTTTTTCTTTGCCTCTTTTGTAGCCAGTTTTGTACAGTTCTTTATGATATGATCATTCCCTTTACAGTACTTGCAAAAAAAATTTTGCTTTTCTAATTTCTTCTCATCTCTATCCTGGTTCTTCGAATGTGCAGCATTTGCAGATTTCTGCTTACTAGTAGAAGAGCTCCATTTTCCTTTGCCCTTCTGACTAGCCAGGAAAGCTTGATCTACAACACGCATAATGGACGTGTTCTACCTGGACTGATCTTCCTGCAACAGAACAGAGACTAACTCCTCAAATGATAAGGCATTCGGATTGCCTTTCATCATCAACCGAAGAGTAGAAGCAAAACTCTGATATGAATCAGGAAGACCATTCAGAACGGTCTGCACAAGTGAGCTATCTGGTATAACCTCATCAGCAGAAATCAACTGTTCCTTCAAATCTTTGATCTTCGTTAGGAAACTGTCCATAGAATCACCTTCATTCATGTGCTCACTCTCCAACTGTTTTCGGAGGTAAGCAACACGAGCCTCATTCCTAGCTTGGTACAATGTGGTAAGTGTATCCCAAGCATCCCTAGCTGTTCTGCAAGAGCGAATATGAGGAATAATGGCACGTTTGATAGACAAAGCTATCAATGCATGTGCCTGGGCATCTCTGCCATCCCAACGAATCTTCTCTGCAGTAGGTGCAACAGAAACAGCAGCACGAACATGAATCTGCACAATATCATCTTCGACACCATCTTCATCAGCTCCAGCACCTGTATTTGTAGTACCTATCGTTACAAGTGTAACAGGACGTCTTTCAACACCCTGCACAATGTTCCACAATCCTTTTGCAACCAAAACATGTCGCATCATATAAGCCCATAATGGGTAGTTGGTACCATCCAACTTATCCTCACCAGCCAACATACGGAATACATCACTGCTTTCAGCCATGGTCGATGACTAAAATACCTTGATGCAGAAAATTGACTATATCTCAAAAAGTTGAACAGAACTGCCCAGACGAGTTCTGCTAGACCTATAGCAGACTTCGAGACGCTTAAACTGGCAAACAGAAACTGGTATATAGCTTTGGCACAAAAAGACAAAATAGCCTGCACAAGCACTGTAATAGTGCGTTCGAAGGCCAAAAAGAGCTCAGTTTTGATCTCGGAAACACGCTGAGTATGCTCACCAAAATTTGTGCGATTCTGAGACTGCAAACGGAGGAGTGTCGATGGCACCCTAGATGAAGCAACGACCTGCTCTGATACCAATTGTTGGAGTTAAACGTCTGCGGAAGCACGTGAACAGCACAAGGAAGAAGAAGAAGCTTGGAGCACAACACACAATACTGAATGTATTACTAGAGAATGTACAAAGATAAGTAGCCCATTAGGGCAATAGGCGTATATACAAGCCGGGGGAAAAAAACCTCCTAAAGAGGGAAAAAAGTGCCCTGTCGGTCCTAGTGTGTTCACACACATCACTACCTAAATATATCAACGTTCACTTGCTCGGGGTCATCATACCATCCTCACGTCTTCCCGGATTGACATTAAAGGAGGTGCTACTCATCACTGAGCTACACCAAATTTTGGCGCCGTTGCCGGGGATCGAACTTTGAGGACGAGCGTGTGATGGTAAGACGTAGAGTTGTGACGTTGGCGTTGTAGGTGATTTCTTTACTTTTCCTTATTTTCTTCTTTCTTACTTCATCATCATCATCACCATCATCATCCTCACCATATCCGATCTCCATCTCCATCATCGCAAAAAAATTCAGTTTTTTGATCATATCACCTTCTCCCCTTCATTTCCCTCATTCCACTTGTGAGAGAGAGCGAGAGAGCGAGAGAGAGATTTGTGTGCACTCTTTTTGCATGTTTCTTGAGTTTTCTTGCAGGATCTGGCTATCCCACCATCTCCAGCAGACTGCGAAGGTATGAAAAAGCTCGAAACTATCTCTGTGTCGTCGACCTCTATCGATCGTGATCGATAGCAAAATTGCTTATTTGGTAAAACAAAGTACACCATAATGATGCACATGATGAGCACATCCTAAATCACTAAACACAGTAAAAAAATTCTGAGTCTCTCTGTCAATCACGACCGACAGACCTGTCAATCGTGACCGATAGACCAGTTGACCGACAGACCCCACGACCGACCAAGTGCCACGTAGGATTCAGTCAACCGCGATTGACACTGTTGATCGCGATCGACTGAAAGTTGACGATTGACACAAACATTCGCGTTGCCACGTGTCCATCGCGATGGACAGAACCCCGATCGACTGAAATCACGACGAAAATCTTGGAAAAAGTGTCGATCGCGATTGACACCATCGATCGCGATTGACAGAACTCACGACCGACTCTATCGATCGTGATTGACACTATCGATCGCGACTGACGTGTCGATCGCGACTGACGTGTCGATCGCGATCGACAGGCCCCGATGGACACCTCTGTCAATCGCGATTGACAGGCTTTTTTGGCCAAATTTCTTGGGTTCATATTACTTGATTTTGGGGAAAATTCTAGGCATACTTATCAAGCAAATAGTGATTTCTGAGGTTCCCACACTTGTAACTTGAGAGAAAACCTTGTTTTCCTGATGACCTGTTTTACCCTGTTTTAACCCTAGATCCCTGAACTATCATATCTTCCTCATATGAAATCCGATTGATGTGATTCTTGTTTTGTTACAGTAAAATTAATATCAGGATTATTAGACATACTATTTTGAAGTAACTATACCCAGGGGGAAGAAAAGGGAAGGGATCTTCAAGATTGTTTTCCATAAAGACAAAAGAACAGTTGATCTTTGAATTACATGAATGAAAGTGAATTTTTTGTGTCCTTTGAATCTAAGTCTTGAGCTAACTTTGGGGACTCTTACAGGTCCATTGAGAACATTTGAGGGCATCCAAAGCAAGGGTTTTTCGCAAGCTTGAGAACCGGGTTCTTGAGCACCATAGAGCAAGGGATCAGCAAGTAAGGTTGGAATATTCTCAACTCCCTCTGTCCATTCCTAGCCTAGGCTAAGTGCGAATAGTGCTAGAAGTAAGTCAGGACAACGATAGGCATCTATCAAGTTGAAGACTACCTAAATACTCAAGTCAAGCTAACACATAATCTCTGTGTGATCGGTAACTTTAAAGGAAAGGAACTTAACGTGGAACGATCAACTTAAAGTGCGGAAATTAACCCAAGTATTCCTGACGATGTGATATCAGACAAGATCATAAACACGATAATCAACATAAAAAAGAATCACGTGACTGATACAAAAGAACTCAACAACGAGGTTGTACCTTGGGTAAAAATAGGGACTACTCAAATAGGCATATGAACCTTAGATCAGGACGACACCTAGGGAGAGATAGACAAAGTCTTAGATCTTCAGAGGCTAGTGTCAATCATACTGCTAGGTCTTGGGCCCAGCAGTTGAGCCATCATTCGTACTACCCTAGCTCTGAGACTAGCGAGTCTGAGATGTCCCACGGTATGGAGAGACCTAGAGGAAGTTCAGGTGTGCCATACTTACATAGGGTAGAAGGCCCTTACAAGACGCAACTCGAATACCTTAGGACCAACCGATTAGGTGCTTGCATCTATGAGGACGGCCTAGGAAGATCTGTGGTCCAAATTAAAAACCCTGACCAATCCATTGGACTAGAGCACCCAGCTATCAAGTTTGAAAATGGAGCATACTTGGACAAAGAAGGAACAATATACGTAGTCACTAGTCACCCAGATAGGACAGACGAATTCGGAAACGTGATCCCTGAGACGGACATAGGTGACCTAGAGCTAGGAAACATGGATGTAGAACCTAGAACCCCCCGAGGCAAATCTGTTCTCACTAGGATTACCACACCGGAGTGGATTCCCCAAGACAATAAGAGCATAGATCTGCTCCTGAATCAAGAGACTGATGAAGCCTTTTGGAGGTATAAATCTGAGCAGCCAAATGAGGTAGGAACAATCATGATATATGAGTTCAAAGATCTTGATAGCCCAGGCAGAGTGACCTACTTAGATCACGCTTCAGAGAGGATCTTTGTGTTTACCGAACATGATAGGCATGCTTACACTTGGAAAGGTGAATTTATTTTCCTCCAACCAAGATCTAATGTGTCCTATGGTCACCCTGGAGCTGGAACATCCCAAGCTCATGGAGCTCAAAGAGACAGACATAGAGATAGACCTGAGGTAAGCTTTGCCAACCCAGTGGGAAGAGAAAGAACGAGAACGAAAACAAATAGAGCGAAACCTGAGGGACTTAGAGCCCCAAGGAACCAAAGGAATGCTGATGATTTCCCTCTGCCAAGGCCTAGGGAACACACCAGAACCTTGAGACCTACACAACTGGTTAAGTCCATGAAGAACTACTTCGATGGCACAGGAGACCCATATGATCATGTGGCTGAGTTTAGGCAAGTCTTGAGAGCTGAACAAGTTGAGGACCTATTCATGCAGTATAATGCCTTTGGTCTAACCCTTAGGAACACAGCCCTTACGTGGTTTCAACCATTGAATGAGAGACAGTTCAGGAGCATAGACCAACTCTTAGAGGCTTTCATCAATGAATTCTCTAAAAGTGGCATTAGGCATAATACTTCCTCATTGATACATAGCTTCAAGCAGACCCCTCAAGAGACCGTGAGACTTGCAGGAAGAAGATTTAGGCAATATCTTGAGAGATGCCCTGTTCCTGAGTTACCCACACCAGCCAAACAAGTGGCTTTATTCTTGGATGGATTGCTAAGTACCAAATTGAGGTCATATGTGTACTTGAAGGACCCTAGGACTATAGAAGAGTGTGTATGCATGTGCATCGACATCGAGGATAACCTAGGGGAAGAGTTAGAGCTTTCCAAAATCTACAAAGATTCAGATAGTGCCTCTAGCCTCTCTTCCTCGCAATCCACATCAATTGAGGAACTCGTTGAGAAAGTAGCTCAAAAACTAGGTGTCACTAGCAAACAAATCCCAAGGTTTGCCCCAGTAAAGAGGTGCTATACTTGCGGTGGTGACCATATGGCGAACGTGTGTCCCATCATGGCTCAACCCTAAGTGAACCCTAGTAGCCAATATTGCACCATAGAACGGAGATATACAAATCACACAGCACAAGACTGCCCATACAATAAGCAAGCAATTAGGCAAACCTACCCTCACCCATATCCACAACAGGGAAGATACCAGAACCAGTACCCTCCACAGCAATATGGTAGACCACAGCAATCCTATCAACAACCCTACCAAAACCAACAAAGGCCTCAACTTGTGTTAGCTCAACAACCTCCAACCCCAGCTAATGTGATTCCCGTAAAGTATGCAGCCGTTGAGGAAAATTTGAATAGAGCCATAGTCCCAGTGACTCCATTGCTTTCAGAAAGTGACATGAGTGATCATAGTTTTGATTCCACTCACATAGATAGTCCACAGGCTTACTACATGCAGTCTCCTGAACATGGTGAGTTCTACTATAGTGAAGAACCGAGTGAACCTAGTTGGGAGCCAGATTACACAAATGTCATGTACGCAAACCCCAACTCTAGACCTCAACCTAGGCAGGTAAGACCCCCATTCCCTAGAGGACCATGCTACAGATATCAGGGAGATCACCTCATTCGTGATTGCCCCATGCCGGCACCCACACAACCCCAGTCAGTAACAATCCAAGGCTTTTGTCAAGATTGCGGCAAAGAGCATCTCTTACGAGATTGCCCAAAGAATCCCAATAATATGCCAAAAATCACTCCTATCAATGTTATTGGGTTAGTAGTAGACTCTACAGGAAGTGTGACTTCCACTGCACCAGTACAGGTAGTCACTAGAGCTCAAACCTTGCAGCAGAACCAAAGTTTAGGCCAGGAAAAAAATGCTGAGGCTAGTGAAACTGAGAGCATAACCAAGAAACGGACTAGAGCCTGGAGAGATAGTAGAGAAAGAATGAAGAGGCAATGGGCTAAGAAGATGAGTGAACTCGAGGAAAGCCTAAGACAAACAAAAGCCAGGATAGTTGAACTCACATCTCAAACTCCCTCTCACACTATGCCACCACCACCGTTCCTATCTCCATCCGATCCAACCCCTTCCAACCCGCCTCATACGACCCCACTACCCCCTAGAGTAGGGTCAGTTTTAGCAAATCCCACTCTCGAGGACCTGAATATGATGCTTAAGGCATATTAGGCTAGAATCCAAGAAGGGCCAAATGTAACGGATCATGAAAAGTGTTACCCTAGAGCGGAACTAGAGCTTGAACGGACTAAAATTTGTGCTAAGATGGTGGAATTGGCTCAAACCATGTTAGAAGCCAGTCGCCTCTTTAATATCTCTAGTTCAGCTAAGACGCAGTTGCACTTTGATGGACTGCTAGAAAGATTGGAGAGGCTAATCGCACAATCAAAAAAGGAACCCACCCCTCCAAGTAAGGGCAAGGCAAGTAAGAGGGTAAGCCTTCCTGCCCAAGAAGCCTATGTGCCCAACTCCACAGAGCCAGACACATCCTCTTCTATGAATAGGTACACACCAGAATTCCTACGAGAGATTCAAGAAGAAAAATGGGCTAAAGAGAGTGAAGTCCCTCCTCCCATTGAGCTTGTGGATGATGCATGTGACCAATTTCCACAAGACATCCCATCCATTTATGGAGAGTAGGAGAGTGCACAATCTCAAGAGAGATTAGACTTTGAGTCTAATTCTTTACAGGAACTACCCCACTTCATAGGCCCATGGGAAGCAAAGTCTACTTGCATGAGAGCACCCACGGTCATGGTACAAAACGAAGACTCAATCATACCTAGGAATATGGAGGTAGTAAAGAACACTAAAGTGCAGTGCAACCTCACTTTAGAAGAGTTACTCAAGCTTAGGCCGGAGCTGTGGAAACATGTAGCTAAACAAGTGCCAGAAGTAGCGAAACCCTGTTCCCAGGTAGGCTCTCATAGAACAGTGCCCGAAATTCCCCTAGACAAGATAGGAGATATGAGTGAAGGTGAAGAAGGAAACACCTATCTTCCCATCACCCATCAAGGATACACAACCAAGGCAATTCTCGACTCAAGTGCAGGGGTTGCAATTGCTACCACTTCCCTATGGAAGCGTTGCGGCAAGCCAGCACTTAGGCCAACGAGAATGAAATTGCAAATGGCTGATGGTCACATAGAAAGACCCTTAGGACTGCTTGAAGGAATAACTCTCACTACATGTGGTGTAGAGTTTGAGCACACATTTGCTATCTGTGATTTTAGCAAGAACCATGCCTATGAGATGATTTTGGGAAGACCATCTATGCGACAGTTGCAAGTGGTACAGGATTGGGGAACCAATTTCTTGTATTTGCAACACTTAGGTGTTACGACCAAAGTGAATCTCAAAGATTACTCTCATAGGGATGTACCCCCCATCCAATGGAACCCCATCCATAAAGCCAAAGATGATACGGAGTCTGTGCATTCCATAGGATCAGGATCCTCATGGATGCATGAAGACACCCACTTATGGATGTGCAAAGTAGCAGTAGAAGAAGAGAAGAGAGAAAAAACCAGAGAGGTAGGTGCAAAGGAAACACATAGATCAATTCAAGACCCAGCCTATGCACCTGTAGTATTTCCGGACGAAGAATTTGTACCTCATTGCTGGGAAAAAATTTTAGCAACAATGGATGTAGCCATCAATGAAGAACAATGGACACCCCACTGTGATGAGGATGGCTATGACATTTCAGTCTTCTCCATAGAGCCAATCATGGGAGATGCAGTTTTAGAAGAGTGCGAACCTAACCCTGATGCATTTGAGGATGCAAGTGACTCCGATCTAGAGTCAATCATTATGGACCCACCTTTTGCATCAGATGAAGAATACTTCTATGAAATAGAATTTCAACCCCAGAGACATGGAGAGCTCACCAATGACGTAAGGTTAACCACACAAGTGACCCCTAAGAATGAAGGAAAGAAAAGAAAGAAGAGAGAGGTCACACCAGAAGAGGAAGAATCTTTGTTTGAGATCCCTGCCAATTTTAAAAAGTACGAGATAGATGACAGGAGAGTCATGATAAGAATGCCTAAACGCGAGGCACAATCAAGAGAGGCCTATGATAACAAAGAAACTACCAAGAAAGTAGTCGTAGCCATAGAAGAAGGAGAAGAAAGGTGCGCATACATAGACCATGACCTAACAGAGGAAGAAGAGCATGTGTTAATAGCCTTGCTAAGAGAATACAGAGATGTATTCGCTTGGAGTTACAAGGATTTGAAAGGTGTAGACCTGGACATATGCTCACACACTATCCCCATGACCTCAGATGCCAAACCCTCCAAGCAAAAGCCATACACATACAATGATAATTATGCTACCAAGATCAAAGAAGAGATAGATCGCTTGGTCGAAGCTGGATTCATCTATGAAATTGAGCACACTGAGTGGGTATCCCCCATCGTAGTTGTGTCCAAGAAGAATGGGAAGCTACATGTGTGCATTAACTTGAAGAAGGTTAATGCAGCCACGATTCGAGATAACTATCTGCTTCCTATCACTGAACATATCTTAGAAAGAGTAGCAGGCAAGGAAGTATACAGTTTTCTTGACGGATTTTCTGGCTACAATCAGGTAGCCATTGCTCCGGAAGACCAGCATAAGACGGCTTTTGCCACAGAGTGGGGTATATTTGCTTTTCGAGTAATGCCATTTGGGCTTACCAATGCTCCTGCAACCTTCCAAAGATTGACGTGTCACATGTTTAAAGAGTTCTTGAGGAAGAATTTAGAGGTTTATGTTGATGATCTCTGTGCTCATTCCAACATTAGACAGACACATATACCAGAACTCAGGCAAATCTTTGACAAATGTAGAGAATATCAAGTCTGCTGAACCCAGAAAAGTGTGTTTTCATGGTCAGGCAAGGCAAGATTCTAGGACACATAGTGTCAAAGAATGGCATATCCACGGATGAGGAGAAAGTGAGAGCCATACAGAGCTACCTAGGCCAAAGAATGTCAAGGAAGTACAAGCTTTCATGGGGCATTGTGGTTATTATTGACGCTTTATACACATGTACGCCATCATTGCCAAGCCTCCATACGGACTTTTGACTAACTTTGAGTGGACTGATGAATGTGAAAACTCTTTCAATGAGCTCAAAAGAAGATTGTGTTCAACACCAATCTTGACCACACCAGACTGGAATAAGCCCTTTCATGTTCATGTAGATGCATCCAATTATGCTATTGGATGTGTGCTTGCACAACCTACGGGTGAAGGTAACATGGATCTTCCAATTGCCTATGCTAGTAGACATTTGAATGCAGCTGAACGAAATTATACCACCACTGAACGAGAGGGATTAGGCATGGTGTATGCGGTCAAAAAGTTTAGACATTACTTTCTTGCAAATAAGTTTAAGTTTTTTTATTGATCATCAGGCATTATTGTACTTGGTACACAAACCATGCAATACAGGTAGATTGGTGAGATGGTTTCTCTTGCTAATGGAATATGACTTTGAGGTAGTGGTAAGGAAGGTTGAAACTCATTTGAGAGTTGACCATCTTTCTAGGCTCACATCTGGAGAGGCACCACAGGGAGTGTCAGATGACCTTCTTGATGTTTACTTGTTTAATTTGGAAGTTGTACCTCAGTGGGCTAAGCCATTAGTGCCAGTGTTGACATACGAGCCTAACCACCCAGTCATAAACGATCAAGATAAGGAAGTAGTAGAAGCCCAGAAGTACCATATCATGGCAGGAAGTATGTACAAACAGACAGATCAAGGGATATTGGCTTGTTGTGTGGAAGAGGACGAGTACGCAAAATGGTTGCAATCAGCACATGTAGGTGCATTAGAGCAACACCATTCGAGGTAGAGAACTTTATAGAAACTAAGGAGATTTGGAGTACACTGGCCTACTATGGAAGCTGATGTACATAAAATGTGTAAAGAATGCCCAATCTGTTGCACTACACCACCCGTGGAATATGCCACTCTTTATCAAGTGTCCATAGTGCCAGATTGGAGTGAACCATTAGTAGCCTTCCTGAGGACGAGAACATTCCCTCAAGATATGACACTAGCCAGACAAAGAAGTCTAGAACACGAAGCCCTAGATTACTCACTCATTGGTGATAATCTATACAAGCGTGGTAAAGATGGTTACCTGAGACTATGTGTCCATGAGAGTGAATATCTCAAGATCTTGGAAACTGCTCACCAAGGTGTAGCAGGAGGACACTTTGGACCAGATCGGGTGATCAAGGCAATCCTATTTGCAGGATTATGGTGGCCAACCCTTCACATGGATGCACATACCTATGTGAAGAGGTGTGATGTTTGTCAGCGAACTCAGTATCCTATACGCAAAGATGAGATGCCACTGAAGCCTATGATGGGTGGACGTGCATTCTCTAAGTGGGGAATAGACTTTGTTGGTCCGATTAATCCCCCAGCTAAGGGTGCACATGATGAATATATCATTGTGGCCACAGACTACCTAACCAAGTGGGTAGAGGTCAAAGCTACAACAAAGAATGATGCTCAGACGACCGCTAAGTTCTTATTTGAGAATGTGTTCACTAGATATGGGCTACCCATAGAGCTAGTAAGTGATAGAGGCACGCACTTCTTGAATGAAGTTATTGAAAATCTTCTCCAAGAATTCTTGGTAGTACACAAGAAATCTGCCCCCTATCACCCACAAGCTAATGGGCAAGCCGAAAGCACAAATAAGATTCTATGCAACGTGCTTACCAAATTAGTGAATAATAAACGCTCTGATTGGGACAAACAGCTACACCATGTTGTTTGGGCATACCGACTTGCCTATAAAACGGTACTCCAGGCCACACCTTTTCAGATGGTATTTGGCCAAAATGCAGTGCTACCATTGGACTTCTTGATACCTACACTAAAGGTAGCATAGGAGCATGAGTGGACGGGTCATGAACTCTCTTCGAGGATATTTTATCTGGAACGACTAGGCGAGACAAGACTAAGAGTTGCAACAGGTATATATGCTGCTAAGAAAAGACAGAAGGCGTACTTTGATGCCCATGTTAAGGATAAAGGCTTGAAGACCGGAGACTTAGTTTTGGTGTGTACCCTGAAACAACATGCAAGAAAGCTACAAAAACGTGGTTATGTACCTATGATCATCAATAGGATTTCAACTAGTGGAGCAGTACAACTAGCCACTTTAGAAGGCGATATTCTCCCTAATTACATAAGCGGATGCAAAGTCAAGTTATATCAAGAACCCCTGACTGAAGAGATGCTAAATAGACTCAACATTGCCAAAAAACGTAAAGAAGAGGAAAAACGAATTCGAGAAGAGGCATAGGCAGAAGCATTGGAACACATCCAAAGGATGAAATTGAGAAGACAAGGACGAGATCAGCTTAGGAGAGAGGCGTATGCAGATCCAGGGTATCATATGGCTATGTGCGAAGTTTCAAGTAATAGTTCTCATCGAATAATTGATAGACGTCCTTTTGTAACTTTAGAGATAGGACAAGGAAAGAGTACAAGGACTGTAAGGGCCTTGATTGACTCAGGTGCAGCCACTAGTGCTGTTAAATTTTCTTACTGTCAAAAGTTGAAATTAAATGTCCATCCTATAGAAGCATATCTCATAGGATTGGGAGGTGTGGAAACCCCTTGCATGGGCGAGGTGGATCTTCCCCTCTACATTCAAGATGCTCTTATGACAGTTGAAGTACTAGTGTGTCAAGATGAGGACCTCACTGAGCCTCTTGTCTTGGGTCAAGACTAGATCTATGATCATGCAGTTAACCTAAACCTAAGAAGTGGACTTCTTCAGGTATGGGTAAATCAGAGTCGAATTACAGTTGAGTTAGATAATGGAGCACTCAAGGAACTAGGAAAGGCACAGACTCCTGGTCCTTCCAGGGGTACACATGAAGCTGACAATGCTATTCTTGTCCAAAACTATGTGATGCAGAAAGATGATTGTCTCAACAAAGAAGTTAAGGGTACAACGGAACTCCCTTCTTTTCCAAAAGCCACAGGGATGCAGCAACCAAAGGTGGATCAAATGCAGAAGAAGCAGCCGACTTATGTTCGAGGCACAAAGAAAATACGACGCACGGTGTCTCAACCACCAAAACAAGTGTGGGTACGGAAAGGCGAGCATCTTATTGCGGTCAAACCACCACAACTGGCTCAACTTCCTATTAGTGATCGACAACACGACACTAATAAGAAGTCGTCCAAAAATTCTTCTATGAAAGTGAGGTTTATCTGGGTACCCAAGAAGTCGATGAAGGCTAGCCCACAATCACGACAAATTTGGGTGCCTAAGGCTTGTTTGCAGGCTCAAATAGCTACACCGAGACCACACCCCGTACAACATGGTTCACTCACTTGAACATCTGATACCCATTCTTATACATCACGCACGAACACATATTCTCCCATGAGCACATGTAGAATCACTTGTAAATGGGTCCCTAAAAAGCCTCATTTCCAAGCAGACACTTTTATAAAGCCCTCCAGAGTCTCCACAAAATCAAGACCAACAGCCATTCTGTTCTTTTGGCAGCCCAAAGCGTGTAACAAACCCCCCGACCCCATTTGTAAATTCACCACCACCTACTAACTGCATCATTCTCACACTGCATCTCTCCATTTAGCTCTTAGGACAATCCATCCACTAACCACACCCACAATCACCGAGCACACACTGACTAACTAACATATCACTAAAACTTCTTGTTAATGTTGTAACGCGGACACGTGACCACTTGGTGTCCATTTGCAATGTTAACATTCATTTGTATATTCTCACAGAACCGGTGACCAGTCCCTTCAATATGGCCGAGGCTACAGGAACTAGCTCCCAGGCAAGCACCAGCCCTCAGATTGTGGACATTGAAAGTCTTCCCATTGAGGAGGAATTAAAGGAACGTCCAGTGGCATTGAGAGCATTACATGCCATACCGGTGCAGAATCCTCCACAGGGGCACACAATGCCAGTCAGCAAAAACTCACATTGGTTCAGTGATGTGGCAGGACCTCTGGGAGAAGGCACCTACCTGTGGGAGGCAGAGATAGAGTTCAACGGGCGGTGGGGCAGGTATCACTTCTTCACCAGGGAATTTCAGAGACTTCAAAATAATGAAGGGCTGAAACCGATATGGAAGAAGGCGGGACTATATGATTACTTCAAAGCCCAATTGCCAAAGCCAGACTTTCTAAGATGCTCGTATTTGATTAGCACCCTCACTCCGAGCAAAGAGAAAAAGGGATACAACACCTTTGTCCTCCCATCTCTCACAAGGGGCAATGAGTTGAAGCGGTTCAAATTGACGAACAACTTGGTGAGGGAAGCTCTCGACATGAAAGGTATGCATATTCCCACCGAGAAAGAGACTATGGTCCCCGACAACATGAAGAACAGGAATCTGACGAAACTAAAGGACATGGTGGCAATGTCACCTACTATTGCCGTTCATCTTCGGATGTGCATGCAGCATTTCGCATTTCCCGTGCACAACATGCCTCACTGGATTACTGACCAAATCCACTTGGCTCATCAATGGTGGTATAAGAAGAAAAAGTCAGTACTGTATGGATGTTGTGCTCTCACAAGGTTTGTTTACAGATGCTTGGCATATGATGTGCCAGGTCAAAGGGCACTTATTTGGACCAGGGTGCAAGAATTCCAACGTAGACTATCCACCGCACGGCCTCCATCCAAGAAAATGAGAGGCGCAGTTCAGATGCCCTATGCACAGGCCCGCGGTGCAACATTGACACCAAAGACAACTCCACGGCTTCCAAGGCATGTGCAACCCTTCACTATCAGATTACCAAGACATAGCATAGACGGACCGAATCTGGTGTTTCCACCTATACCGACCGACTTAGAGTTTCCTCATGGCTTTACATTAGAAGATCTAACTGACGAAGAGGTAGCCAGAATAATCAATGCTACGAATTTAGAAGTGGAGGCAGAGCAGGCAAGTGGGCAGCAGACAGTCGCAGACCAACCCTACCCCGTCCAACCAGAAGTAGTCGAAGTGGATGATGATGAGGAAGAGGAGCAAGAGGAGGACCAAGAAGGACTGTCCGATGAAGAAGAGCAAGAATATGAGCAAGAAGTTCTATAGGAACTTGAGGGTGCCCCGGCTTATACGAAGCAATTGAAAAAGCTATATGATACTATCAACCGACTTCAAGAACAACACAAACTGTCCCTGGCAGTAGGAAAAGCCCTCATGAACCAAATCCTTGAGGAGGAAGGTGTGGATGAGCAATACCGAGCAACCCTTGACATGATATCTGATGCATTGGGGGTACCTGAGATGGTGCATACCGCTCTTGCATATTCACGACGATCGGAACGACGATACGGCAGACGCCCCCCTCGATCAAGAAAACAAATGAATGTATTAGTATCAGAACCACAGGGCACCACATCCACAACCACGGGCACAGCTCATCCCATTCATGACACTGAGGAAGCCCATACATCCAGTGCACCCCTGTCACCCCCTTACCCCCTCTCCCTCCAACTCCGCCACTTTCACCTCCCACTACCAGTGAAACCACTAGTGTCACCGCCTCAAGGTCCACTTCCCATACCGAAGCACATACCGTTAGTCAACCCACACAACCTACACAACCGATCACCACCTCTCTTGTTTACACTACTACTGACTCTATAATTCTAACTGTAGCCACGAAAAACCCCGTTCCCCCGATCACACTTCCTGGCGGTTCATATTCACAACTACACACACCACTTTACACCTTCACCACCATCACCACACCCACAATTCCCATTTTCACAATCACTCCCACGACTGCATGCACTTTTGATCTCATGGACATATCACCCACCTCCGCACCTCTCCCTCCCCCCATATGTCCACAATCTCCCATTCCCCCACCACCAACTTCACCCTTTTCAAGCACAGCATACACGCTCCCATTCCCTTTTCCCTTCCCTTCTACATTCAACACCTTTCCCTCATCCACTCCCATTAATAATGTATTTAATAATATGTACCAGTGTATGTCTCAACTGCAACAACATTACCAGCACCTAGACGCACAGCATACGAGCCTCTTCAGAAACCATGAACAACTCCAAGAAAGATTCATTGATTTAGAGAAGGAGAAGCGGCTATTACAACAGCAGTATACTACATTGCAAGCACAACATGATCAATTAGTTGCCAATCCACCCTAGTCAGATACTGAAGAAAAACAACTCAATGACATGTTACATGCTCAGATCACAGAAAATCTCAAGCTTCGATGCAATCTCGCCTTATTATGGAAGCACATGTCCGCAACACTCGAAGAGAATAAAAGACTGCAGAAAAAGAACGAAGAAAACCTGGAAGCAGCAATGGAAGGTTCCCCGCATGAAATCGACCCAGAGAATTTCAAGGCCATACCCTCAGAGAATATGCAAATTGTGTTGGAAACCCATGCCGACCTCCTGGAAGCCCATGCAGCATTAGAAAGAGAAAGAGATGACCTACTAAAGCAACTGGCAACTCAGCAGGAGTCACCAAACAAAGTCACAACAGCAGCCGACACATTTGAAGAAGTTGCAGAACTCAGAGAAAAACTAGAAGAACTACGAAGTAAAGTTCTTCAATACGAGCATCAACCCTCTCCCCTGGTGGAACCGGAACCTGAAGACTTAGTGCTAATTGAAGTGGAGGAGACTTTTGAAGACCCATATGTCCCCATGCCAGCACCCGGAGGTAAGCAAACAGAAGAAGGAATGGACACGATTGAGATCGAAGCTCCTGAATGGATGCAAAGGTTAGAGAAGGTTGCTACCACCCATGACGAGAGAGTTGCAGTACAGATAGCGTCTATGTCACGATTGGAAGAAGTCGTCATAAAATCAGATTACTTCAGAAACCTCTCCCATCATAGGTGGATTGGCACATCCGATGATTTGTATGTTCCATTCTGTGTATTAATGGCAGATTATAATGCTGAAATCAAGCAACGAACATCAAAAGAACCAACCTCGGCGACACAGTTTGCACCGGATGACATCCCTGCAAGTGCCATGCATGGGAATATACATCAACCTACTTGGAGTATCCGTCTGGATGAAACCTACCCTGAGATGGTACACACTTGGAATAACATGCCATTATACATCAAGTATAATCCATGCTACTGCCCTGTCTTTCAAAGAAGGTCTTGGCCAGAGTACACCAAAACAGTTTTGACGGTTAAAGGATATGAAAAGTGGCTAAATTATGTGTACCTAGCACCTCCTCATGGCCAACCCACAGTCAACTACATGATTTCAACCATCCAACACTGGGCAGTTAGATTCAAAAATATACGAGATATCATGGCACAGATGTGCCTCAAAATCTTTGAGCTAATGCTGGTGACATTCAGGACCTTTAAGAATGTCAAGGAACCTCATCTTTCGGCTCTCGGATTTAATGAAGGGTATCAAGACCTTGTCTACGATATGAACACCACACCATCCATTAACGTCGTATATGTGTGGCATGATCGTATAAAGTATCTACCTGCCTGCTTCAAACAGACGTTTGAAGAAATGTTTATCACAGGGTTCTGGGAATATCATTAAGAGATATTCATTCCCAGACCATCTCACCTATTACAGTTATTTGCGGTGGAACAAGCTCTACATTCAGAAAAGCTACGTATGCCACATCCAGAAGTGCCAGGGCCAGTAGACTGGGATGCCCTACTCACTGATTTGGCCAAAGGGTTGAGAATAGTAGAACATCATTTAGCCACAGACATTGTGGAGTACTACATCCAACGACCCACTCAACAAGGGTCTGTCAGAGACGACAGACGCGAGAGAGGGGGGGGTGTTGGCAGCAGTCAAGGAACTGAAGGACTCACAAGACAAGGAAGCCAACGAAGGGAGGAGCGAAGAGAAGGCACAAGCAGACAGAGTAGTCAAAGAAGATTTGGCAAGTAGGCCATCTAAATTTTTCATGCATCAAAGGGATGGGCACACAAGAAGAAGGAGCAAGTAGGGAGCTCCAGGAAATGTATGTCAAACTGTTAGAAGAAATTCCTACAAAAATAGGGATTTTCATCACTAAAACCATTGTAAATATCATTTCATATTTTTGCAGCTCCATTTTGTGCAAGCCAAGGAGTCCTTGAGCTTGAGGAGCTTTAGAAGTACCTACCTATCAGTTTTCACATTTTTTAGACTCCGTTTGAACCTCCAAATAGGCCAGAGAACCTAATTTTTAACTAGGCCGGACACTAGGTCTGGACAGGGCCAAACACTAGTCAAAAACTATAAATAGAGCTAGAGAGCTCATTTTTGAGGTTAGCTTGTAATAGATTTGAACTTGTATGAACATTTTGGGAGTAATCTAAAAGAACTCCATTGTCTTCCTCTTTGTCTTGCCGTGTGTGCACGTGTGTGTGTATGTGTGTGCATGTTGGTGTGCTTCTCACTCACGGACTTGTGCCTTCACTTGCTTGAGGTCATCATACCATCCTCACGTCTTCCCGGATTGACATTAAAGGAGGTGCTACTCATCACTGAGCTACACATGTTCTTGTGCCTCTAACACTCCCCCCCTCTTGAGTCTATGGTCCCTGACAGACCCTTGTTGTAGTGGGTATTCCATGTGGTACTTTGAGAGGTAGTGTCCACCATGTATCCACAAGAGCAGTTTGTCTTCCAAATGTATGAAGGTTCGTTGTCCTTTTCGTCAGTTTGTAACTGCTAGCCTTTGCAAGTTTTAGTCCCTTTGTATGTACTTCTTCTTTGGCATCCAGTAGTGTGGTGTATTTATGAGCTTCCAAAAATTGCGAGTTGCTCAAAAGAGGTTGTCATTGTTGATTTTGAGCAGTTGTCCACTATGAGTTGCTTCATAGGTAGTGATGGTTTAACCTTGATGTCCTCTAGATCTTTCAACCATGGGTTTCATAGTTATAATGCTAAGTACTCATAACCCATAATGAATGATGGGTAAGTGTGTTTGTGCATGGGCTTCTAATGTGGCCCTATGGATGCATACTTGGTGAATGCATTGTAAGAACTATGGTGCAAAAAATTGGGTCTTGAGCTAAGTGCTCAAGGGTATGCTCATGAAGAGGTTTCCTAATATATCATTGTTATAGTGTTGCCAAAGTAGGGGATTCTTACCCTGGTGAATGGACGGTCGATGTTCATCTCTTCGTGTTGTACTCCCATCATGGTGATTGACCATGGGCTTGTCCTTCATTGTGGATGGATGTCCTTATTGATGATTCACTGAGGAGATTCTTTGAGCGCATGGTCCTATCCCTACTTTTTCTCTTTTTTTCTTTTTTTTCTTTTTTCTTCTTTCTCTTTTTTTTTTCTTTTTCTTTTTGAGAGGAGCAATGTCGCAAAACAATAAGAAAGATGTTAGTATCAATAAAATAATTTACACATGTCAAATGTGTCTCATGTCCCTGGGATTCTCAATTGTGTCTATGCATGACCATGTAATGTGGCCCTATATTAATGCATACTTTGAAAATGCATGACCTGAATGGTGCAAAAGATGGGGTTGTGCAAAGAGGACATGGTTTTTGCATGTCAAGGCTTTTGATTTTACTTGTAGAAGTTGATTCAATCAATCAATGGTTTATTGACAAAAAATCATTCCTCCTTATTGGGATCCATTTGAGAACAATGTTCGGCCATGCACTAATCACTTTTGGCCTCTTCATCTTGGGATGGTTTCCTAAGTGTTGTACCCCTTGTAGTTTGCTCTTTGGTGATGTGGGGCCTACTGGTGCTTTTGGCTTCCAAACCCATACCCTTGATGATCTTCTTCTTACTATTGCCGAATAGGTGAGTTGATCTTCTTTGGTTCTTTGTTCTTGGTTTTGACCCTTGCCTTTCCTTGACTTCTTTGTTGAGACTTTACTCGTGTGGGGGAACATAGGAATTTCTGCATGTAAGAGTTCCTTGGGTACCCACAGGTGTAATCACCCTTGTTGAGCTGCAGCTAATTTCTTAGGCACCCAAACTTGTCGGATACCTTGTGGTTGAGCTTGTCCTAGTTTCTTGGTTCTTCTTTTGGCATGGTTGGCCTGCCTAGATGGGGATTGTTGTGGCAAAGCTAGTGGTTGCTCTCCTTTTCGTACCCAAATCTGTGTCATGCCCCGAACTACTTTCATCTTGAATGCTCTTTGTCTATTTGATACAACGGTTGTCTTGTACTTTTTTTCTTGTCTCTTTGGATGAATTTTTGTGACTGCATTAGTCTTTGAAAAAGAATAGAGATCCATCCACCTTCAAGCTTGTTCTTCCATGATTGAGTCCTTCTACATCATAGAGCTTTTGACACATACAACATCTTCTTCTCTAAGATTATTCTCAGTAGAATCAAGAGAATATGTGATACCTGGATTTGTGATCATGCAATTATCTAATTCCAATGTAATACATTGTTCATGCACCCAAACTTGAAGAAGTTGACTTCTTAGGTTTAAGTTGACTACATGGTCATAGATCCAATATTCACCCAAGACAAGTGGTTCCATAAGGTCCTCATCTTCACGCACTAGCATTTTGACTATCACTGAGACATTTTGAAGGTAGATGGGAAATTCCACCTCACCCAAACAAGGGGTTTCCACACCTCCCAATCCTATGAGATAGGCTTCTATGGGATTGATGTTCAATTGTAGATCTTGGCAATATGAGAATCTAACTGCACTTGTTGCTGCACCTGAGTCAATCAAGGCTCTCATAGTCCTTACACTCTTTCCTTGTCCTACCTCTATGGTCGCAAAGGGACATCGATCGATTATTCAAGAAGAAATTACACCCGATGTTTGGCCCATGGCCATGTGATATCTTGGGGCATTGGAATTAACATCTAGATCCTAGTGTGCTCTCTAGCTTCTGCCTGTGCTTCCTCTCTAACCCTTAACTCTTTTGCTTTTTGCTTCTTAGTAGTGTTGAGTCTCATTATCATATCCTCTGTAAGAGGTTCTTGATATAGCTTGACTCCACATCCACTAATATAGTTTGGCAAGATGTCACCTTCTAGAGTGGCCAATTGAACCGCACCACTAGTGGAAATTCTATTAATGATCATCGGTCCATATCCTCATTTTTCCAATTTACGGGCATGTTGCTTTAGTGTATAGACCAACACTAGGTCTCCCTCTTTCAATCCTTTATCCTTGATGTGTGCATCAAAGTATGCCTTCTCTCTTTTCTTTGCAACATAAATCCCTGTTGCCGCATGTAGCCTCGTCTCACCTAAGCGTTCTAGATCAAATATTCTTGAGGACAACTCATGTCCATTCCACTCATACTCTTGTGCTACTTTTAAAGTCGGCATCAAGAATTCTAATGGTAACAATGCATTCTATCCAAAGACCATCTGAAATGGGGTGGCATTGAGTACCGTTTTGTAGGCTAATCAATAGGCCCAAACACCATGATGAAGTGTTTATCCCAATTATAGTGTTTATTATTTACCAGTTTTGTCAATACATTGCATAGTATCTTGTTTGTGCTCTCGTCTTGTCCGTTAGCTTGTGGATGATAGGGGGTAGAATTCTTATGTATCACCAAGAATTCTTGGAGAATGTTTTCAATGACTTCATTCAAGAAATGTGTGCCTTTTTCACTTACTAACTCTATCGGTAATCCATATCTGGTGAACACATTTTCAAATAAGAATTTAGTCGTGGTTTGAGCATCGTTCTTTGTCGTAGCTTTGATTTCTACCCGCTTTGTAAGGTAATGTGTGGCTACAATAATGTACTCTACATGGGAGTTTCTAGCAGGGGGGGTTAATAGGACCAACAAAGTCTATACCCCACTTCAAGAATGCACGTCCTCCCATCATTGGCCTCAAAGGCATCTCGTCTTTTCTAATCGGATATTGTGCACATTGGCATGTGTCGCATCTCTCCCCATACATATGTGCATCCATGTGAAGAGTGGGCTACGAAAGTCCTGAGAATAGAATGTTCTTAATTATCCGATCAGGACCACAGTTTCCACCTTCGATTCTACTATGTGCAGTTTCTAAGACTTTCAAATAGTCTGACTCGTGAACACACAATCTTAAGTAACCATCTATGCCTCTTCGGTATAGGTTGTCTCCAACTAAGGCATATTCCTGAGCCTCTTGCTCCATGCTTTGTGTTCTTGCTAGACTAGCCTCACTGGGTGGTGTTCTTGATCTCATAAATTCTACCAATGGAGCACTCCATTCTAGAATTAACGACACATATAAAGGGTGGCATGCTCCACTAGGGATTTTTCCTGGAACATTGGAAAATTCTTAATCCACACATGTATTTATTTGTCCATACTAGGACAATACACTTCTAAACCTTTCAGATTCTACAATGTTTGTTGTTTAGAGTAGTGATTTCCTAGAAATCCTTCATGGGCTTGTTGCAACCAACTATCATGTTCATCGTCCTTGACACAGCAAGCTAGTACACCCTCTGTATCTTGTTTGTACATGCTTCCTACCAATATTTGATAGTTTTGTGATTTTACAATTTCTTCTTTGTTTGTCTTCACATTCTTATTTGCAAGTCCGAAGGTTAGGACTGCTACCAACTTATTTGCCCATTTAGGAACAACTTCTAAATTGAATAGATAAGTCATCAGACACTCCTTGTAGTGAAACTCTTGAAGTGATGCGAGAAAGATGATCTGCTTTGAGGTGGGTTCTACCTTTCCTAACAACAGCTTCAAAGTCATATTCCATTAGTAAGAGGAACCATCTTACTAAGCATCCTGTATTGCAAGGTTTGTTGAACAAATATAATAAGGCTTGATGATCAGTGAAAAACTTGAACTTGTTGGCCAATAGATAGTGTCTAAACTTCTTCATGGCATATACCATGCCTAAACCTTCTCGCTTGATTGTTATATAGTTTCTTTCAGCCGCATTCAGTTGTCTGCTAGCATATGCTATATGCAAATCTAGACTTCCTTCACCTATGGGTTGTGACAACACACATCCTATTGCATCAAACACCAGAAGTTCCCTATAAGACACAATTGAAGTATATCAAGACCAACTGATTAGGTTCTCACATCTATGAAGACAACCTAAGGTGATCCGTGGTCCAACTCAAAAATCTAGATCAACACTTTGGACTTGAACACCCAGTGGTCAAGTTCGAAGAGGGTTCATACATTGATAATGAAGGAACCATGTATGTGGCCACCAACCTACCAGACAGGACAGATGAGTTTGGAAACATCGTTCCTGAGAGTGAGATAGGCGACCTTGAGCAAGGAGATGTAGGACAAGAACCCAAAACTCCAAGAGTTAAGTCAGGTTTGACTAGAATGATCACTCCAGATTGGATCCCTCAAGACAACAAAAGCATATAACTATTCTTAAATAGAGAAACAGAGGAAGCCTTTTGGAGATTCAAGCCAGATCAACCTAGCCAATTGGGCATAGTCATCATCTACGAGTTCAAGGATCCAGAGACACCAGGCAAAGTTGTCTACCTAGATAACACGTCAGAGAAAATGTTCTTGGTAACAAACATCATAGACATGCATATACTTGGAAGAGTGAATTGATTTTCCCTCCAGCAAGATCCAATGTTTCCCATGGCCTCCAAGGAGTAGGATCATCTCACGCTCATGAAACTCAGAGGGAAAGAACTAGAGAGAGACATGAGGTAATCTTTATACACAATGTGGGTAGAGACAGATCAAGATTTGAAGGTGAAAGACATGAAAGAGAGCGACATCAAGCACATAGGCATCAAAGAAATGAACATGACTTTCCATTGCCTAGACCCCGAGAGCACCCAAGAACCCTTAAACCCTCTCAAGTGGTCAGACAATGAAAAACTACTTTGATGGGTCAGGAGATCCTTATGATCATGTGTCCGAGTTCAAACAAGTATTAAGAGCCAAACAAGTTGAGGATTCATTTGCCCAGTTTGAGGCATTTGGTTTGACTCTCAAGGGCACAGCCTTAGCTTGGTTTCAACCACTAAATAGACATAACTATCGAGATATAGGTCAACTACTAGACGAATTCATTGTAGAATTTTCCAAGATGGTATCAAGCATAACACATCATCCTTGATCCACAGCTTCAAGCAGATACCCCAAGAAACAGTGCGACTTGCAGGAAGACGGTTCAGATAGTACTTAGAAAGATGCCCTGTTCTTGAATTACCCACACCGGCCAAACAAGTGGCCTTGTTTTTAGATGGCTTACTAAGCACCAAATTAAGATCATATGTGTACCTGAAAGAGCCAAGATCCATAGAAGAGTGTGTGCAAATGTGCATAGATATAGAAGACAACTTGGGTGAGGAGTTAGCACTCTCCAAACTCTATAAGGATTCTGATAGTTCTACTAATCATACCTCCAGAACCTCCACGGAGATAGATGAGATAGCTGAGCAAGTTGTCAAAAAGCTAGGAGTCCAAAATAGGCAAACACCAAGAGTCACCTCATTGAATCGATGTTATACTTGCAGAGGGGACCACATGGCTAACATATGCCCAATGCAAAACCTAAACATAAGAGAAAGGAATGCTCCATATTGCACTATTGAGAGGAAGTACACAAACCACACGGCTCAAGATTGTCCTTACAATAGGCAGGTTGTTAGACAAACTTATCAGCAACCTTGCCAACAGAGTAAGTATCAGAACTAATACTAATAGCCATATTATCGACCAAAATAGCAATATCAAGCACCACATAGGCCACAACCAGTCCTAAGAAACCAACCACTAGCTCTTGCCAATGTGATTACAGTTAAGTATGCAATGGCAGAGGAGAACCCTAATAGAGAATTGGTGCCACTAACCTCGTTGGTCTCAAAAAATGACTCTCATGCTCATATGTGAGACTACTCCCATGAAGATAGTCCACAAGCTTATTACACAGAGTCACATGAGCATAGTGAGACTTATCCTTATCACTACGAGGCACCACACATGGAACAAAATTGGGAGCATGAATACTCCAATGTCATGTATACGAATCCTAACCCTAGGCCCCAATTGAGACAAATGAGACCACAAGCCTCTAGAAGACCATGTTTTAGATGTCAGGGCGACCATTTCATTCGTGAATGTCCCCACCCACCGTCTCCGGGTCAAGGACAAGACATCACAATACAAGCTTCTTCTCGTGAGTGTGGCAAAGACCACCTCCCCAGAGATTGTCCAAGGAACCCCTCTAGTGCACCCAAGGTTACATCCATTAATGTGGTAGGCTTAGTGGTGGATTCAAGTGCAAGTAGTAGTAATATGGCTCTTGTATAAGCAGTTACTAGGGCAAGCATTAAAACAAGATAAAACAGCAGAGTAATCGGAGTCGAGTGAATCAAGAGAGCCTAGTAAGAGGAAACCAAGAACATGGAAGGATACCAGGGAGAAAGCCAATTGCAAGTGGAACAAAAAGTTATCCGAACTAGAAGAAAGCCTAAAAGATGCAAAAACAAAAATAGAAGACATTGCATCTCAAAAACCCCTTGCATGCCGAAACTCCATCCACTCCACCTCATCCCGCCCCACCACCCATTGGAAATAGACCGCAAACAGGGTCTGTTCTTGTAGATCGAACACCAGAAGGCTTGGACATGATGTTCAAGGCCTACCAGGCTCGACTTCAAGAAGGGCCTACAATTGCAAACCTAGAAAAGAGTTACCTTAGATCAGATTTAGAGATCGAACAAAGAAAAATCTGCATGAAAATGGTAGAGCTAGCTCAGGCTATGCTAGAGACGAGTCAGTCATTCAATCAGACAAACTCTATGGATTTGCATCTCCAGGGCTTATTAGAAAGATTAGAGCAGTTCTTAAACAAACCGCAAGTTTCTTTACCTCCACCGACTCAACCAATTGTTGAAAGAGAAATCTCACCACCAAGGGAAGCTTATGTTCCTAATTCCAGCTTGGCATATGTGCCCATGTAGGAGAACATTGCAGACCTTTTCACGAAGGCTCTGCCTAGGGAGAAGTTTGAAGCTTTCCACAAAGCTTTGGGCTTACTTCCTTTTGTGGAGTGATTTCCACATAGCTTGGCACTTCCTTATACATGAGTGCCATCTCCTTGTTCACCGCATCACTCCCAGGGCGGATTTGTTGATATATTTAGGTAGTGATGTGTGTGAACACACTAGGACTGCCGGGGCACTTTTTTCCCTCTTTAAGAGGTTTTTTTCCCCCGGCTTGTATATACGCCTATTGCCCTAATGGGCTACTTATCTTTGTACATTCTCTAGTAATACATTCAGTATTGTGTGTTGTGCTCCAAGCTTCTTCTTCTTCCTTGTGTTGTTCACGTGCTTTTGCAGACGTCTAACTCCAACAATTGGTATCAGAGCAGGTCGTCGCTTCATCTAGGGCGCTGTCGACACTCCTTCATTTGCCATCTGAGAGTCGCATGAATTTTGGTGAGCATACTTAGCGTGTTTTCGAGATCAAAACAGCTTCGCTATGTGGTGTCGAAATCGCGATCTAAGCTCGTTTCGGCCTCCGAACGCACTATCGTAGTGCTTTTGTAGGCTATTTTATCCTTTTGTGCCAAAGGTATATACCAATTTTTGTTCGCCAGTATAAGCGTCTCGAACTCTGCTACACGTCTGGCAGATTTTGTCTCGGTAGTTCTGTTCAACTTTTTGAGATACAGCCAATTTTCTGCATCAAGGTATTTTAGTCACCGGCCATGGCTGAAAGCAGTGATGTATTATGTATGTTGGTTGTTGAGGATAAGTTGGATGGTACCAACTACCCGTTATGAGCTTATATGATGCGACATGTGTTGGTTGCAAAAGGACTGTGGAACATTGTGCAGGGTGTTGAAAAACGTCCTATCACACTCGCAATTGTTACAATTGCAGGTACTGAAGCTGATGCAGAAGGTGTCGAAGATGATGATATTTTGCATATTCTTGTTCGTGTTGCGGTTTCTGCTGCACCTAGTGCAGAGCTGATTTGTTGGGATGGCAGAGATGCCCAAGCACATGCATTAATAGCTTTTTCTATCAAATGTGCCATTATTCCTCACATTCGCTCTTGCAGAACAACTAAGGATGCTTGGGATACACTTGCCACATTGTACCAAGCTAGGAATGAGGCTCGTGTTTCTTACCTCCAAAAACAGTTGGAGAGTGAGCACATGAATGAAGGTCATTCTATGGACAGTTTCCTAACGAAGATCAAAGGCTTGAAGGAACAGTTGATTTCTGTTGATGAGGTTATACCAGATAGCTCACTTGTGTAGACCATTCTGAATGGTCTTCCTGATTCATATCAGAGTTTTGCTTCTACTCTTTGGTTGATGATGAAAGGCAATCCGAATGCCTTATCATTTGAGGAGTTAGCCTCTATTCTGTTGCAGGAAGATCAGTTCAGGTTGAACAGGTCCATTATGCGAGTTGCAGATCAAGCTTTCCTGGCTAGTCAAAAGGGCAAAGGAAAATGGAGCTCTTCAACTAGTAAACAGAAATCTGCTAATTCTGCATATTCAAAGAAGGAAGATAAAGATGAGAAGAAATCAGAAAAGCAGAAATTGTTTTGTAAAACCTGTAAAGGGAATGATCATATCATAAAGAACTATCCAAAACTGGCTGCGAAAGAGGCAAAGAAGAAAGAGGTTGGAATGGTTGTTGTAGAGGCCTCTACACCAAAAACAGAGTCTGCTAATCTTGTGCAGGAAGAAGAATGGGTGTTTACTACTGTCTGAAAATTTGACCCATCTTCTCATGAGCAATGCATGTCTGCAGTAGACTCAGATGTTTGGTATTTTGACAGTGGGGCGACCAAACATATTACCTCGCAGCGCAGTTTCTTCTCTTCACTCGTGCCCCTACAGGGAATATTGTTACATGCGCCAACAACTCCTCTTATCCTGTTATGGGAGTTGGTAAGATCATTTTGATTACTGCTGATGGTAGTTCTTTCACTTTGTCAGATGCTTTATTTATGCCAGGGATAAAAAAGAACATGTTATCAGTTTCTACATTAGCCAAGATTGGCTTGGTTGTGAAATTTGTTGATGACAAGTGTACAGTTCATGATCTCTCAAATGGTGATGTGATTATTGCTTCTGGCATTTTATGTCGTGGCTTGTATAAGCTCATAGACTATGAAAGATCTGTAAATGATTTGGCATGTGCAGTAAATGATTCTCAGGCTATGTCAGATGCAAAGCTTTGGCATGCATGCTTTGGTCATCTAAATTTTTCTAGTTTGCTACGCCTGCAGAAATCTGAAATGGTGTCCTCTTTGCCCAAACTTGAGGCACCTGGAAAACATGTTTGGGAATGGTTATATTTTGGGCGAAATGCAGCGTTCGTCCTTTCCAAAAGACGGTTCAGTTCGGGCTACTCAGAAATTGCAGCTTGTACATAGTGATTTTTGTGGTCCTATGCGGACACCTTCTTTTGGGAATTATCTTTACTTCATGACTTTCATTGAGGATTTTTCCAGGCATGCATGGGTATATCCATTGAAGGAAAAGTCCAAAGTGTTCATGTGCTTCAAACAATTTTTGGTTTTGGCTGAAAATCTGTCAGCATGTAAAATGGGGACTCTCCATTCTGATCGAGGGGGGGAATATATGTCTTCTGATTTTAATGCATTTCTGGCTAAATGTGGGATAAAACACCAGTGTACAGTGCTATATACACCTCAATAGAATGGAGTTGTTGAACGAAAGAATAGGTCACTCATGGAGATGGCGAGGTGTATGGTCAAGAGTCAGGCTTTACCACATAGTTTCTGGCTTGAGGCTGTCATGTGTGCAGCATATGTACTGAACAGGTGTCCCACTAAAGCGCTACAGTCTATCACTCCATATGAGGATTGGCATGATCGCAAGCCATCTGTTGCTCATCTGCGTGTTTTTGGTTGTTTGGCATATGCATTAGTGCTTGACCAACATCGCAGAAAATTGGATGATAAAGCAATAAAATGTATTTTTGTTGGGTAAAGTTCAGAAAGTAAAGGCTATCGTCTGTATCATCCACATACTAAACGCATTCTGGTTAGCCGTGATGTTGTTTTTGTGGAGGCTGCTATTCAATCATTGCTTTCATGTACTAAGGAGACATCTGTTAGCTCCAAAGACATGTATGATACTTTGCTGCCTCTTTTTATAGGTGGGCAGTCTAGTGTTGGTCCTAATGAGGCAACTTCTCAGCCTTTGCAGGTTTCATGTGATGATGCAGATCATTCCATTTCTGATGTAGATTTACATGATGCACTTGTTGATGAGAGAGCTGATATTGAGCAGGTAAAGACTATGCCAAAATGGCTGGTGCAGACTTTGCGTGACAGCAAATTAGATGCACCTCTGTCATATTGTACTCGTTCAGGCTCTCATAGTTCCTCTTTTGCATCAGATTGCTATGTTATGGCTGCATCTAGTCTCTGTGATGAGAATGAGCCTGTTTCGTTTGATGAAGCACAAAATTCAGAAAATTGGATGGCTGCTATGCAATCTGAATATGATGCAATAATGAAGAATGGTACTTTGTCTTTATGTGACTTGCCTCCTGGCAAGAAGGCCATTGGCACTAAGTGGGTATACAAGCTGAAGCGTAAACCTGATGGTACAGTTGACAGGTATAAGGCTAGGCTTGTTGCAAAGGGTTATGCATAGGAAAGAGGCATTGATTTTGATGAGGCCTTTGCACCTACATGCCGTATGACTAGTGTTCGAAGCATCTGTGCACTTGCAGCCCATCATGGTTGGAATGTACATCAGTTGGACATTAAAACAACATTTCTGAATGGTGACTTGCATGAAGAAGTGTATGTTTTTCAGCCCCATGGCTTTGTGCAGAAAGGGCATGAAAACCAAGTGTGCAGGTTAAAGAAGGCATTATATGGTTTAAAGCAAGAACCACGTGCCTTGTATGAGAAGATACATGCCTATCTGATTACACATGGTTTTGAGAACAGTCCAACTAAAAGCACCTTATATGTTAAGCATGCTAATGATGTGCTTCTGATCATTGTTATCTATGTTGACGACATGCTGCTCACTAGTCCTATTGAGAAGCATATTGCTGATTTTAAGGCTGATTTGCATGCCTCATTTGAGATGTCTGATTTGGGGCGTTTGCATCATTATTTGGGCATTCAGTTTATGCATGTTGATGGTGGAATGGCTTTTTGTCAAATGAAATATATTGACACATTATTGCAGCATTTTGGCCTTGAAGACTGTAAGCCTATTGCTACTCCTATGGAGACAGGTTTATGATTGAGTCTTCATGATGTTGGAGATGCATTTGATGCTGTTCTCTATCAGCAGGCTATTGGATGCTTGATTTACTTATGCATTACTCGGCTAGATATTCAGTTTGTTGTCTCACAGATGAGCAAGTTTATGCATTGCCCAGAAGTCAAGCATTGGCAGGCGGTTAAGCGCATCTTTTGCTACTTGAGTGTTACTCAGCTACTTGGGTTGTTTTATCCCAAGGGGGGATCACTACCGCCAGATTTGCATGCTTTTTTTGACTCTAATTGGGCTCGTTGCTATGACACTCGTGTGTCCACTAGTGGCTTTTGCTTCATGCTTGGTAGCTCATGTATATCTTGGTCTATTGTGGCCACTTACAGTTGTGAGGCTGAGTATAGGGCAGCTTTCACAGTTACTATTGAGTGTGTGTGGCTCAGACGCCTTATGGCTGATTTGGGTGTTGGTCAGTCTTCTTCCACCACCATCTTCACTGACAGTCAAAGCGCATTGGAAGTTGCGAGGAACCCTGTGTTCCATGCTTGCACTAAGCACATTGAGGTGCATTATCACTATGTCAGGGAGAGGTTCTCTGCTGGAGAGATCAGCTTGGCATATGTGCCCACGCAGGAGAACATTGCAGACCTTTTCAGGAAGCTCTGCCTAGGGAGAAGTTTGAAGCTTTCCGCAAAGCTTTGGGCTTACTTCCTTTTGTGGAGTGATTTACACATAGCTTGGCACTTCCTTATACATGAGTGCCAGCTCCTTGTTCACCGCATCACTCCCAAGGGGGATTTGTTGATATATTTAGGTAGTGATGTGTGTGAACACACTAGGACCACCAGGGCACTTTTTTCCCTCTTTAGGAGGCTTTTTTCCCCCGGCTTGTATATATGCCTATTGCCCTAATGGGCTACTTATCTTTGTACATTCTCTAGTAATACATTCAGTATTGTGTGTTGTGCTCCAAGCTTCTTCTTCTTCCTTGTGTTGTTCGCCTGCTTTCGCAGACGTCTAACTCCAACAGAAAGACCTCTAGGATTGCTAGAAGGGATAACTCTAACCACTTGTGGTGTAGAGTTTGAGCACACCTTTGCTATGTGTGACTTTGGCAAAAATAATGTCTATGAGATGATCCTAGGAAGAGCCTTCCTACGACAATTGCAGATAGTACAGGATTGGGGAACCAACTCTTTGTACCTGCAACACTTAGGGGTTACCACCAAGGTCAATCTAAAGGACTATACATTTAGAGATGTACCACTCCTACAATGGAACCCTATCCACAAGGTGCTAGAAGATTCAATCTCTCTGCATTCTGAAAGTAATTCTGATCCATCTTGGATGCATGAAGATACTCATTTGTGGATGTTCAAAGTCATAGAGGAAGAGGAAAAACGCTAAAAGTGAGAGAAGAAGGAATTTCTCTTGGAGATAGACCAGTTAATGACCTAGCCTATACATCGATGATATTTCCAAATGATGAATTCAAGCCTCATGGTTGGGCGGAAATCTTAGCTACCATGGACATTGGAATGAAGAACAATGGACACCTCATTGTGATGAGGAGGGTTATGATATTTCAATGTTCATGTGTCAACCCTTGCTAGAAGAATATGACCCTAGTGATGTCATAGAAGAAGAAGAGGATGACAATGATCTAGAGTCCATTGTGATGGATAGTTGCTTTAATCTAGAGGAGCCCTATCTAGAAGAAATAGGTGTATTTACCCAAAAGGAAGAAGAACCTCTCACAAGTATCAAAACAGTAAATTCAAAGGATGGAAGTGAAGGAGGTCAAAAGAGAAAGAAGAGAAAAGCAATGAAACAAGAAGAGTAGGAATCATTGTTTGAAGTACTAGAGAATTTTAAGAAATATGAAGTTGAGGACCAAAAAATTTTGGTACGAATGCCTAAGAGAGAGGCCATCATAGGAGAATCATATGATAATATAGAAAAGACCAAAAAAATTGTAGTCACTATTGAAGGGAATGAAGAGAGATGTACATATATAGGAGAAGACCTAAGTGAAGAAGAAGAAACTGAGCTTGTAGCTCTATTAAGGGAATACATGCATATAATGAGAAATTGACAGGCTGATTGAAGCTGGGTTTATTTATGAGATTGAGCATACTAAATAGGTGTCCCCCATTGTAGTGGTCCCCAAGAAGAATGGGAAGTTGCAAGTGTGTATTGACCTTAAAAAAGTTAATGCCGCTACAATCAGAGATAGATATCTGCTTCCGATCACTGAACATTTATTGGAACGTGTTGTAGGCAAGGAAGTTTATAGCTTCCTTGATGGATTTTCAGGTTACAACCAAGTAGCCATTGCCCTAGAAGATCAACACAAGATGGATTTTGCCACCGAATGGGGAATCTTTGCATTTCGTGTGATGCCATTTGGGCTCACAAATGCACCTGCAACATTCCAACGGCTCATGTGTCATGTCTTCAAAGAGTTCTTGCAAAAGATCTTAGAACTATATGTGGACGATTTATGTGCTCATTCCCAAGAAAGAAGATACCACATCCCTAAGCTCAAACAAATCTTCAACAAGTGTAGAGAATATCGAGTGTGTCTGAACCCAGAAAAGTTTGTATTCATGGTACAACAAGGTAAAATCTTAGGTCATATTGTTTCTAAGAACGGAATATCTATAGATGATGATAAAGTAAGAGCCATAGCGGAGTTGCCAAGGCCAAGGAACATTAAAGAGGTACAATCTTTTATGGGCCATTGTGGATATTACCCTAGGTTTATCCACATGTATGCGATCATAGTTAAACCTTCTTATGGTTTGTTGACAAATTTTGAGTGGAATGATGAATGTGAGAACTCCTTCAATGAGCTAAAAAGACGTTTGTGCACAACACCAATATTGACCACTCCTGATTGGAATAAACCATTCCATGTCCATGTGGATGCATCCAATCATGCAATAGGATGTGTGCTAGCACAACCCACAGGTGAAGGAAATTTAGATTTTCCCATAGCATATGCTAGTAGACAACTAAATCCAACTGAAAGAAATTATACCACAACCGAGCAAGAAGGCTTAGGCATGGTATATTCTGTGAAGAAGTTTCGACACTACCTATTGGCCAACAAGTTCAAGTTTTTCCTGATCATCAAGCTTTATTATATTTGGTCAATAAACCTTGCAATACTAGATGCTTCGTAAGATGGTTCCTCTTACTAATGCAATATGACTTTGAAGTTGTTGTCAGGAAAGGTAGAACCCACCTTAGGGCATATCACCTTTAAGAGTTGTGAAGTCTAGTCATAGTTAATGATTTCTGGCCTTTGTACTTGAAGAGAAGAAGGCTTCAAGTGCATTCCACACTTCTTGTAATGTTTTACAACTTCTAATGTGAGGCAACAAAAAATCTCAGATAGAGTTGAGGAGATAAGACCTTGCAAGTGCATCCTTGGAGCACCATGTGCTCAATATTTCTTGCTCTTCTTGTGTTGGTTGACCTTTGTTCCTGAAACTTGGCATAACTTCATCTCCAGCTATATAACCATATAAATTCTTGTCTTGAAGATAAGCTTCCATCCTTAGTGACCAGGCTAAGTAGTTAACTCTATCCAATTTGTTAATTGATGAAGGAAATCCATCTGCCATGTTTT
Organism: Ceratopteris richardii; assembly: GCA_020310875.1. Classification (NCBI taxonomy): domain Eukaryota; kingdom Viridiplantae; phylum Streptophyta; class Polypodiopsida; order Polypodiales; family Pteridaceae; genus Ceratopteris; species Ceratopteris richardii. The sequence continues at coordinate 139,978,336 of CM035409.1, read as the reverse complement.
CCAACCTTGCTCTGATAACACTGTGAAGAGATGGATTTGTACTTGTCAAAGATGAAGTGCTGTAAAGAATTTGCACTACACCATCCAAATAAACTCTAGAGATATGTAGTAGGCCCTTTTAGCTTGCCAAAGGATGTATTAGATACCATATGTACCTTGGAAGCTCACTCTCAAAAAGATGAATCAAAATAGATAAGTTGAAGTGGATTCAAGAACAAAAAACTTGCTATTTATGTTCATACACCTGCTTAGTGTTTTGAACAATTCTCTAGCCACAGCAGCAATTAACTTGATTCCTTTTGGGGAACTCTTAATAACTTAGTAAGCTAAAAACCAAGAGTTATTTCATAAAATTTATGGATCACATAAAGAGAAAGGTGTTTAGCAAGTTGTAGCATCACCGTGATTTTCACGGGCTATAGCAGTACTTAGACCTATGAGCAGAAAAGTGTCTATATCTCAAGATTCCAAAATGAAATGATTATGAAATTTTGTAGGCATATACTAGACAGTATGTGGATTCTATCAAGATTTGAATCATGGAAAAGGATGAAGTACACACTCAGAATTAGCTCTAAGAAAAATACTGATTTGATGGAGTGCTGACAGAGAGGTAGAATATGAAGAGATATAGGCTACTTCAAATGAACATAGCTCACGATTGAAAAACTCAATTGCAATGAAAATTTGTGAGTATATAGTAGACATAAGGAGAAAACTTTGCCAACTTAAATCACTGAAAAGGATCCACCAAGCTCAGAGAAATCATCTCTGCAATCTGACTAAGAAAACTGAGAGATATGGTAGTGAATAGTATACTCACAAAAGCATGAAAATATGGACACCAATGATCATGAAAATGAATGTATATTGATTGTGAAGTACAATGGACTTACTGATACATATGTGTGCCTTGGAACCACACTTTGATATGGCATAAATCTCTACTCATAGAGGTCTAAAACCGCGACTAGAAGGCCATGTATATGTGCTCATGTTTGGAACCTAATTTTGAATTTGAATCTCTCCTAAAATCACTCTCCAATCTTTTAGAGATTGATTCTCCTACTCACTCAATCACAAATTCATGGCATTTCTCCTTCCTACTCATCAAGTGGAATCAACCACTTAGATTCCTTTACTTTTACATCAAGTAAGTACTCAAAAATTACAAGAGGGAGTTCACAAGTGATCTCTACAAGGAGTTGACATTTCCTTTAAATTTCTAAGCCTTTTGATGACTCAAGCCATCACTTGGACTTGCCATGGACTTGTTCCAACAGTATGTACATACATCGATCTTCGTTCTCTTCAATGGCTACTACAATTTTTTTGGTCTTTTCTTTATTATCATATGCTTCTCCTATGGTGGCCTCTCTCCTAGGGATTCATACCAAAATTTTTTTGTCTTCAACTTCAAATTTCTTGAAATTCTCTAGTACTTAGATCAATCATTCCTCTTCTGTTGGTTTTTTTTTTTGAGTAAATACTCCTACATTTTCTAGATAGTGCTCCTCTGAATTAAAGCAACTATCCATCGCAATGGATTCTAGATCATTGTCATTCTCCTCTTCTTCTATGACACTGCTAGGGTCACACTCTTCTCGCAAGGGCTCACACATGAACATGGAGATATCATAACCCTCCTCATCACAATGAGGCATCCATTGTTCTTCATTGACAGCAATGTTTATGGTAGCTAAGATTTCTACCTAGCCATGAGGCTCAAATTCCTCATCTGGAAAGATCATCAGTGTTTAGGTTGGGTCTCTAACTGGTCTATCTCCTTTAGAAGTTCCTTCTTCGCTCGCTTTTAGGTGTCTTTTCTCTTCCTCTGCAACTTTGCACATCCACAAATGAGTATCTTCATGCATCCAAGATGGATCAGATGAACTTCCAAAATTTACAAAGATTGAATTTTCTTGTGCCTTGTGGATAGGATTCCACTGTAGGGGTGGTACATCGTTGTATGTATAGTCCTTTAGATTGACCTTGGTTGTGACCCCTAAATGCTGCAAGTACAAGGCATTGGTCCCCCAATCTTGTACTATTTGCAGTTGTCGTAGGAAGGGTCTTCCTAGGACATTTCATAGACGTTATTTTTGCAAAATTCACGTATAGCAAAGGTGTGCTCAAACTGTACGCCACAAGTGGTTAGAGTTCTCCCTTCTAGCAATCCTAGATGTCTTTCAATATGGCCATTAGCCATTTGAAGCTTCATTCTAGTTGGTCTTAATGTAGGTTTTCCCCATTGCTTCCACAAAGAGGTGGTCACAATCGCAACACCGACACCTGAATCTAAGATAGCTTTGGTTGTGTAACCTTGGTAGGTGCTTGGAAGATAAGTATTACCTTCTCCACCTTTACTCATATCTCCTATTTTGAATAGAGGTATCTTTGGGATTTTTTTGGTTAGAGCCTACTTTTGACATATTGGAACCAAGTTCTGGAACCTGATTCGCCACGTCTTAATAGCTCAGTTTTACTTTTAGTAGCTCTTCTAATGTGAGATGACATTGAACCTTAGTGTTCTTCACAACTTCAGTGTTTCTTAGTGCGACTGAGTCTTCATTTCTTATCAATATTGTGAGAGCTCTGATATGAAGAGATTCAGATTCCCATGGGCCTATGAATTGTGGAAACTCTTGTAAAGAATTAGATTCAAAATCTAATTTTTCATCTTCTTGTTGCTCTACTTGGTCTCCATAAATAGATGGGATGTCTTGGGAAAATTGATCATGAAGATCATCAATTTCAAGAATAGGAGGGGGATTACCCTTCTCCTTGGCCCATTTCTCTTCTTGTATTTCCCATAAGAACTCTTGAGAGTACTGTTGAATTGAAAGAGGTGTTCCATCATCCATGGAATCAAGAACATAACCTTCCATTGGTGATGAGCTTTCTCTTTCCACAACTGGTTGAGCCTCTGGAGGTATTTTCTTACTTTTTTCTTCCTTCAAAAAGTCATGATTCTCTCAAATGTAAATTGAAAAAAGTCGCGAATCTCTCAAATGTAAATTGCAAAAAGTTGCAAATCTCCCAAATCTAAATTGCAAAAAGTCGGGAATCTCTCAAATGTAAATTGCAAAAATTCATGAATCTCTTAAAATGTAAATTGCAAAAAGTCGCAAATCTCTCAAAATGGGATTCCAAAGATTCGCGATTTTCTCAAGAATTGGGGCCCAACATTTGCAATTTTCTCACAATCTGGATTCTACAAAGTCGCGATTTCTTCAAAACTTGCCTTATTAAAAAGTTGAGATTTCTTCAAAAGCTTCATTGCAAAAAATTGTGAATTTTTCAAAAATAAATCCAAAAAGTCGCAATTTTTTGAGAATTTTAAGGTGCAAAAAGTCTCGATTTCCTGAAATTTTTGATGTCCAAAAAGTCGCGATTTTCTAAAAAATTTATCAAAAATTCACGATTTTCTCAAATATTAGATGGCAAAAAGTCCCGATTTTCTCCTCTAAAGTCCACCAAAAAGTTGCAATTTTTTTGAGAGTCCAAAACCAAAAAGTCAAAAAGTTGCGATTTTTTCCACATCTAGAGAATAAAAAAATTGTGATTTTCCCACAGCCAAAAAAACCAAAAATTTGCAAATTTCTCAAACTTAGAGAGCCAAAGAATTGTGATTTTCTCATAAATTCCCTTGCAAAAAGTCACGATTTTCTCAAAAATTGATATCCAAAAATTCACGATTTCTTGAGATCTTGATGGTAGAAAGTCGCAACTTTCTAAAAAACTTGAGTGCAAAAAATCATGATTTCTTCAAACGTTGCCTAACCAAAGAATCACGATTTCCTTGAGAGCCCAAAGCCAAAGAGCCGTGATTTTTTGAGATTCAGAGACCAAAAAGTCATGATTTTCTAAGTGATCTTAGGCGGGAAACTAAAGAATCATGAAATTCAATTTTTTCTGAAATTTCCAAAAAAGTAGCGATTTTTTCCAAAAATTCACGATTTTCTGAGAATTTTGGCAGGAAGTTTGAACTCAAGTGTTGAGGCTTGCGTGTTGTGCAAAGGGTCCCAGAAAGCATAGAAACTCATAAACACCAACACTTTTCCTCTCTTTCTCTCTCTCTCGCACAGTTATAGGAAAAGAAGAGAAAAAAATTAAAAAATAAAAGAAAAAAAAAGTCTAGTCAAAATTCATGATGAGTAAGAGATACAATATATTGCCTTGTAGTTAGTGGCATGTAGTGGGGAAAGTGGTGAGTTAAGAAGGAGGCACAAACTTCTTCACATGCTCATTGGTTATAAAAGTGAAGAGGGAGCATGTTCTAAACAAGGAGAGAAAGAGGCAAGAGCTCCTAGTAGTCGGATCTAGTCATTTTTATCTTCCCTTAGACTCCTTCCAGTCGCATGTCAGTTTGTACATAGCTATGTTGTGGAGCTCATATCTCAGTGTATATGTAACCATTTCCTACGTTTAAACATTCATTGGAAAGCTTATTTCATGCACTATTTGGCATACCAAGTATCTCCTTCAAAGCTTATATATTCCCTGAGATATCAGTGAAAGACTGAAGTCTAGTTTTTCAGTATACCTATGTAGATAGGTAGTCTATTTTGGTTGGTTAAGTTTCCCAACCAAAACATATACAAATTGCTTGATTTTTCTCTTATTGGAAAGCTCTTGGCATGTACTTTCTTTTTTGCGAATATCTCATTCAGAAGATTTATATTCTGTGAGATATTTGTCAGAGAGTGAAGTCTAGTTTTATAGTGTACTTATGTGTGCAGGTGGTCTATTTTGGTCAGTTGAGTTTCCTAACCAAAACTCATCTAAATTACTTGTTTTTTAGCTTGTTGGAAAGCTATTTGTGTCTACTTTCTCTATACCAAATATCTTTGTCAAAGGATATATATTCAAAGAGTTATCAATCCGAGAGTGAAGTTCAGTTCTTCAACATACTTGTGTGGATAGGTAGTTCATCTTTGTCAGTTGTGTTTCCTAATCAATAATTGTCCAAATTAAGTTATTTATAGCTTGTTAGAAAGCGCTCTTTGTCTATTTTGATTGAATAAAGCCACAAGTCCACTTGAGTTTTTTTATTGAGAGCAGCTATCTAAGGTGTAGTAGTTTTTCTAAGTGTTGGACATACAAGGGTTCAATACACATTTTTGTTGCGCATAGGAGAACTCATTCTCCACAGTTGGTATCAAAGCGAACTTGGTGCTGAAGCTTCATCAACAAAGCTAGAGTTAAAGCAAAGCAAAAGAGGAGCTACAAAATAAGAGGGAGCTTCACAAATGCAAGAGCAAAGGACAATATAACTATTAGAGGTAGCTCTCAAAGTCTTTGATAGTCTTCAATGGCTGACTTGGGTCAACAAGTGGAGAAATTGGATAAGGATAACTATCTCGTGTGGAAGCTTAGAATCACCAACTACCTAATGGGAAAAGGCTTATGGGGTATTGTGAGCGGTGATGATGCTCAACCTCAAATCAATCAAGCTATGGCCATCGAAGTCCAAAGGAGGCAAGCAAAAGAATGGGAAGAGAGGAATTGGAGAGTCATGTTCCTCATTTCGCAAGTCATTACTAATGCCATGGTAGGGCATATTCAACATCTAGAGAAAGCTAAGGATGCTTGAGAAGCTCTTGAAAGGATGTATTCAACAAATACCAAAGCTAGGAAACTTCAACTCAAGAATGAGTTGAACACAATCAAGAAAAGTTTGAGTCAATCCATAGCTGAATATACTTTGAAGATTAAGGAGCTAAGCGATGCTTTAGCTTCTATTGGCACAATGGTTGAAGACGAAGATCTTGTGTGTTATACTCTCAATGAATTGAGAGAAGATGAAAGATGGAAGCCTTTTATAACTTCCATTAACTTGAAAGATGCATATCCAAGTTTTGAACAACTAATCCCTCATCTTCTCATAGAACAGCTTAGCCTTGGTGGTCCCAAAGGAAAGGACAGCCACAGCCAAATGTTATATGCAGGTCGAGGTAAAAGAAGGAACTCAAGAGGAGGCTCAAGAGGAAAAGGAAGAGGCCACAACACCTCCAACTACGATCAAAACAATTTGGAAGACAACAGGGATGCATCAAATGCCAACACACAAGGAAGAGGTCGAGGTAGAAGTAGAGGAAGAGGCCGAGGCTCCTACAATTCTCATAAAGGTATAACATGCTATCATTGTGGTAAAGTAGGACACTATGTTAGTGATTGTTGGCTGAAGAATGGAAGACCAAATGGAGGCAATCAAAGGAACCAAAGCAACTATGCAAGCACCTCAAGTGAAGGAAGCAAGGACACACTACTTGCAATGAGACATGAGTATAGAAGCTCTTGTGAAGATGACAAAAAATGGTACATTGATTCAGGTTGTAGTAACCATATGTTATGCCAAGGAAGTTTGTTCACTAATCTACGGGTACCAAGTGGAAAAGGATGTGTTGAAACAGGTGATGATGCTAAACACATGATTGAACATATTGGGGATATAAGGCTTGGAGATACAAGTAGAGCAAAGGTACTATCTAATGTTCTTCATGTTCGTACAATTTCAAAGAACTTGATTTCAGTAGGACAAATGGTAGAGAAGGGTTATCATGTCATATTCAATGAGAATGGGTGCTTCATAAAGAATCCAAAGGAAGGCTTCAAGGTCATTGCTCGAGGTAGAAGAGAAGGAAGGATGTTCACTTTGGACATCCAACCTCCACATGGAAAGGTCATGTACATTCAATGTGGGAACAAGAAGATTTCAGAGCTGGACCTATGGCACAAACGAATAGGACACATCAACATTCCAAAGCTGAAGGACATCAACAAACATGAAGTTGTAAGAGGTCTTCCAAGATTTAATAGGATTGGACTACATGACTTATGTGAAGCTTTTCAACTAGGAAAGCAAACGAGGCAGCCATTCAAGAGGAGCAATTATGTGGCCCCAAATGTCTTGGACTTGATACATACAGATGTATGGGGACCAACCCAAGAGGCATCAATGGCTGGTAATGGATTTTTTGTCACCTTCATTGATGACCACTCAAGAAAGGTATGGCTGTTTTGTATGAAACAAAAATTAGAGGTGTTTTCTATATTCAAAAGATTCAAATTTGAATTTGAAAAAGAAACAGGAAGTTCTATCAAAACCTTAAGGTCTGATGGTGGAGGAGAATACTTCTCCAAAGAATTTTCAGATTTTCTACAAGAGAATGGGATCAAAAGGCAGTTCACTTGTAGGTATACACCACAACAAAATGGAGTAACTGAGAGGAAAAATAGGCAAATTGCTGAAATTGCAAGATGCATGCTCAACGAGATGAAGGTACCATTGTACTATTGGGCTGAAGCTACCACAACCGCCATTTACTTGATGAATAGGTGCACAACATTGGGAATACATCACTTGACTCTAGAGGAGGTATATTCCGGTAAGAAACCTGATCTTACACACCTCAAAGTGTTTGGATGTGTTTGCTTTGTTCACATTCCACAAGTTAGAACAAACATGGAACCAAGGTCAGAAAAATGCATCTTCATCGGCTACTCGATGGAGCAAAAAGGATACAAGTGTTACAACCCTAGAACAAAGGAATTAAGAGTCTCACGAGATGTGGTCTTTGATGAACTAAGACCATGGTATGAAGATAAAGGAAAGGAGAAGATTCTTGAAGAAGATTGTGATGATTATGCAAGAACAAATCAAAGAGAAGTTCAACAATCAAGCACAAAGCTTTCAGGTCCAAAGGCATCTACATCAAATGAAGAATGTTCAACATGGAGGGGGAGTCATTCTTTGTCTCCAAATTCAGCTCATAGTAGAGCCAAAGAAGCAAGTGCTACTCCAAACAGTGAGATAGATGCAAGTGAAGAAGAATATGAAGAGGTAATCACTCCGAAGGTAAAGTTGAATAGGTTAAAGAAGCAACTTTCTAAAGGCAATGAAAGAAGATCTTCAAGGACAAGGTATCCAACTCAAAGGTTGAGTTATGATAATTTCATGGCGACACATTTTGCATACATGATGCAGGTTATCAAAGACAAAGAGCGTGAGACATATGAAGAAGCTTGCACACAAAAGGAATGGACGCAAGCCATGAAAGAGGAGATCAAAGCTCTCAAAGATAATCACACATGGGAGCTAGCGCCAAAGAAAGAAGGTATGAAGATTGTTCCAAACAAATGGGTGTTTAAAGTAAAGAGGAATGTTGATGGTTCACTAGCTAGATATAAAGCTAGATTAGTTGCCAAAGGATTTAAACAAACACAAGGCATAGATTATGATGAAGTTTTCAGCCCTATTGCAAAGATGGGAACTATCAAAACATTAATAGCAATTGGTGCTTCAAGGAGATGGCCATTATATCAATTCGACATCAAAAATGCTTTTCTTAATGGAGAACTATAAGAAGAGGTATACATGAGTCAACTGGTTGGATTTGTAGATGAAAACCATCCACACTTTATTTGCAGGTTGAAAAAGGCACTTTATGGCTTGAAGCAAGCACCAAGAGCATGGAATGAGAGATTGGTAGAATATCTATCTAAGTGTGGATACAACCCAAGTAGTGTAGATCCTTCATTGTACATGAAGAAGGAAGAAAATAGAGAGGTATATATTTGCATATACATCGATGACCTCATCATAACAGGAAATGATGTTATAGGGATTAAGGATATCAAAAGGAAGCTTGGTAAGGAGTTTAAAATTTCAGATCTTTGAGAGCTTAAATATTTTTTAGGAGTTGAAGTTTTATGGAAAGAGTGGCATCTACTTGATGCAAAGGAAGTACTTGTTGGATGTTCTTTTCATATTTGGAATGAGCGAATGCAAACCACTCACTCAACCCATGGACACAAATACAAAGATTTTTTCAAATGATGGAGAACCATTGGAAGATGTAACAACATACAGAAGCATTGTAGGATCATTAATCTATGCAAACATTACAAGAACTGAGTTATCTTATGTTGTTGGTGTACTTTCTCAGTTTATGCAAGCCCCGATAAGTGAACATTTAAATTCAGCCAAGAGAGTGTTGAGATACATAAAGAAGATGAAGAATTTCAGGTCAAAGGCTTTAGTGATGCTGATTGGGCAGGTTCAAAGGAAGATAGAAGATCAACCTCAGGTTATGTGCTCATGATAGTAAGCAAACCTATCACATGGAGCTCAAAGAAACAACCTACTGTTGCACTTTCATCCATGGAGGCTGAATATAGAGGATTAGCATTTGCCACATGTGAAGCAATGTGGATTAAAAAGCTTTTGGCTAATCTTGGAGTGCAAGTTGGAACCATCCCTATATACGGTGATAACATGTCAAGTATTTATTTGGCAAGCAATCCTATGTTTCATGCAAGGAGCAAGCACATAGAGGTCCACTACCATTATGTAAGGGAGAAGGTATTGAGCAAAGATGTGGAGATAAAGTTCATCAAAACCAAAGAGCAGGTTGTAGATATGTTTACAAAGTTCTTGGATGCTTCTAAACTCAAAGGTTTCAAAGATGTGATAAATTTGCAGGACATGGTTGAAGATAACTCCCGAATGAGCTTGAGGGGGAGTGTTGAAGATAAATGTACAAGCTCATTTTCATATGAGCTACGCTTGGATAAATTTACCAAATATAAAGATAAAGGAAAAGAATAGAAAAAAGAAAAAATAAAAGAAGAAAACCTAGTCAAAATTCATGATGAGTAAGAGATACAATATCTTGCCTTGTAGTTAGTGGCATGTAGTGGGGAAAGTGATGAGTTACGAAGGAGGCACAAACTTCTTCACATGCTCATTGGTTATAAAAGTGAAGAGGGAGCACATTCTAAACAAGGAGAGAAAGAGGCAAGAGCTCCCAGTAGTCGGATCTAGTCATTTTGTCTTCCCTTAGACTCCTTTCAGACGCACATCAGTTTGTACATAGCTCTATTGTGGAGCTCATATCGTAGTGTATATGTAACCATTTCTTGCATTTAAACATTCATTGGAAAGCTTATCTTGTTTGATATTTTCATATCAGATATCTCCTTCAAAGCTTATATATTCTATGAGATATCAGTGAAAGAGTGAAGTCTAGTTTTTCTGTATACCTGTGTAAACAGGTAGTCTATTTTGGTTGGTTAAGTTTCCTGACCAAAACATATCCAAATTGCTTTAGATTTGTCTTGCTAGAAAGCTCTTGGATTTACTTTCTCTGTTCCAAATACCTTATTCAGAAGATTTATATTTTGTGAGATATCTGTTAGAGAGTGAAGTCTAGTTTTATAGTGTACTTATGTGTGCAAGTGGTCTATTTTGGTCAGTTAAGTTTCCTAACCAAAACTCATCCACATTACTTGCTTTTTAGCTTGTTAGAAAGCTATTTGTGTCTACTTTCTTTGTACCAAATATCTTTGTCAAATGATATATATTCAGAGAGTTATCAATTCGAGAGTGAAGTTTAGTTCTTCAGCATACTTGTGCGGATAGGTAGTTCATCTTTGTCAGTTGCGTTTCCTAATCAAAACTTGTCCAAATTAAGTTATTTATAGCTTGTTAGAAAGCCATCTTTGTCTTCTTTGATTGAATAAAGCCACAAGTCCATTTGAGTTTTGTATTGAGAGCAGCAAGCTATCTAAGGTGCAGCAGTTTGTCCAAGTGTTGGACATACAAAGGTTCAATACACATTTCCGTTGTGCATAGGAGAACTCATTCTCCACAATAGCAACAAAACACATGACCATAGGATCTTTGAACATGTGACCTTTGGATGTGCCACTGAAGAGGGTCAAGATACCTTCGAGTTGCCAAGGCCGGCTATTGCTCTAGACAAGGATGAGTATCACATCACGGAGCTCCACCTCCTTAGTTGTAAATTTGCATAGATGTAAGGATGATATGATGATCATGAACAACTGATGTGCACAAAGGTGATTGTGAGAAGCACCCTATTCCACACACACATACACACACATGGAAAAGGCAATAGGAGAGGCAATGGAAGGATAAATCATTCTATTCATTACTCAAAGTAAACATGATCTCTTACAAGGCTTCACACCTCCAAATAGTTAAGCCTAAAAATAGGGAATTGTAGTTTTTGAGGTGATTTGATCGGTTTCACATATAATGGCCGGCCTAGTCAAAAAATTAGGTTCTAAACTACTTTTGAGGTATCACAAAATGTGCAAAAAGTATGAAATCAGACAATTACCTCCTACCTAAGCTCCTCAAGCTTGAGGATGCCTTAGCTTACAAAAATGGAGCATTACATAACAAAATTGGGGTTTTTATGTTACACTAGGTAGTGATTAGATTTGTTATTTGCTTCTCATGGTGCTTTTGACATATCTAGATCATTCTTGATGTTGAAAATTTGATGGGGGCCCCCTTTGGTCTTGTGCCTTCACACTTCACATGATTCCTCTTCTTCTATGTGGATCACTACTACCAACGCCCCCTCCCTCTCGCATCTGTCATCCTTAGAAGAAATTTTTTGTAGGGATTGATCAATGTAATTCTAAAAGATATTTTGAGTGAGTGTGTGCTTGTTGACATGGATGTTGCATGCTGGATCTACTTCTAATGTATCCCACACAATGGCTTGTGGTGTGTCATGTGGTGGGTACTTATAGTGTGTTGAATACATGAGTTGTTTGTAGGCAAAGAGTTGGAGTGGGTGTGTTTGCTTGGCTATGAACACATTTGAATGATATTTTTGGAACCGATGGTGAACATTTCTTCAAACATTTGTTTGTAACATGTGGATAGGTATTTGATTCAATAGTGCCATGCATAATAGTTCCTTAGAGTTGGTGTGGTAATCATATCATAAAAAAGATCCAAATTTCCATGCCCAAACCTCAACATCAAGAAATGGGGTGCCCTGATCTTTCAAAATACTTTAAAGATTATCTGTATGAGATCAAATATTTTATGTGACATTTGGGCTAGTATATCTGTCATATGTTGTAATCATGGTAGCCAATGTTGGATGTTGGCGATCATATAGGCAGCCATGGGGGGGCCTTGTTTTGGTGAGAAGTAAGGATAATTAATCCACTCTTAGCACTTGGGGTCATTCTACACCTTAATCATGAAAGCTAGCCAAGTTTGACATTGTGGGACTAGGCCATAGCATGGATTGAACATAATGTGCATGGGGGCCTTAGACTAGGTGTACTCTTGTAGTAATTCACGTCTCCAATTTGTTTGGAAAATAGTGCCCCTATTTTCTTGTGGTGGTAGGTCTTCTTGTTGGAATTGTGTAGCATGAGTCAATAACTTCCTTGTAATTCTCTAAATCTCTTCATTATACTTGTGCAAATACATGGTTTGTATTGTATTTCGTTAGTAAAGATGTACCTTTGTGGTGTGAGTTTTGTGAAATATGGGGACTTTAAGATGGTCTCTTCTATCATTGCCATGACCTGTAGTTGGGCTTCTATACATGAAAAATGTTTCTTTCCTAATTGTTCTACCGACTTCATCTAGGTGGGACTTGGCAATTCAAAAGTATCCTAACCCTCTTTGGTTACATATCCACAAATGGATGCTTGAGGATCATACACTTCTTCCAATGAGGGTTCCATTGGAATAGTGACAGTCTCATTGGGTTTGGGAAGATCAGGTGGGGAAGCAAGCGTTTGGAGTATAGCCTATTCTTCTAGTTGAGCCTGGGGGGTAGTGACTTATTTAGGCTAGGTGTGTATAGGTGTATTGATTAATTAGGAAATTGATAGGAACTGATCAAGTACAAAAAACCCTAATTCTCTCAAGTTCAAGACTAATTAGAGCAAAGTTCTAGAAAACCCTAAAATGAAAGAATCTAATTGATCAATTGAATGAGAAATAATGCAAAACGCAAAGCATTTCTGACAATGTGATTGTAAGAAACAAGATTTTTAATTAAAGAAAACTAAAACAAACAGGAAACTAATACCATAAGAACTCAGCAATGTGGTTGTCCTATAACATTGGGTAAGTAAGTGGATTATATGAACCTTAGTTTAGGTAGACATATATGAAAAGTGGATAGACAAAGCATCGAATCTGCAGAGGTTAGTGTCAATCACACTAGTAACTTGTGGGCTCAATAGCTAATTGATTACCCTTACATATTGAGCTCAAACACAAGTAATTCAAGGATGTCCTTTATCATAGAAAGAACAACACATAATTTAAGGTTAGCATACCTAGAAACTCCTAAGGGTCCCTATAAGACTCAATTGGAATATATCTAAACCAACTGCTTAGGTGCTTGCATCTATGAAGATGGTTTGAGATGATCAATGGTCCAACTTAAGAACCCTGAGTACCCCTTTGGAATTGATCACCCTGTGGTCAAATTGGAAGAGCGATCCTATATCAATAAGCAAGGAACCATGTATGTGGTAACCAGCTTACCTAATAGGATAGGTGAGGTTGGATCAGTCATCCCTAAGTCAGAAATAAGAGTCTTGGATCAAGAAAACAAAGAAAGAGAGACTAGAACTCCCCAAGGTAAGTCAATCTTGCAAATCATAATGTAGAATGGATTACCCAAGATAGAAAGCGTATACAACTCTTTGTTAGCAAAGAAATTGATGAAGCATTTTGGAGGTTTAGACCTTAAAAGCCTAATGAAGTAGATGGAGTAATCATATACGAGTTCAAGGTTCTTGATGTCCTAGGAAAGGTCATCTACTTGGATAACACTTCATAAAGTATATACATAGTCAGAGAGCATAGTAGACACACATACACATGGAAGTGTGAACCAATTTTTCCCTCACACAAGTCTAGTGATCCTCATAGTCAACATGGAGAAAGATCATCTCATGTCTTAGGATCACAAAAGGAGAAATCCAAGGAGTGACCAAAGGTGAGCTTTGTGCATACACTAGGAAGAGAAAGATGAGGAATAGAAACATATAGAATTAAATGAAAGTGAGCATGAGAGCATAGGAAAATAAAAGAAGTATGGATGATTTTTGACTACCTAAACTGAGAGACTACCCTAGGATCTTCATACCTACCTAGTTTTTGAAAGCCATGAAGAACTATTTGGATGGCAGGAGAGATCCTTGTTGGAAACAATGTCCCATGCTATGGCATATAGTGTAGAGTTGAAAAGCCCTTCTACAAGTAAAGGCCTTTACCTTGGCTAAAAATATGACCTCCCAAAGAACCCACTAGAGATTGATTCCCATTGGTAGCAAAAATAACAATGCGAGATTAATGGCGATAACTTTTTGTGAAGAAGGTTTTTTTGCTTTTCAATCATGAAAGTTCAATTTTAGCATTGGTAGCCGTTTTTGGAGATTGCATGTGTTTTTGTTTTTTGTGCATGCTTTTGAAGAGGTGCTTTTCAAAGAACACTCAAGCTATATGAGAAGGTCATGGCTCACTTTGATAATCATCTTCTGATGCTCAATCTATAGCATTAGCTCAATGCAAGGAGGAGATCATCTTGGAGGAAGTGTTCTTACACACTTGGAGGAGGTGTGCTCTACATCTAGAGACCTCTGCAGGAGTTCATTTCAGCAAACCATCAACATCACTTACTGAGTTACTATGAGTAACTCATCTCGTAAATCTTTGAGCTTCAGAATGTGTGACTGAACTAAATCACCAACTTTCATCCCTATGTTGGCTAGTTGTCTTCTTAAATGACCTCTTGTCAGACTTGGTTGTGTTGTAATTAGACGTCTGCGGAAGCACGCGAACAGCACAAGGAAGAAGAAGAAGCTTGGAGCACAACACACAATACTGAATGTATTACTAGAGAATTTACAAAGATAAGTAGCCCATTAGGGCAATAGGCGTATATACAAGCCGGGGGAAAAAAACCTCCTAAAGAGGGAAAAAAGTGCCCTGACGGTCCTAGTGTGTTCACACACATCACTACCTAATTATATCAACAAATCCCCCCTAGGAGTGATGCGGTGAACAAGGATCTGGCACTCATGTATAAGGAAGTGCCAAACTATGTGGAAATCACTCTACAAAAGGAAGTAAGCCCAAAGCTTTGCGGAAAGCTTCAAACTTCTCCCTAGGCAGAGCCTTCGTGAAAAGGTCTGCAATGTTCTCCTGCGTGGGCACATATGCCAAGCTGACCTCCCGAGCAAAGAACCTCTCCCTGACATAATGATAATGCACCTCAATGTTCTTAGTGCTAGCATGGAACACAAGGTTCCTTGCAACTGCCAATGCGCTCTGACTGTCAGTGAAGATGGTGGTGGCAGAAGACTGACCAACACCCAAATCAGCCATAAGGCATCTAAGTCACACACACTCAACAGTAGCTGTGAAAGTTGCCCTATACTCAGCCTCACAACTGGAAGTGGCCACAGTAGGCTGCTTCTTGCTCAACCAAGATATACATGAGCTACCAAGCATGCAGCAAAAGCCACTAGTGGACAAACGAGTGTCATAGCAACCAGCCCAATCAGAGTCAGAAAAAGCATGCAAATCTGGCGGTAGTGATCCCCCCTTGGGATAAAACAACCCAAGTAGCCGAGTACCACTCAAGTAGCAAAAGATGCGCTTAACCACCTGCCAATGCTTGACTCTTGGGCAATGCATAAATCTGCTCATCTGTGAGACAGCAAATTGAATATCTGGTCGAGTAATGCATAAGTAAATCAAGCATCCAACAGCCTACTGATAAAGAACAGCATCAAATGCCTCTCCAGCATCATGAAGACTCAATCGTAAACATGTCTCCATAGGAGTGGCAATAGGCTTATAGTCTTCAAGGCCAAAATGTTGCAATAATGTGTCAATATATTTCGTTTGACACAAAGCCATTCCACCATCAACTTGCATAAACTGAATGCCCAAATAGTGATGCAAATGCCCCAAATCAGACATCTCAAATGAGGCATGCAAATCAGCCTTGAAATCATCAATATGCTTCTCAATAGGACCAGCGAGCAGCATGTCATCAACATAGACAACAATGATCAAAAGCACATCATTAACACGCTTAACATATAAGGTGCTTTCAGTTGGACTGTTCTCAAAACCATGTGCAACCAGATAGGCATGTATCTTCTCATACCAAGCACGTGGTGCTTGCTTTAAACCATATAATGCCTTCTTTAACTTGCACACCTGGTTTTCATGCCCTTTCTCCACAAAGCCACGGGGTTGAAAAACATACACTTCTTCATGCAAGTCACCATTCAGAAATGTTGTTTTAATGTCCAACTGATGTACATTCCAATCATGATGGGCTGCAAGTGCACAAATACTCCGAACAGTAGTCATACGGCATGTAGGTGCAAAGGTCTCATCAAAATCAATGCCTCTTTCCTGCGCATAACCCTTTGCAACAAGCCTAGCCTTATACCTGTCAATTGTACCATCAGGTTTACGCTTCAGCTTGTATACCCACTTAGTTCCAATGGCATTCTTGCCAGGAGGCAAGTCCAATAAAGACCATGTACCATTCTTCATTATAGCATCATATTCAGATTTCATAGCAGCCATCCAATGTTCTGAATTCTATGCTTCATCAAAAGAAACAGGTTCATTCTCATCACAGATGTTGATGCGACGAAAGTTGAAACTTAGTTGCGGAATTCGTCACACCACAAGAACTAAGCTAGAGTGATATTAGAACACCTCTATAATCATCAGTAGCTTAGCAACCTTCTGAAACTGAAAACTTTATAACTGTATTTAGTGAAAACTGAAAATTCACTTTACAGAAAGCTTCGCGTTTCCTTCAAGCTTTAATTCTGAACTGATTTACTTCAAATTTTACACTATTGTGTTTGCTTACAGTTAGATAATCTTTCCATCACTTAACTGTGTCAAAACTGTGTTTTGAACTCACCGTAATTTCACTAGAACTTCACCAGAATTCCACCTGACTGTTACCCGACTGTCACCGTAATCTTACCAGAATCTTACCGAAATCGACCACAATTCTATTTGTAATTACTTCAGGTGTGTGTTTTCATGAAATAAGGAAGTAATACCTGAGCTCCATTCAATGAGTGAACTCTTCTTGAAGTTTGAGAAAAAACTTCACCAATTCTGAATGTCTTTACGGTCAGACTTTGTATTGTGTGCATGTCCCGTTTCACAAAACTCTTTTGATCCATTTGTAGTTCAGACTCCTAGCTTCAAGATGAGCTATCACTCATGAAAATCTTTACACTGTGCTGCGAGATCTAACTTTTAGAAGTACCAGAAAATGTTTACTGAGAAAAAATTGTAACTATTAACTAACTTTCACAATAACATGAAATCACTTAGATTTCTTCACATACAAAGAATGCGCTCAAATTCTTCCACATGAACATGTGTTTTCTATTAGAGAAGATGTGTACAAACTGGCTTGGCCTCACTTTGCCCATAGCCACGAGAACTCTCCTATGATGAGTAGTTTCTCCTTACCATCTCTCTTACAGATGAATACCCGACTGTTCCGTTTCTATTATTCATCTCTACATACATACACTTGCGTCTACTACTGTTGGTGCATTTTACCCAAGCCTACATGCTTGATATATTTGATATCATCCTCATTTGTGAGTCACATGAGTAGTCATGTGAACACCTCTTGTAAAAGAGTTCATTTTTATCTCTTGTATTTGAAAAAAGAAAAAGGAAAAGGATGGCTTACCTCATGCATGATGTAAAAGCAATTTTGTGGCTCTAACTACCAAAACCCACGACTTTTTGAGCTGAGGGAATATCTCCTAACTTTGGGGATCACTTTTAGGTGGAGCCATTCGAATTCGAATTCAAAACTCCCTCCAAGAATAGCTATAAAAGGAGCAAGAAGGAAGAGGCGATTAGCAAGCCTTGTACGTGACCACTTCATGTCATTTTGTAGAGATTGAAGAGCTTACTCCATAGCTCTATCATTCTATTCCCATTGTGCCAAGATTCATTGCCAATGTGGTTGTAATCATATGTGAATCTATACATTTATTATCATCTACTTCTCTGTTTTGTTCTCTGCTATACTCACTTAGAGCAGTACCTTCAGAAGCTTATATCTCGCGTTTTACTGATCCTTTTTCAGTGATTTAACATGCGTTGGATAGCTCTTACTGTATAGTTTCTGCATATCAATTTTTAAGGTCATTGGATTTATAATTTTGGAGATATCTGCATTTTACTGCTCACTGGTCTATCTCTGCAGAGCCCCGAGAATGGTGGGCATGTTCTAGAAATTGATAAATCTTGTTCTCAGTGCTCAGTCCATCATTTGAAGTGCTTTAACTTGGATTGGGAAGCTTGCTAAGTCTATTTGCTATGCCCAAAAGGAATTTATCTAATTCCTACTAGGTTGAGAGCACTGTTCATTTTTTTCAGTAGGTGTATGTCCAAAAATAGCAAGTTTTTGGGAGCTAGTCATTTCGCAACTAGTCTGTCTTGACTTAAACTTTTGGGATACATGTTCCAAAGTACTTGGCTGATATTTTTGTGGATTTAGGAAGCTCAAAGGATCTACTAATCAACTATGAAGTCTCAGTTGGCTGGTGTGAAGCTGGTTGTAGCAGCACCTACTCATCTTTGGATTGCATCCACCATCTCTCTTCACAGTGGTATCAGAGCATAGTCAAGCAACATGGGAGATGGATTTCCATCAACAATTGACAAATTGGATCGAAACAACTATCCGGCATGGTCTCTAAGGATGGAGGCTTACCTTCAAGGGAGGAATCTATATGGATTCATATCCGAAGATGAAGCAATGCCAACCATGAGGAACAAAGGGCAACCATCACATGAAGAAGTGGAAGGACTTTCAAATTGGTGTTCGAAGGATGCACTTGCAAGGTCCTATATTCTAAACTCAATCTCTGATTTTCTTTTACCTCATGTCAAGGGATGCAAGACATCAAGAGAGACTTGGAATGCACTTGCTTCTTTCTTCTCTTCCAACACTCGAGCAAGGAAGAACCAATTGTGGATGGAGTTCACAACAATGAAGAAAAGCCCGAAGCAAAATGTGACTGATTATGTCACAAAGATGAAGGAGATTTCTGACCAACTTGGAAGCATTGGAGAGTTAATTGAAGAGGAGCAAATTATTAGACAAATCATGAATGGAATCAAAGGAGACGACAAGT
This sequence comes from Ceratopteris richardii, assembly GCA_020310875.1. Taxonomy (NCBI): domain Eukaryota; kingdom Viridiplantae; phylum Streptophyta; class Polypodiopsida; order Polypodiales; family Pteridaceae; genus Ceratopteris; species Ceratopteris richardii. The sequence goes on along the minus strand of CM035409.1, from coordinate 139,959,322 downwards.
GGGAGTCATTCACAACAGCTATGGATTTATACATGGATATGCATGTACCCGACCTCAACACACTCATGGGCCAACTCTTCACTCATGAAGCAAAGATTAGCAAAGGTGGTGAGTCCTCAAGAGGTAATCAAACTTCTGGCTTATATTTTGATAAAGCTAAGGTCAAGGACAAGTCAAAGAATAGGAAGAATGAAGATGAAGGTAGCTCTTTCCAAGCAAACTTTGCAGGTAGAGGAAGAGCTAGAGGAAGAGGCAGAAGTGGAAAGCAAGGCAGGGGGAGATTCCAATCATCTCAACCTTGCAACATATGTGGATTATCTAATCATACTAATGAAGAATGTTTCAGGAATCCAAGGAACTCAAGAGGAAGAGGATTCAATAGAGGTGGCTATGGATCAAATAGAGGCAGGTACAATGGAGGCTACAACAACAACAACTACTACAACAACAATTACAACAACAACAACAACTATCAAAGTGGCCATAGAGGAAGAAGAGATTACAATAACTATGCAGAGGACCAAAGTCAAGAAGATTCATTATTGATTATGAATCTATCAGCGAAGAAGAGAAAGGATGATGATCACATATTTTACATTGATTCGGGATGCTCAAACCATGTAGCAGGAAATGTGGTTTTACTTTCTTATTTGGAAGATCCTCATAACAAGCATGAAGTGCAGACAGGAGATGACACAAAGCACTCAGTGGAGAAGATAGGTAATGTGAAGACATCAGATGGGAATATGAACCTCTTAAGCAAAGTCTTGTATGTCCCTACAATTACCAAAAATTTAATAAGTGTTGGACAGATTGTTGAAAAAGGATTGCAGGTTAGATTCAATCGATTTGGAGCATATGTTGAAGACCCAAGGCAAGGCTTTAGAAGGATTGCCAAAGGAGAAAAGACAGGAAGGCTTTTCACTTTTGAAGTGGAAGATACAAAGAACATAGCTTTGTTTAGCTATGGATCTCAAACTCTTACAGAGTTGGAGATATGGCACAAAAGGCTTGCTCACATTGGTGAGAGGACACTCAAACAAATTTGCAGGGACCAAAGTGTACTTGGTTTGCCTAATATCACAAGGCAACACATGATTTATAAGTGTGAAGCTTGTCAACTCGGCAAGGCTCATAGACAACCTTTCAATACGAAAGGACATATGTATCAAAATCCTTTGGATCTAGTGCACACGGATGTGTGGGGTCCAAGTAAGGAGCCATCTATATCAGGCTCAAGATATTATGTGTCTTTCATAGATGATTGTAGCAGGTGGACCATTCTGTTTTTCATGAAGCACAAGGATGAAGTGTTTAATTGCTTTAAGAAGTATATTGCTCTTGTTGAAAACCAAACAAGTAGGACTTTGAAACGACTCAGATCAGATGGTGGAGGAGAATACTTCTCTTCTGAATTTGATGCCTTCTTGCATGAAAGAGGCATTAAAAGGGAAGTCACTACAAGGTATACACCCGAACTCAATGGTGTAGCAGAGAGGAGGAACAGAGCTATTGTCAAAGCAGCAAGGTCCATGCTCAACGAAAAGGGTTTGCCGAACTACCTATGGGCAGAGGCTGTGTCTACAGCCACATATCTCATAAATAGACTTCCATCTAAGTCACTAGATGGAACCACTCCATATGAAGTGTGGAATGGAAGAAGACCTAGTCTAGAGCATTGCAAAATCTTTGGATGCTTAGCCTATGCTCACATTCCTTCTCAAGTAAGTGGGAAATTGGATCCCAAGGCAGAGAAGTGTGTATTCATTGGTTATGATCAAAACCAAAAAGGATATAGATTGTACAATCCAACCAATAAAGGATTTTCTGTGAGTAGAGATGTAATTTTTGATGAAAACAAATCATGGTTTGATGATGACAGGAAAGTGAAGCTGCCATATGACTTGGATGAAGATTTTCCATCACTTCAACCAAAGGAGCCAAAGCAGATTGAAGAAAGTGATTCGGAGATTGAGCTAGAAGACTTGGAAAGACTAAAGCTATGGAAGAACAAAGGTAAAGCAAAGATGCATGATTCTACATATGGACCCGAGAGCTCACATCAACCACTTAGAAGGTCTTCGAGGGAGAAGAAGAAACCAGAGAGGTTTGGTTATGATACTTCTTTGGTCACCAAGCACTCAATCTACATTGCAAAGGATTCAACCAATGAAGAACCTACCACATTTGAAGAAGCACAAAGCAAGAAAGCTTGGAGAGATGCAATGGATGAAGAAATGGAAGCCTTGAAGGAGAATGACACTTGGGAGCTTGTACCTAACAAGCCATCTATGAAGATAATCGGATCTCGATGGATATACAAAATCAAGAGGAATCCAGATGGAAGTATAAATAGACACAAAGCAAGGTTAGTTGCTAAAGGGTTTGCTCAAACCCATGGTATTGATTATGAGGAGACTTTCTCTCCTGTTGCAAAAATGCCTACAATTAGGGTTCTCATTAGTCTTGCTGCATCTAGAAATTGGAATCTTTATCAACTTGATGTAAAGAATGCTTTCTTGAATGGATGGATTTCTGAGGAAGTGTATATGGCACAACCTCCTGGATATGAGGATGCACATCATCCTAACTATGTATGCAAACTAAAGAAAGCTTTGTATGGATTGAAGCAAGCTCCAAGAGCTTGGAATTTCAGATTGGTGACTTATTTGCAGGACCAAGGATTCAAAGCTAGCAAGGCAGATACCTCTTTGTTCATAAAGAGGAATGGATCTGAAGTGATCTATTTATGTGTGTATGTTGATGATATTATTATCACAGGCAATGATCTTGAAGGAATCAAACAGGTAAAGAGTCAAATGAAGGAGGAGTTCAAAATAAGTGACCTCGGACCACTCACTTATTTTCTTGGATTGGAGTTGATCTACACAGATTCAGGTATATACATCACACAAAGGAAGTATGTCCATGACATGCTCGTCCAGTTCAAGATGGAAAATACCAAGTGTGCAGGTACACCTATGGAGCAAAATCATAAGCTTAGTGCTTATGAAGGAGAGCCAATTGAAGACATCAAAAGCTATCAAAGCTTGGTTGGAAGTTTGAACTATGCAACACTCACAAGGGTGGATATATGCTATAGTGTTAGCATATTGAGTCAGTTTATGCATAAGCCGAGAAGACCACATATGGAAGTGGCCAAGCAAGTCCTCAAGTACCTAAAGGGGACCATGAATGAAGGTTTTTTCTATTCATATACTTCAGATATTGACCTAAAGGTCTACTCAGATGCAGATTGGGCCGGATCTAAAGATGATAGAAAAAGCACATCAGGGTATATATCATTTGCAGGTTCAAGAATCATTTCTTGGTCATCGAAGAAGCAACCAACCGTGGCATTATCTTCTACTAAAGCAGAATATAGATGTTTGGCTAATGCAACTCAAGAAATCATGTGGTTAAAGTCTTTGTACACAGATCTTGGACTTCATTCTTCAACACCTCATATTTTTGGTGACAACACAAGCTCACTACATCTAGCAGCTAATCCGGTATACCATGCTAGAACCAAGCATATTGAAGTCCACTACCATTATGTAAGGGAGAAGCTATTGAGCAAGGATATTCAACTATCCTATGTCTCTACAGATATGCAATGTGCAGACATGTTGACTAAAGCTCTTGATGGTATGAAGTCAAGTAGATTCAAGTTGATGATTGGCTTGCAGGAAATCAAGGACAATTGAGGACTTATCTGGAGGCCAAGCATGTTAGGCTTGAGGGGGAGCTGTTGGTGCATTTTACCCAAGCCTACATGCTTGATATAATTGATATCATCCTCATTTGTAAGTCACATGAGTAGTCATGTGAACACCTCTTGTAAAAGAGTTCATTTTTATCTCTTGTATTTGAAAAAAGAAAAAGGAAAAGGATGGCTTACCTTATGCATGATGTAAAAGCAATTTCATGGCTCTAACTACCAAAACCCACGACTTTTTGAGCTGAGGGAATATCTCCTAACTTCGGGGATCACTTTTAGGTGGAGCCATTCGAATTCGAATTCAAAACTCCCTCCAAGAATATCTATAAAAGGAGCAAGAAGGAAGAGGCGATTAGCAAGCCTTGTACGTGACCACTTCATGTCATTTTGTAGAGATTGAAGAGCTTACTCCATAGCTCTATCATTCTACTCCCATTGTGCAAAGATTCATTGCCAATGTGGTTGTAATCATATGTGAATCTATACATTTATTATCATCTACTTCTCTGTTTTGTTCTCTGCTATACTCACTTAGAGCAGTACCTTCAGAAGGTCATATCTCGAATTCTACTGGTCTTTTTTCAGTGATGTAACATGCGTTGGATAGCTCTTACTGTCTAGTTTCTGCATATCAATTTTCAAGGTCATTGGGTTTATAGTTTTGGAGATATATGCATTTTACTGCTCACTGGTCTATCTCTGCAGAGCCCCGAGAATGGTGGGCATGTTCTAGAAATTGATAAATCTTGTTCTCAGTGCTCAATCCATCGTTTGAAGTTTTTTAACTTGGATTGGGAAGCTTGATAAGTCTATTTTCTATGCCCAAAAGGAATTTATCTAATTCCTACCAGGTTGAGAGCACTGTTCATTTTTTCCAGCAGGTGTATGTCCAAAAATAGCAAGTTTTGGGAGCTAGTCATTTCGCAACTAGTCTGTCTTGACTTAAACTTTTGGGATACATGTTCCAAAGTACTTGGCTGATATTTTGGTGGATTTAGGAAGCTCAAAGGATCTACTAATCAACTCTGAAGTCTCAGTTGGCTGGTGTGAAGCTGGTTGTAGCATCACCTACTCATCTTTGGATTGCATCCACCATCTCTCTTCACAACTACAAGCGCTTCTCTCCTCTCTTGGGAGTTCTACCTTCACATATTCTATGTATCTAACTCCTCTATTAAGTACTCTCTCAACTCTCTTATATACATTTTGATCCGAGATTCAAAACTTGTACTTTTGGAAGTTTCTACACTGTATATTACAAGCGTGAATTTGTCCCTTCACTAAGGCTTTGATTTTTTTGAATGTTTTGTTTCCTGCTTCTCTTCGTCTTTATGTCCTTATGCCTAATTCGTGAGTGAATCTCCAACAACAGAGAGTAGACGCAGCCATAGGCATAGCAATCTGATGCAAAAGAGGCCCTATGAGAGCCTGAACGAGTATGATATGACAAAGGTGCATCTAATTTGCTGTCACGTAAAGTCTGCACCAGCCATTCTGGCGTACTTTTTGCCTGCTCAATATCAGCTCTCTCATCAACAAGTGCATCATGTAAATCTGCATCAGAAATGGAATGATCTGCATCATCATATCAAACCTGCAAAGGCTGAGAAGTTGCCTCATTAGGACCAGCACTAGACTGTCCACCTGTAAAAAGAGGCATCAAAGTATCATACATGTCTTTGGAGCTAACAGATGTCTCCTTAGTACATGAAAGCAATGGTTGAATAGCATCTTCCACAAAGACAACATCACAGCTAACCAAAATGCGTTTAGTCTGTGGATGATACAGACGATAGCCTTTACTTTCAGAACTGTACCCAACAAAAATACATTTTACTGCCTTATCATCCAATTTTCTGTGATATTGTTCAGGCACTAGTGCATATGCCAAACAACCAAAAACACGCAGATGAGAAACAGATGGCTTGCGGTCATGCCAAGCCTCATATGGAGTGATAGACTGCAGCGCTTTAGTGGGACACCTGTTCAGTACATATGCTGCACACATGACAGCCTCAAGCTAGAAACTATGAGGTAAAGCGTGACTCTTGACCATACACCTCACCATCTCCATGAGAGACATGTTCTTCCATTCAGCAACTCCATTCTGTTGAAGTGTATACGGCACCGTATAGTGGTGTTTTATCCCACGTTCAGCCAGAAATGCATTAAAATCAGAAGACATATATTCCCCCCCTCGATCAGAATGGAGGGTGCCCATTTTACATGCTGACAGATTTTTAGCCAAAACCAAAAACTATTTGAAGCACATGAACACTTCGGACTTTGCTTTGAGTGGATATACCCATGCATGCCTGGAAAAATCATCAATGAAAGTCACAAAGTAAAGGTAATTTCCAAAAGAGGGTGTCTGCATAGGATCTCTGACATCACTATGTACAAGCTGCAATTTCTGTGTAGCCCAAACTGAACCATCTTTTGGAAAGGAGGAACGCTGCATTTTTTCCAAAATACAGCCTTCACAAACATGTTTTCCAGGTGCCTCAAGTTTGGGCAAAGAGGACACCATTTCAGATTTCTACAGGCGTAGCAAACTGGCAAAATTTATATGAACAAAGCGTGCATGCCAAAGCTTTGCATCTGACATAGCCTGAGAATCATTTACTACACATGCCAAATCATGTTCAGATCTTTCATAGTCTATGAGCTTATACAACCCACGACATAAAATGCCAGAAGCAATAATCACATCGCCATTTGACAGATCATGAACTGTACACCTGTCATCAATAAATTTCACAACCAAAACAATCTTGGCTAATGCAGAAACTGATAACAATTTCTTTTTTATTCCTGGCACAAATAAAGCATCTAACAAAGTGAAAGAACTACCATCGGCAGTAGTCAAAATGATCTTACCAACTCCCATAACAGGATCAGAGGAGTTGTTGGCGCATGTAACAGTATTCCCTGTAGGGGCAAGCTCGAGTGAAGAGAAGAAACTGCGCTGCGAAGTAATATGTTTGGTCGCCCCACTATCAAAATACCAAACATCTGAGTCTACTGCAGACATGCACTGCTCATGAGAAGATGGGTCAAAACTGCAGACAGTAGTAAACGCCCATTCTTCTTCCTGCACAAGATTTGCAGACTCTATTTTTGGTGTAGAGGCCTCTGCAACAACCATTCCAGCCTCTTTCTTCTTTGCCTCTTTAGCAGCCAGTTTTGGACAGTTCTTTAGGATATGATCATTCCCTTTAGAGTACTTACAAAATAATTTCTGCTTTTCTGATTTCTTCTCATCTTTATCTTCCTTCTTTGAATATGCAGAATTAGCAGATTTCTACTTACTAGTTGAGGAGCTCCATTTTCCTTTGCCCTTCTGACTAGCCAGGAAAGCTTGATCTGCAACTCGCATAATGGACCTGTTTTGCCTAGACTGATCTTCCTGCAACAGAACAGAGACTAACTCCTCAAATGATAAGGAATTTAGATTGCCTTTCATCATCAACTGAAGAGTAGAAGCAAAACTCTGATATGAATCAGGAAGACCATTCAGAACGCTTTGCACAAGTGAGCTATCTGGTATAACCTCATCAGCAAAAATCAATTGTTCCTTCAAAACTTTGATCTTCATTAGGAAACTGTCCATAGAATCACCTTCATTCATGTGCTCACTCTCCAACTATTTTCGGAGGTAAGCAACACGAGCCTCATTCCTAGCTTGGTACAATGTGGTAAGTGTATCCCAAGCATCCTTAGCTGTTCTGCAAGAGCGAATGTGAGGAATAATGGCACGTTTGACAGACAAAGCTATCAATGCATGTGCCTGGGCATCTCTGCCATCCCAGCGAATCTGCTCTGCAGTAGGTGTAGTAGAAACAGCAACATGAACAAGAATCTGCAGAATATCATCTTCGACACCATCTTCATTAGCTCTAGCACCTGTATTTGCAGTACCTGTAGTTAGAGGTATAACAGGTTGTCTTTCAACACCCTGCCCAATGTTCCACAATCCTTTTGCAACCAATACATGTCGCATCATATAAGCCCATAATGGGTAGTTGGTACCATCCAACTTATCCTCAACAGCCAAAATACGGAATACATCACTGCTTTCAGCCATGGCCGGTGACTAAAATACCTTGATGCAGAAAACTGACTGTATCTCAAGAAGTTGAACAGAACTGCCCAGACGAGTTCTGCTAGACTTGTAGCAGACTTCGAGATGCTTAAATTGGCGAACAGAAATTGGTATATACCTTTGGCACAAAAACACAAAATAGCCCGCACAAGCGCTGCGATATTCGGAGGCCGAAATAAGCTCAGGTCGCAATTTCGGCACCACAAAACGAAGCTGTTTTGATCTCTGAAACACCCTGAGTATGCTCACCAAATTTCGTGCTAATCTGAGACTGTAAACGGAGGAGTGTCGACGGCGCCCTAGATGAAGCGACGACCTGCTCTGATACCAATTGTTGGAGTTAGAAGTCTACGAAAGCATGCGCACAGCACAAGGAAGAAGAAGAAGCTTGGAGCACAACACACAATACTGAATGTATTACTAGAGAATGTACAAAGATAAGTAGCCCATTAGGGCAATAGGCGTATATAGAAGCCGGGGGAAAAATGTTGGACTTAGATGTCTGCAGAAGCACGCGAACAGCACAAGGAAGAAGAAGAAGCTTGGAGCACAACACACAATACTGAAGGTATTACTAGAGAATGTACAAAGATAAGTAGCCCATTAGGGCAATAGGCATATATACAAGTAGGGGGAAAAAAACCTCCTAAAGAGGGAAAAAAGTGCCCCGGCGGTCCTAGTGTGTTCACACACATCACTACCTAAATATATCAACAAATCCCCCCTCGGAGTGATGCGGTGAACAAGGAGCTGGCACTCATGTATAAGGAAGTGCCAAGCTATGTGGAAATCACTCCACAAAAGGAAGTAAGCCTAAAGCTTTGCGAAAAGCTTCAAACTTCTCCCTAGGCAGAGCCTTCGTGAAAAGGTCTGCAATGTTCTCCTGCGTGGGCACATATGCCAAGCTGATCTCCCCAGCAAAGAACCTCTCCCTGAAATAATGATAATGCACCTCAATGTGCTTCGTGCGAGCCTGGAACACAGGGTTCCTCGCAACTGCCAATGCGCTCTAACTGTCAGTGAAGATGGTGGTGGCAAAAGACTGACCAACACCCAAATCAGCCATAAGGGCTCTGAGCCACACACACTCAACGGTAGCTGTGAAAGCTTCCCTATACTCAGCCTCACAACTGGAAGTGGCCACAGTAGGCTGCTTCTTGCTCAACCAAGATATACATGAGCTACCAAGCATGAAGCAAAAACCACTGGTGGACACACGAGTGTCATAGAAACCAGCCCAATCTGAGTCAGAAAAAGCATGCAAATCTGGCGGTAGTGATCCCCCCTTGGGATAAAACAACCCAAGTAGCCGAGTACCACTCAAGTAGTGAAAGATGCGCTTAACCACTTTCCAATGCGTGACTCCTGGGCAATGCATAAACCTGCTCATCTGTGAGACAGCAAATTGAATATCTGGCCGAGTAATGCATAAGTAAATCAAGCATCCAACAGCCTGCTGATAGAGAACAGCATCAAATGCATCTCCAGCATCATGAAGACTCAATCGTAAACCTATCTCCATAGGACTGGCGATAGGCTTACAGTCTTCAAGGCCAAAATGCTGCAATAATGTGTCAATATATTTCGTTTGACACAAAGCCATTCCACCATCAACGTGCATAAACTGAATGCCCAAATAATGATGCAAATGCCCCAAATCAGACATCTCAAATGAGGCATGCAAATCAGCCTTAAAGTCAGCAATATGCTTCTCAATAGGACCAGTGAGCAGCATGTTGTCAACATAGACAACAATGATCAGAAGCACATCATTAGCACGCTTAACATATAAGGTGCTTTCAATTGGACTGTTCTCAAAACGATGTGCAATCAGATAGGCATGTATCTTCTCATACCAAGCACGTGGTGCTTGCTTTAAACCATATAATGCCTTCTTTAACCTGCACACTTGGTTTTCATGCCCTTTCTGTACGAAGCCACGGGGCTGAAAACATACACTTCTTCATGCAAGTCACCATTCAGAAATGATGTTTTAATGTCCAACTGATGTACATTCCAACCATGATGGGCTGCAAGTGCACAAATGCTCCGAACAGTAGTCATACGGCATGTAGGTGCAAAGGTCTCATCAAAATCAATGCCTCTTTCCTGTGCATAACCCTTTGCAACAAGCCTAGCCTTATACCTGTCAACTGTACCATCAGGTTTACGCTTCAGCTTGTATACCCACTTAGTGCCAATGGCCTTTTTGCCAGGAAGCAAGTCACATAAAGACCATGTACCATTCTTCATTATAGCATCATATTCCGATTGCATAGCAGCCATCCAATTTTCAAAATTTTGTGCTTCATCAAAAGAAACAGGCTCATTCTCATCCCAGAGACTAGACACAACCATAGCATAGCAATCTGATGCAAAGGAGGCACTATGAGAGCCTGAACGAGTACGATATGACAAAGGTGCATCTAATTTGTTGTCACGCAAAGTCTGCACCAGCCATTTTGGCATAGTTTTTGCCTGCTCAATATCAGCTCTCTCATCAACAAGTGCATCATGTAAATCTGCATCAGAAATGGAATGATCTACATCATCATATGAAACCTGCAAAGGCTGAGAAGTTGCCTCATTAGGACCAGCACTAGACTCTCCACCTGTAAAAAGAGGCATCAAAGTATCATACATGTTTTTGGAGCTAACAATGTCTCCTTAGTACATGAAAGCAATGGCTGAATAGCATCTTCCACAAAGACAACATCACGGCTAACTAGAATGCGTTTAGTCTGTGGATGATACAGGCGATATCCTTTACTTTCAGAACTGTACCCAACAAAAATACATTTTACTGCCTTATCATCCAAATTTTTGCAATGTTGTTCAGACACTAGTGCATATGCCAAACAACCAAAAACACGCAGATGAGCAACAGATGGCTTGCGGTCATGTCAAGCCTCATATGGAGTGATAGACTGCAGCGCTTTAGTGGGACACCTGTTCAGTACATATGCTGCACACATGACAGCCTCAAGCCAGAAACTATGTGGTAAAGCTGACTTTTGACCATGCACCTCACCATCTCCATGAGTGACCTGTTCTTTCGTTCAGCAACTACATTCTGTTGAGGTGTATATGGCACTGTACACTGGTGTTTTATCCCACGTTGAGCCAAAAATGCATTAAAATCAGAAGACATATATTCCCCCCCTTGATCAGAACGGAGGGTGCCCATTTTACATGCTAACAGATTTTCAGCCAAAACTAAAAACTGTTTGAAGCACATGAACACTTCGGACTTTGCTTTGAGTGGATATACCCATGCATGCCTGGAAAAATCATCAATGAAAGTCACGAAGTAAAGGTATTTCCAAAAGAGGGTGTCTGCATAGGACCACAGACATCACTGTGTACAAGATGCAATTTCTACATAGCCCGAACTGAACCATCTTTTGAAAAGGATGAACGCTTCATTTTGCCCAAAATACAGCCTTCACAAACATGTTTTCTAGGTGCCTCAAGTTTGGGCAAAGAGGACACCATTTCAGATTTCTGCAAGCGTAGCAAACTAGCAAAATTCAGATGACCAAAGCGTGCATGCCAATGCTTTGCATCTGACATAGCCTGAGAATCATGAACTGCACATGCCGAATCATTCACAGATCTTTCATAGTCTATGAGCTTATACAGCCCACGACATAAAATGCCAGAAGCAATAATCACGTCACCATTTGATAGATCATGAACTGTACACCTGTCATCAACAAATTTCACAACCAAGCCAATCTTGGCTAATGCAGAAACTGATAACAGGTTCTTTTTTATTCCTGGCACAAATAAAGCATCTGACAAAGTGAAAGAACTACCATCAGCAGTAGTCAAAATGATCTTACCAACTCCCATAACAGGAAAAGAGGAGTTGTTGGCGCATGTAACAGTATTCTTGTAGGGGCGGCTCAAGTGAAGAGAAGAAACTGCACTGCGAAGTAATATAGTTGGTCGCCCCACTATCAAAATACCAAACATCTGAGTCTACTGCAGACATGCACTGATCATGAGAAGATGGGTCAAAAGTGCAGACAGTAGTAAACGCCCATTCTTCTTCCTGCACAAGATTTGTAGACTCTGTTTTTGGTGTAGAGGCCTCTGCAACAACCATTCCAGCCTCTTTCTTCTTTGCCTCTTTAGCAACCAGTTTTGGACAGTTCTTTATGATATGATCATTCCCTTTATAGTACTTACAAAACAATTTCTGCTTTTCTGATTTTTTCTCATCTTTGTGGTAAGTGTATCCCAAGCATCCCTAGCTGTTCTGCAAGAGCGTATGTAAGGAATAATGGCACGTTTGACAGACAAAGCTATCAATGCATGTGCCTGGGCATCTCTGCCATCCCAACGAATCTGCTCTGTAGTAGGTGCAACAGAAACAGCAGCACGAACAGGAATCTACGGAATATCATCTTCGACACCATCTTCATCAGCTCTAGCACCTGTATTTGTAGTACCTGTTGTTACAGGTGTAACAGGACATCTTTCAACACCCTGCACAATGTTCCACAATCCTTTTGCAGCCAAAACATGTCGCATCATATAAGCCCATAATGGGTAGTTGGTACCATCCAACTTATCCTCAACAGCCAACATACGAAATACATCACTGCTTTCAGCCATGGCCGGTGAATAAAATACCTTGATGTAGAAAATTGACTGTATCTCAAAAAGTTGAACGGAACTGCCCAGACAAGTTCTGCTAGACCTGTAGCAGACTTTGAGACGCTTAAACTGGCGAACAGAAATTGGTATATACCTTTGGCACAAAAGGACAAAATAGCCTACACAAGCGCTGCGATAGTGCGTTCGGAGGATGCTCACCAAATTTCGTGCGAATCTGAGACTGCAAACGGAGGAGTGTTGATGACGCCCTAGAATAAGCGACAACCTACTCTGATACCAATTGTTGGAGTTAGATGTCTGCGGAAGCACGCGAACAGCACAAGGAAGAAGAAGAAGCTTGGAGCACAACACACAATACTGAATGTATTACTAGAGAATGTACAAAGATAAGTAGCCCATTAGGGCAATAGGCATATATACAAGCAGGGGGAAAAAAACCTCCTAAAGAGGGAAAAAAGTACCCCGGCGGTCCTAGTGTGTTCACACACATCACTACCTAAATATATCAACAAAAAAAACCTCCTAAAGAGGGAAAAAAGTGCACGGGCGGTCCTAGTGTGTTCACACACATCACTACCTAAATATATCAACAGGTTGGAGTTAGAAAATCTTTATCATATCAAAAACCTTGCAGGAAAGCTCATCTAAGGAGACAACTAGCCAACACAAGGATGAAAGTTGGTGATTCAGCTCAATCACACATTCTGAAGCTCAAATATTTACGAGATCAGTTAATCAATGTCTGAGTTAACATTTTAGATGAAGAGATGGTAAACATACTTCTTAACTCACTTCCATCCTTTTTTCTTCTTTATCTCTTTGTATAAGAGAGAGAACTTTCATTTGAAGAGCTATCGTTTCTGTTACTTCAAGATAAAGATCACTAAAAGGGTATGGAAGAGAATGATGAAGCCATGTTATCATCGTTGAACGGCAAGGAAAGAAAGTCTACCAGCCTTTCTCCTAATGCTTCCTCTACACCCAAAGAAAATTCTTCGATTAAATCTGATTCAAAGAAAAGAGTATGTCATTACTATAAAAAACAAGGTCATTTCATAGTAGAATGCAAAACAAGGATTTTCAATAAGAAGAAGAAAGCATCAAGTAATGGTGTTGAAGATGATCCAAAACTTAAAACTTCAAAGGTAGATTCATATGCATGTGATACTATTGAAGAGGTAGCTTTTGATCATGCAGCATTAAATGCAATCTCAGATAGTCCTTGGATTTTTCATTCTAGAGCTACTAAGCATATGACAGGTCACAGAAAGGTATTTTCTTCCCTTTATATCTCTTCAAGGAGAATAGTGACCATTGCAGATGGTCATGATTTGGATGTTGAATGTGTTGGAAGATCCTGTAAACTTGTGATATATTGTTATTGAGGCCCACCCCACTTCCAACATTTGGTATCAAAGCATAGTTGACATACACACTTAACAAGATGAGTGGTTATAGACTTGAGAATGAAGACAAGCTTGAGGGAATGTCTAATTATCCAATGTGGAGTTTTATGATGATGAATCTATTATTATCAAAGGACTTATGGAATATTTTCAATGGCACTTATCCAAGGCCAAGACAAGTCAGAGAAGATGTTGCTTCATCTTCTAGAAGACATGTTGTTCCAATTTCTACTCAAAGAGGAGGAACAATGTCCCATGCTATAGCATATAGTGTAGATTTGAGAAGCCCTTCTACAAGAAAAGGTGTTGGGTGCCTTGGCTAAAGCAATTGCCTCCGAAAGAACCTACCAGAGATCGATTCCCACTGGCAACAAAAATGGCACTATGAGATTAATGGAAATATCTTTTTGTGAACAATATTTTTTCGCTTTTTGCAATCGTGAAAGTTGGCATTGATTTAGCGATCATAGTTGTTTTTAGAGATCGCATGTGTTTTTGTGTTTTGCACATTCTTTTGAAGAATTTCTTTTCAAAAAGCACTCAAGCTATACAAGAAGGCCATGGCTCACTTTGATAATCATCTTCTCATGCTCAAGCTAGAGCATTAGCTCAATGCAAGGAGGAGGTCATCTTGGAGGAAGTGTTCCTACACACTTGGAGGCAGTGTGCTCTACATCTAGAGACATCTGGCAGAGTTCATTTCAGCCAACATACTTTGAGTAACAAGTATACATCTTTCCTCACTTGTTCATTTACTAGTTTTCTATTTAGGATAATTAAAATTCAGGTTTGCTGTAAAATAGTTCTAAACTATTAATATTCTACATATTCACACACACTCTTATACCTCTTAGGCACACAATTTCTTGTATCTAGTTCCTATTTCTGCCTAGATTTAGATATTGTCAATTTGTATCATATTCACACATTGTGATTTGCATTGAAATATATAGGTGAGCATCCTAGCTTAGCTTACCATACACTTTGAAAGTCTCGTCTATCCTCTCTCTATCTTTCACTCATCTCTTTTTTAGCCTTAAGGTGTGTATGATATGTTTCATGTGTTGGAAGATCCTATAAAGATGTGATTATATTGTTATTGAGGCCCCTTCCACTTCCAACAATCCTTACGACCATGTGGTTGAATTTAAGCAAGTATTGAGAGCAAAATAGGTCGAGGATCTATTCACTCAATATCACGCCTTTGGGCTTACCTTGAAAAATATAGCCCTAACATGGTTTCAACCATTGTGCTAAGAAGAGTTTAGGAATATCACTCACTTGTTTGATACTTTCATAATTGAATTTTCCAAAAGAAAAAATAGACACAATAATTCATGATTAGTCCATAGATTTAAACAGACTACTCAAGAAACTATCATATTGTAAGGATTTAGATTTAGACAATATATTGAGATATGTCCAATTCTAGAGCTACCTACTCAAGCTAAACAAGTTTCCCTATTTTTAGATGGATTGTTGAGTGGTTTGTTAAGATCTTATGTCTATTTGAACGATCCAAGAAACATAGAGCAATGCCTAAGGATGTGTATTGATATTGAGGATAATTTTGGGTGAAGAATTGGAGCTCTCTAAACTCTACAAGGGTTCAGATTGTTCCACTAGTTTCACACCCAAACCCACAACATCAATAGACGAATTAGTTGAACATGGCTTAGATGTTAGGATTACTAAATAGACAAGTCCCTAGAATTGCCTCTATGAAGCGTTGCTACACTTATGGGGGCGATCACATGGACAATGTGTGCCCCATTCTAGTTGAAAACTTAGGGAACTTAAATGCCCAATACTGCACAATTGAGAGAAAACATACAAACCACACGACTCAGGATTGTCCCTACAAAAACCAAACAGTTAAGGACTATGAGCATCCATACCAATAGCCATACTAGTAGTCATACTAGCATTTGGGTAATTATCAAAACCACGACCAACAACAACCATATTATGGGCATCAACGACAATACTGTTGGAGAAACAATCACTAATTAGACATATATTTGAAGGTCAAATCTTAGAAAGAAAACCCCATGCCTATGTGAAGGGACAAATTCACAAGTGTATCATACTTGTAAAGTTAGTTCACTTTAGTTCTAGAAGTTTTTCAAAAGTCACGGGAATGAGAAAGTCTATATAAGTTAGTTAGTATTAACTGACGCGGAGAGAGAGAGAGAGAATAGAGAGAAAAAGTGAGAAGAACTCATTTTTGTATGACTGAGTATAGTCGAGCTTCTCTGAGTGAGAAAGCATTTTGTAAAACTTCTGAGCTTTTTATAGTTATGATAAGAACTGAGTAAAGTTCTGTGTATGAGCCTCTCTCCATAATCTCCATGATTACCTACTGTGTGATGAGTTACAAAGATCAAGTTTTCCAAGCAACTCGATGACTGGCATCGAATCTCTGTTGATAAGTCATATTTTCTTTTATATTTTTCATTCAGTACTGAAGTGTTTGAAAAACATGATGTTGTTGGAGCAACTCGATGCCTGGCATCGAATTCCAGTTGATAAGTCATATTGTAAGTGTGCATAAGATCACCTATAGTTTAGGTGTCCAGAAGGTCAAGACTTTATGCGGGAAGTCGATGCCCGGCATCGAATCCCTGCTGAAAAGTGGCCAAAAACATCCCAAGTCGATGCCAGGCATCGAATTCTCGTTGCAAGTCGATGCTAGGCATCGAATTCTAATTTTAAACAGGCGCTCTTACTAAAACAGGCAAGTTTTCTAGTTTTGGAAGGTCATACATGGTCATCTTGTGAGGGCCATAACTTGAGTTCTAGAACTCCGTTTGATGCATATGATAGCTTGTTGGAAATCTCTACTCTTCTAGTTTCAGCCTATAAAGTTTCATCAAGAAATAATACTTGAGCTAGGAGAAATTAGCAAAATACTGAAGGTATGTCATTTCAGTTACTAGGAATTTCTGTAGAAGCAAAGTTCTCACTTTAGGCTATCATTTCTCAAAGTTTGGAGTGGCAATGAGTTAATGGTGACCATAGAGGTGTTCTAGTGTCACCTTAATTCATTTCTTGTGGTGTTTCATACATCAACAAGTGGTATCAGAGCAGAAAGATTCTCGAGAGCAGAAGGCGACAAAGGTACGAGAAGTTTTGTAAAGTTTTCCATTAAAGTTTGAAAGGTGAAGCATTTGAAGACACAAGGCATCAAAAGCTTACTTCAAAAGTATCCTCATACACAAAGAACTTCAAAAGGTATTATCCTTTATCCTTTAAGCTCACAGGTTGCAGCAGAAGGAAAGAACTATGGCAGATCATATCTCCATTGACAAACTGGACAGAGATAATTACCCCGCATGGGTAATGAGAATGGAAGCCTTACTTATGAGTAAGGATCTCATGGTATATGTAACAGGTGAAGAAGAGAAGCTAGTATTTGAAGATGAAAGCCGACCAAAGAAAGAAGAACTTGATGCTTTAAAGCATTGGCAAAAGAAGGATGCAAGTGCAAAAGCCTACATCTACAATACAATCTCTGATCATTTGCTACCACACATCAGAGGATTGGAATCATCTGAAGATATATGGAATGCATTGGAGTATCATTTCCAAAGCACTACTAAAGCACGGAAAGCAAGTCTATGGTCAGAGTTTACAACATTCAAGAAGAAGCCAAGTCAAAGTATTAGTGATTATGTCACTAAGATGAAGGATCTAGCAGATAGTCTTGGATCCATAGATGAAGATGTTGAGGATCACAGATTGATTGCTCAACTACTTGCAGGTTTGAGAGGAGATGAAAGGTGGAAACCTTTTGTCTTATCAACAGAACTTTCATTAAATCATTATGTTCCAGATTTGAACCAGTTGCTTGGTTTGATGCTCACATATGAGCAAGACTTGAAGGGAGATGGAGATAAAGGTCAAAGTTCTGCAATGTACATGAAGAATAAGAAGAAAGGAGATAAAGGTAAAGCAAAGGATGAAGAGGAGTCTAATTCTCAAGCTTATTATGCAAGAGGTAAAGGCACTGGCAGAGGAAGAGCAAGAGGTTTTGGAAGAGGAAGAGGTAATCAAAATAACAACAAAAAGGCTTGCTGGATCTGTGGATTGAGTAATCATTTGGCTCATGACTGTTGGCACAACCAACAAGGATCAAACCAGAATCAAAACAACAATAGCAGAGGTCGAGGTGGAAGATATCAAAGTAATTTTCAAAGAGGTAGACAAAGTCAAAGAGGAGGCTATGGTAGAGGTGGAGGAAGAAGTTGGGGACAGAATCAATCCTACAACACCACCTACTACAACTATGCAAATGACACACAGAATGAAATTCATACATCATTGATGATGAATTCAATCAGCACATCAGACAAAGAAGATCTAAAGGTATTTTACATTGACTCTGGATGTTCTAATCATTTGTCAGGAAACATAGAATTGATGTCAGATTTGGAAAAAGGCATTTCTAGTCACACAGTTCAAACTGGTGATAATACAAGACATAGTGTACATTCAATTGGAAAAGTGAAATGCAAGAATGGAGCAGATTTGCTAACCAATGTTTTGTATGTTCCTACAATACCTAAAAACTTGATTAGTGTGGGACAGATAGTTGAAAAAGGTTTTCAAGTCAGGTTTACAAATGAAGGAGTATTTGTGGAAGATCTAGAGAATGGATATAATCAGATTGTCTCTGGTAAGAAAGAAGGTAGACTCTTTACTTTAAGAGTGCAAGGAAACATTGGTCAAGCTTTGCTCACACATGGTGAAGCAGTGATTACAGAACTTGATCTCTGGCACAAAAGATTAGGTCATTTCAATGAAAGAGGAATTAAAGCTATGGTTGCTAATCAGTCTGTACTAGGATTACCAAATGTGCAAAGTCAACATATGGTTTATAAATGTGAAGCATGTCAAATGGGAAAAGGACACAGGTTACCATTTCAGAAGAAAGGATTCAAACATGATGGAGTACTTGAGCTCATTCATACAAATGTATGGGGACCAACAAAAGAAGGATCTATCAGTGGCTCAAGGTATTATGTTCTTTTTATTGATGATTCTACAAGATGGATAACATTATATGTTTTGAAGGAAAGATCAGAAGTGTTTGGAGCTTTCAAGCATTTTCATGCATAAGATGAAAGATGGATAACATTATATGTTTTGAAGGAAAGATCAGAAGTGTTTGGAGCTTTCAAGCATTTTCAAGCATTTTCACAGGTCAAAAGCTTAAGAGACTGAGGTCTGATGGAGGGGGAGAATATTTCTCCCAAGAGTTCAATGATTATCTTTGGAATGCAGGTATTAAGAGAGAAATAACTTGCAGGTATACACCACAACAAAATGGTGTAGCAGAAAGAAGGAACAGGACTTTGGTTGAGTTTGCTAGAGCTATGCTAAAGGAGAAGAACTGTCCAAATTATCTTTGGGATGAGGCTGTAAATACAGCTACATATCTTGTGAAGAGATTACCATGTGCAGCTCTGAATGGAATGACTCCATATGAAGCTTGGTGGGGTAAGAAACCAACACTAGATCATTGTAGAGTGTTTGGATCAATTGCATATGCTTATGTGCCATCACAACTTAGGCATAAACTTGAACCAAAGGCAGAAAAATATGTGTTCATTGGTTATGATGAAAAGCAGATGGGTTACAGGTTGTGGAATCCTCTAACCAAACAATTTATTGTTTCTAGAGATGTTACATTTGATGAACAGAAAAGTTGGTATGCAGATCAAAGTCATACAGCTGAAGAATTTGAAGAAGAGGTAAGAAGATGTGAGAAAGGAAAATCAATTGTGCACGTGAATAGAGATGAAGACTATATGCAAGCAAGTACATCCAGAAGTGGATTAACAAGAATGAATGAAGAAGCTCCTATATTTGATGAAGAGGTGTATCCAGAAACTTATGAAGAATGTGAACCAAGAAGGTCAAGCAGGACAAGGAGACAACCAGAAAGGTATTCTTATGATACTTCTTACATAACTCAGAAGAACTATGCATATATGGTCAAAGATGATGAAGAACCTCAAAACTATGATGAAGCTAAAGGTAAGAAGCAATGGGAAGAAGCAATGAAGGAAGAGTTTAATGCACTGGAGGAGAACAAGACATGGGAACTTGTTCCTAAACCAAATGGTAAGAAAGTAATTGGAAATAAATGGGTTTATAAAGTGAAGAAGCTTGCAGATGGAAGTATAGCCAGATACAAAGCTAGATTGGTGGTGAAAGGCTATGCCCAGACCTATGGCATAGATTATGATGAGACATTCAGTCCCGTAGCTAAGATGTCAACTATAAGGACAATCATTGCTATTGCAGCTTCAAAAGGATGGACTCTAAGTCAATTGGATATAAAGAATGCATTCTTGAATGGATACATATCAGATGAGGTATACATGGAACAACCCCAAGGGTTTATAGATTCCAGGTATCCAAATTTTGTTTGCAGGTTGAGAAGAGCATTGTATGGATTGAAGCAAGCTCCAAGAGCTTGGAACTATAGACTGGTGAAGTATCTCAATGATCTTGGATATCAAAGTTCAAAAGCAGATTCAAGTCTACTTATCAAAAGAACAGAGGAAGGTACAATCTACATTTGTATTTATGTCGATGACATTATAATCACAGGTACTTCAGATGAAGGAATCAAGGAGGTAAAGAGATTACTTGAGAAAGAGTTTAAGATCAGTGACCTAGGAAAGTTATCATACTTTCTTGGAATGGAAGTTACTTATACAGATCATGGCATATATGTGTCACAAGAAAGGTATCTTCTGAACTTGTTGAAGAAGTTTGATATGGAAAATTGCAGAGAAGCTTCAACTCCACTTGAAGTTAATCACAAGCTTAGTAAATATGATGGTGCAGAATACAAAGATATGAGGAAGTATCAATCTCTTGTGGGTAGTTTGATTTATGCTACACTAACAAGACCTGATCTTAGTTATGCAGTGGGAGTTTTGTCACAATTCATGCATTGTCCAAAGGACCCACATTGGATTGCAGGTCAAAGAGTTCTCAGATATATCAAAGGAACTATAAAGGAAGGATTATATTATCCTTTTACATCAGATTTGAAGTTGAGAGCCTATAGTGATTCAGATTGGGCAGGTAACCAGGATGACAGAAGATCAACTCATGGTTACATGATATACATTGGTGATAAGCTTGTAAGTTGGTGTTCAAAGAAACAACATACAGTCGCATTATCATCAACTGAAGCAGAGTACAAAGGACTTGTGGAAGCAGCTAAGGAGGTCATATGGATGCAGACATTGTTCAAGAGCTTAGGCATTGATCAAGGTACACCTACAATACATGGAGATAATATGAGTTCACTTTATCTTGCAGCAAATCCAGTATTTCATGCAAGGACAAAGCACATAGAGATACAATATCATTTTCTCAGAGAAAAGGTAATGGAGAAGGAGATTGAAGTGGAGTACATTTCTACTAAAGATCAGTTAGCAGACATAATGACAAAGAGCTTGGATGGTGTGAAGACCAGCAGATTCAAAAGCATAGCAGGAGTAAAAGAAAAGAAGATGATATGAAGAAACAGGGAATGTCAATTAGTGATTGAGGGGGAGCTGTTGGAGAAACAATCACTAATTAGACATATATTTGAAGGTCAAATCTTAGAAAGAAAACCCCATGCCTATGTGAAGGGACAAATTCACAAGTGTATCATACTTGTAAAGTTAGTTCACTTTAGTTCTAGAAGTTTTTCAAAAGTCACGGGAATGAGAAAGTCTATATAAGTTAGTTAGTATTAACTGACGCGGAGAGAGAGAGAGAGAATAGAGAGAAAAAGTGAGAAGAACTCATTTTTGTATGACTGAGTATAGTCGAGCTTCTCTGAGTGAGAAAGCATTTTGTAAAACTTCTGAGCTTTTTATAGTTATGATAAGAACTGAGTAAAGTTCTGTGTATGAGCCTCTCTCCATAATCTCCATGATTACCTACTGTGTGATGAGTTACAAAGATCAAGTTTTCCAAGCAACTCGATGCCTGGCATCGAATCTCTGTTGATAAGTCATATTTTCTTTTATATTTTTCATTCAGTACTGAAGTGTTTGAAAAACATGATGTTGTTGGAGCAACTCGATGCCTGGCATCGAATTCCAGTTGATAAGTCATATTGTAAGTGTGCATAAGATCACCTATAGTTTAGGTGTCCAGAAGGTCAAGACTTTATGCGGGAAGTCGATGCCCGGCATCGAATCCCTGCTGAAAAGTGGCCAAAAACATCCCAAGTCGATGCCCGGCATCGAATTCTCGTTGCAAGTCGATGCTAGGCATCGAATTCTAATTTTAAACAGGCGCTCTTACTAAAACAGGCAAGTTTTCTAGTTTTGGAAGGTCATACATGGTCATCTTGTGAGGGCCATAACTTGAGTTCTAGAACTTCGTTTGATGCATATGATAGCTTGTTGGAAAGCTCTACTCTTCTAGTTTTAGCCTATAAAGTTTCATCAAGAAATAATACTTGAGCTAGGAGAAATTAGCAAAATACTGAAGGTATGTCATTTCAGTGACTAGGAATTTCTGTAGAAGCAAAGTTCTCACTTTAGGCTATCATTTCTCAAAGTTTGGAGTGGCAATGAGTTAATGGTGACCATAGAGGTGTTCTAGTGTCACCTTAATTCATTTCTTGTGGTGTTTCATACATCAACAAATACCAACCCAAGTATCAGACACACCCCAAGCCTCAAACACCACCACCCCTTTCCAATGTAATTTCAATTAAATATGAACTAGTAGAAGATAACCTAAGCCGAGCCTTAGTTTGAGCTTCTCCATCGATCTTAAAACGTGACCCCCATGCTCATGATGTAAATTAAACCAAACCCTAGGCCCCAAATGAGACAGATGAGACCCCACGCCCCTAGAATACCATGCTACATATATCAAGGAGATCACTTTATTCGTGATTGTCCACTTCTCCCACAAGGACAACCTAAAACCATAGTGATTCAAGGTTTTTGTCATGATTGTGGAAAGGAACATCTCTTGAGAGATTGTCCCAAGAACCAATCCAATGCTCAAAAGATTACCCCAATCCATGTGATTTGTTTGGTGGTAGAACCCAACAGGAGTGTGACTAATATTGCCCTTGTACAAGTAGTGACAAGAGCACACGCTCAACAGAGGACTCTAGACATAGAGCAAGAGAGGAGGTTAAAAGCTAGTGAGTCCAAGAGCATAGTAAAAAGAGAATGAGATCTTGGAAAAATAGCCAAGAAAGAATGAAGAGACAATGTTCTAAAAAAGTAAGTGAATTAGAAGAGAGCATTGAGGAAACCAAACAAAGATAGTGGAACTAGCATCTCAAACTCCCTCTCCACCACCACCCAACCATTGTCTTCAAACTACACCATCCATCTCACCTCAAAAACTTGCAGGTTCAATCTTAGAAGATCCTATTCTAGAAGACCTAGACATGTTGTTGAAGGCCTATCAGACTCGACTTCAAGAAGGGCCAAATGTAGCTAAGGTGGATAAATGTTATCCTCATGAAGATTTAGAGATTGAGAGGACCAAGCTTTTTGCCAAGATGGTAGAACTACCTCAGGCTATGTTTGATGACAGTCATGTTTTCAATTAAACAAACTCAGTTAAACTTGAGTTACATTTCAAAGAACTTTGGAGAGATTAGAGCAATTTGTAGCTAACCTAAGACCTTACCGACTCCATATGCTTGAGATAGGGAAAGAGAAAGGATAAGCTTACCATCATTAGAAGCTTTTGTTCCTAGCTCTATAGACGATTGAATTCCATCCTCAATTTCCAAGAGTTTTTAAGAGAAATACAAGAGAAGAAATGGGCCAAGGGGACAAAGGATCCTTTCCAATTCAAGAATTTCATGATCTTCATGATCATTTCCCTTAATCTATGAAGGGGAAAAAGATGTGCAATTAAGTGGAAAACAAGATTTCAAATCCAATTCCCTATAGGAATTGCCTCACTTCATAGGCCCTTGTAAATCGAAGTCTATTCATATGAGAGCTCCCATGATTATGATTAGAAATGATGAATCATTTTTGTCCAGGAACACTGAGGTACTTAAGAACACTAAAGTGCAGTGTCATCTCACTTTGGAGGAGATACTAAGAATCAAACCTGAGTTGTGGAAGCACATAGCAAACCAATTTCCATAAGTTGCTAATTCCCATTCTTGGGTAGGATCGGGAAAAAAAGTAATAGACATAACCATAGATAAGATAAGAGATATGAGCGAAGGAGAAGAAGGAAATACTTATCTATCTATCACATACCAAGGACATACAATGAAAGCCATCATAGATTTTGGAGTAGTAGTTGCCATTTCCACCACTTCCCTATGGAAACATTGGGGCAAGCTAGCTCTAAGACCCACGAGAATGAACCTACAAATGGTAGAGAGGCATATAGAGAAACCTCTAGGACTTCTAGAAGGAATAACTCTCACTACAGGTGGTGTAGACACACATTTGCATTATGTCATTTTGGAAAGAATCATGTATATGAGATGATTTTAGGTAGACCTTTCATGAGACAATTGGAGATAGTGCAGGCTTGGGGAACCAATTCCTTGTACTTATAGCATTTGGGGGTAACTACCAAGGTCACTCTCAAAGACTACTCTCACAGGGATGTACCATCATCGGAATGGAACCCAATACATAAAACATAAAATGAGATAGAATCAATGCATTCCATATGATTGGAGCCTTCATGGATGCATAAGAATATACACTTATGGATGTGTAAAGTTGAAGTAGAAGAGGAGAAGAGATAAGAAGCAAGAAACTAAGGTGCTACTAAGAAACCTAGATCAATTCGAGACCCAAATTATGCACCTATGGTCTTTCTAGATGATGAATTTGAACCCCATGCTTGGGTAGAGATCTTGGCTACCATGGACATAGCAATCAATGAGGAACAATGGACCCCCCCCCCCAATTGTGATGAATATGGCTATGATATTTCAGTGTTTATGTGTGGGCCTATCCTTGAAGAGTGTGAACCTAGTATGGATGTACACAAAGAGATGAGAAACATGGAATTAGAGTCCATCCTTATGTGCCTTAGAAGAAGAATAATTGTACTTGGTAGAAGCTAATCCTCAAGAATAGGAAGAGTTTAAAAATGATGTGATGTTATCTACATAAATAGACATCGATGGTGAGAAGATGAAATAAAAGAAAAAGTCCCCCACACAAGAAGAGGAAGAATCCTTATTTGAAGTGCTGGAAAATTTCAAGAAGTAAAAAATAGAGGATAGAAAAATCATGGTAAGGATGCCTAAGCGAGAAGCTCTCATGGGATAATCTTATGATAAGAAAGAACAAACTAAGAAAATATTAGTGGCCATGAAAGACAAAGAAGAGAGATGCACATACATGGGATATGACCTAGATGAAGAGGAAGAGAGAGAATTGATAAATCTATTGAGTATTGAGATGTGTTTGCTTGGAACTACAAGGATGTAAAAGGAGTGGATCTAGACATATGTTCTCATAGGATCCCTATGACCTTAGAGGCCAGGCCAACAAAGCATAAGCCTTACAACTAAAATGATACTTATACGGCTCAAATAAAAGAGGGGATAGACAAATTGATAGAAGGAGGATTTATTTATGAAATTAAGCATATTTATTGGTTGTCTCCCATTGTTGTGGTGCCCAAGAAGAACGGTAAGTCACATGTGCATTAAGTTGAATAAAGTTAATGCCACCACCATAAGAGATAGTTATCTGATTCCAATCATTGAAGATCTTTTAGAGCGAGTAGTGGCCAAGGAACTTTATAGCATCTTTGATGGTTCTCGGGTTACAATCAAGTAGCAATTTCCCTAGAAGATTAACACAAGATGGCTTTTGCCATTGAATGGGGTATCTTCACATTTCATGTGATGCCATTTGGGCTCACTAATGTTCCTCTTACCTTTCAAAGGCTGATGTATCATGTGATTAAGGACTTCTTTGGGAGGAATTTAGAGGTCTATGAGGATGATAAGTCCACTCATTCCCACATAAGACAAACACAGATCCCAAAGAATGAACAAAACTTTGACAAGTGTAGAGAATACCAAGTATGCTTGAACCCAAAAAAATGTGTCTTATTGGTCAGGCAAAAAAATTTAGGACATATTGTGTCAAAGAATTGGATCTTGACAAAAGAGGATAAGGTGAGAACTATCATAGAACTACCTAGACCTACGACAGTTTGAGAAGTACAACATTTTATGGGTCATTGTGTATACTACTGACATTTTATCCACATGCAATGGTGATTGCAAAGCTTCTGTACAACCTTTTGGCAAACTTTGAGTTGAATGATGAGTGCGAGAAATATTTCAATATGCTTAAATGACGATTGTGCTCAGCCGCGATCGTGACAATGCTAGGTTTGAACAACCATTCAATGTTCATGTAGATGCCTCCACTATTGGATGTGTGCTAGCACAACCAACAAGTGAAGGGAACATTGACTTTCCTATTGCATATGCAAGTAGGTAACTGAATGTTGTAGAAAGAAATTATATCACCACTAAAAGAGAAGTATTAGGCATGGTGTATGTAGTTAAGAAATTTAGACACTATTTGCTTGCAAATAAGTTTAAATTCTTTAGAGACCATCAAGCATTACTATACCTAGTAAAAAAACTTACAACATAGGTCGATTAGTAAGATGGTTTCTCTTACTAATGAAGTATGATTTTGAGGTAGTAGTCAGGAAGGTAAGACCCACCTTAGGGTGGACCACCTTTCACGACTTACTTCAAGCGAATCACTATAGGGAGTGTTAGATGACCTTCCTGATGCTTATTTGTTCAACTTGGAAGTAGTCCCAAATTGGGCTAAACAATTAGTGCCAATTCTCACATTCAAAGAAAAGCACCCTCTAATAAGAACAAAAAATGAAGAGATTGTCAAATCACAGAAATATCATCTATATGGTATATTGAATGGCTTTATGATTTTACTAGATCTTTTCTCTTTATCTTGGCTTCTTTCATCACATGCATAGTTGCATCTTCAAACTTCTTGATCATATGAGACACTAGTAGTGCTCGTTCTCTCTAATCTAGCTCTATAGTATATGACATTGGGATGTCATCAATAGCTACCTTGTGTTGATTTCTTGTTGGTGATGAACAATGGGGGGAGAAAGAGGATGTACCTCAATCTCTTCATTAGCCATATTTGTGCCTTGCACTATTGGTGTCCCCATGTTCAATGGTTGCATTGTTTTGTCGGCCTGCATCTTCATTAGTTGAGCTTGTAAGTCTGTAATTACTTGACCTTTATCTTTGTTTTGTCTCAAGACTTATGTGAGCTCTTCTTCTACCTTGATTTTGCCTTCACATAATTCTTTAAGCTGATCTACATCTTGTTTCCATTGCTCTATGTATTCATGGACAGTTTCTTTCCACTTTCCTTGTAGCTCCATTGTGTCTTGAGCATATTTTAACTCTCATTGCATATGGAGTGTTTGTTCTATTTTTAACTGATCCGCACATGAATCTTATTGATTCTTGAGACTTTGAATCTTGGCTTTTAGTGTTGATGATACTTCAAGGGTTTGATTCTAGCTACGAGACGTGCTTTTTCCATTTCACCTTGATCATATTTCTTTTTTATCTTTGGATCTCATTTAAATTTGCAGCTTCTCATGGTTGTTTTTCAACTCGTCGACTTGCATCTTTGGAGTAGCATTCTCCATGTTTAATGTGTTGATTTCTCCTGTTTCCATTGCCTCTCATCTTTTGGAGCTCTTCTTGAATTTTCAATACCTGATCTAATAAATTTTCACTTAATTCTTTCAACTGGTTTTTTTTTACATGCACTTGCTCATATTCTCTCTCTACTTCTATGCATTGTTGAGTGTCCATGGAAATTTGAATCATATGTTTGACCATCGGTTTTCGTTGTGCTACATCCACATTCAACCATGTTTGAGGTATGGCCAGAGTTTCCCCTGTTAGAACCTCTTTTCCTTTGTTTGTGTGTATAGTCTTGTTAAATGGTTGCTGAATTTGTAACTAAATCCTTGGCTCAACCTCTTTTATTGGAACCTCCTTTGAGCTACCTCCTTCAGTGTTCCCTAGTTCTTGATTCAATTTCCTACTGAGCTTATTCCTTTGAAATGATAAAAATCTTTCCTACTTCTAATGCAACTTCTTGAAATTGTAGTTTGGTGGCATCGTTGATTTTGATTGTATATGTATTATTCGGTGGTGGTGTTATTATGACAATATCTTCCCACTCACTCTTTCTCATGCCTTTTGGAGCACTAGCCACTTCTTGTTGATCCACCATTTGATCTAGTCTGTCCCAATGTCCATCATCATTAACCTCAATATTGAGTTTGGCATTTAAGGTTGATTGATCCTCCTTTCTATTTGATCCCAATCATGAACTGAGTTCTCTAAACTCAACTCATTATAACCATTGATTTTGGATAATTTCTTACCCATATGTTTCTTTCCTTTGGCCTCACTCAATTTCCAATAATAATGACATTGAACTGTAAGGTTTATGTGCCCTAGTCATATGAATTCATTTAGGTGTAGGAGTTGTAGCCACATCTTCAAGATCTCTCATTTCTTTTTATCCCTTGCATAGTTGGTTGTGCATTGGTGTCAACTTCCTCAATAATCACGACACCATGCTTCTTCTTTGGGATAGTGGCAAACTTAACAAACTTTTCCATTTCCTAATGGATATTCAAAGCATGGTAAATCAGTATGGTCAATTTTGTGCTACCGTTCAAGAACTTTTTGATGCCCCATTGCTTCTTTGCTTCAAATAACCTTTCCTACATGTAAGGATTCAAGTTGATCTAATTGTTATTTGCTTGACTGCATGGGACAGTAGCTGAACTACTATCTTTCAAGGTGCGGTGTATCAGTGCATGTTTGGGAAGCAAAAACATTGATGCACCATATGCACTTCCTCCATTCCTTTGTCTTGATTCGCCATATGTATTTGTTTTGATTTTGGAGTTCCTTTAGTTTCTTTGACCTTTGTCTTTACTATCTACTTGTGAAGCTTTAATAGTCTTTGCTTGGATGATGATCATTTGGTCCAACACTTGAGTTTCTTCCTTGGCTTTCTTCAATGTTTTATTGGGATCCAAACTTGCTTTTGTTGTCTTTGAGATTCCATGAGTTTTTTGGGTAGCCTCATTTGAAGTATCCTAGAGTTGACTAGTCATGATCTGCTTTCTTTGGAATGTCTTCTTCTTCTTGGGTTTGTCAATTGTGCTTGTGCCTCCTTGTATTGGTGCTCTTGAAGTTGATCTTTGTGAATCCATATTTTTTTGACCCTCTTGCATGATGTTTGTAGAGTTTCTTTTGGCTTTAGGCATATGGACAACTCTCCACTTTCCTCTTCAGAATGAATGACCTCACTAGGACACTTGGAGATAATCTCTTGAGAAGGAGGGTTTGATTGATCACATGTTGTAGAACAAGAATCTTGTAGGGCACACACATTGGCTTGAAGCATGAAATCCTGAGATATGGAGTTTTGTTGGAATTCTAACTCATACATACTTTGATTTGGTCCATTAGGGTTCTTCATTCCCATAATCTTTAGTGGTTTTTCATCTAATAGAATAAAGACTTCCATATGCCCTACATGGTTGATATGTATCCCTCGACTAAATGTATTGTGACCTCATACTCATATATCCAATCTTGTCCTAGTACCAGTTCTTCTAGAAGATCAGAGTCTTTTCTAACCTAGAGTCTTTGTTGCATGGTGTTGTTTCCTAAGTGTTATGATAGATTTACTTCTCCTAAGCATTCAATGATATTACCTCCAATCCCCATCATATGAGCTTTTGTGGGAGTGAGTGGAATCTTTAATTTCTCAATTAAAGAAGCATGTACACTAAGCAGAGTTGCTGTTATATCAATCCTAGGGTTTTGATGTTGGTGGTGCAATAATTTTCCATGCGAATGGATTCTTTGCCACTTATGTATCTTTCACAATGTTCTCTGATCCATTCCTTACATTTTTGTATTCTCTCTAGGGTGGCTAGTCTTGCTTCTTATCTTATCCTCTCTTCTTCTCTTTTCTTGTTCTATGCTCCTAAAAGCCTAGTCAACATTTCTTCCATCAAGGGTTCCATATATTTTCTTACTTTGTAGCCAATTATATAATTTGGAAGTATATCTCCATCCAGAGTAGCTAGTTTCATGGCTCCAACAGAAAAAATTTGATTTATGATCAAAGGACCATATCCTCTTTGTTGTAGTTTTTCACATGTTGCTTCAAGGTGTAAACCAATATAAGACCTCCCACTCTAAGACCTTTATCTTTGATATGAGTGTCATAGTAAGATTTGCCTCTGCTTAGTAGCATAAACACCTACTACCACTTGTAATCTAGTTTCATGCAATTTCTCTATTTAATCCAACTACTTGGAAAACTCATGTCTTCTCCATTCATATTTCTTAGCTACCCAAAGACTTGGAATCAAGAAATCAACTGGTAAAGTTGCATTTTGACCATAAACTAGATTAAAGGTCTTTGTTCCTATGGCTATCTCATACACACCTCGGAATGTACGAATTGCATGATGCAATTGTTTATCCCAATCAGATCTTCCACTGTTGACTTCTTGGTAAGAACCGTGCATAAAACGTTTTTGAATTCTTTGCTTTTCCATTAGCTTGTGGGTGGTAGGGTGCCGAATTTTATGAATCGCTACAAATTCATTCATGAGTGACTAAATGAATTCGTTAATGAAGTGTATACCTCTTTCACTTACAGTTTTTATAGGTAGCCCAATCTGAAGATGTTTTCAAGTAGGAACTTTGTAGTGGTTTGGTCATCATTCTTCCTAGTGGCTTTAGCTTCTACCCACTTCGTTAAGTAGTGCATGGCTACTATGATGTACTCTACATGAGATCCTATTTTTGGGGAATTAATGGGTAATGAAATCTATTCCCCATTTAGATAAAGCTCTTGCACTAACCATTGGTCTCAAAGGCATGTCATCTCATCGTGTTGGGTACTTGGTTCATTGGCATACATCACAACTTCGTACATAAGTTCCAACATCCATGTGTAGTGTTGGCCACCATAAGCCTGCAAAGAGAATTATTTATCACTCTTGTCAGTTGAAAAATGCCCTCCAATGACTTTAGCATGTGCCATTTCTAATATGGACAAATATTCTCCCTCATGCACATAGAATCGTAGTTGATTGTCTTTTCCTCATTTGTATAGTTGTTTACCCATGATTATATAGTCTTTGATTTGTTCTTCTAGGGCTCTTTTTCTTGCTAGAATCTCTCATTTTGGATAAGTTTGTGATTTCAAGCAATCTACGAGCGGCTTACTCCATTTAGGTGCTATAGTCGAATAACCTAGGCATGAATATTCCTCGAGTGTGGACTCTTGACATAGGTGACAACTTGTCACATATTCATGTACATCTTTCTGCATATTTGGCCAATACACTCCTTGTCT
The DNA here is from genome assembly GCA_020310875.1 of Ceratopteris richardii. Classification (NCBI taxonomy): domain Eukaryota; kingdom Viridiplantae; phylum Streptophyta; class Polypodiopsida; order Polypodiales; family Pteridaceae; genus Ceratopteris; species Ceratopteris richardii. The sequence continues at coordinate 139,927,999 of CM035409.1, read as the reverse complement.
TTTTAACTCTTGTGTGGTCCCATTAACTCCTTTATGTGTTCTCCACTTGCTCTCATGGGATTTTTTTATCAAACTACTTCTCACCTCATCTTCAATAGATTGATTGGAATCTTTTCCTACAATCTAGGAAAAGAGAAAGTTCAAATCAAATCTAGTTTATGATTGATTGATTGAGAATCAATCCTGACCACTTCTAACTCATGGATTTAGGCCTTTCACTCTTTCCTTCTACAAAGATAAATACTTTGGAAACTACGTAAGAGGGTGATCATATGATCAAACTCTCAATACAATAAATGAATCCAAATAAAACTTTTCAAGAAGTATATGTGGCATCATTCAAATGATGAGTTTAAATGAAGATCATATCCACCTCAAGCATAATGAAAGCTTGATGTTCCAACATATCCTTACATATTGAGCTTAGAAACTAGTGAGTCAGAAATGTCATTTAGCATGGAAAGACATACAAACAATTTAGGACTAGCATACTTACATACCCTTGAAGGTCCCTATATGACTCAATTGGAGTACATATGCACCAACCGATTAGGTGCTCGCATCTATGAGGATGAATTGAGAAGATTAGTGATCCAACTCAAAAACCATGATCAACCCTTCAAAACTGAACGTCTTGTAGTCAAATTCAAAGTGGGATCTTATATTGATATGCAAGGAACCATGTACATAGTTAGGAGCTTACCTGATAGGATGGATGAGTTTGGATTCGTTATTTCTAAGTCAAAAATAGGAGACTTGGAGCATGAAAATGTTGGGAAAGAGTCTAGAACACCTCGGGATAAGTCTATCTTATGAAGAATAACCACACCAGAGTTGATTCCTCAGGATAATAAGATCATAGAGCTTTTCTTGAATAGAGAAACCGATGAAGAATTCTAGAGGTTCAAAAGTGATAAACCAAGTGAGGTGGATGGAGTAATTATTTATGACTTCAAAGAGTCTAATGCCTAGAAAGGTAATCGATTTAGATAACTCTTCTGAGATGATGTTCGTGGTTATGGAACATATAGTTTCATATACTTGGAAAGGTAAAGTCATATTCCCTCCTCAAATATTGCATGGTTCTCATGGTTAGCATGGACCAGGATCTTCTCATGTTTGAGGAAGTCACAAAAGAAGAGAGAGAGGCTTGAAGTAAGTTTTGTAACCCCTTTAGGATGAGAGAGGTAAGAATGGGATACATATAAAATGGATCAAGGAGGATCTAGACACCTAAGAGGCATGGAGGAGTTTTCCTTGCCTAGATCGAGAGAACACTCTAGGATATTGAGACCTACTCAATTGGTAAAGTCAATGAAAAACTACTTTGATGGCATTGGAGACCCTTATGACCATGTAGCTAAATTCGAACAAGTGCTGAGAACTAAACAAGTTGATGGCTTGTTCACTCAAAACAATGCCTGTGGTTTAACCTTGAAGAACATGGCCTTGACATGGTTCCAACCATAGCATCAGGGTCGAGTTAGGGATATCAATCAGTGGCTAAGAGCCTTCATTACTGAGTTATCTAAGAGTGGTATCAGGCATAACACTTCATCCTTGATCCATATCTTTAAGCAAACACCTCAAGAGATAGTCCAATTAGAAAGACATAGATCTAGACAACACATTGAGAGATGCTCCATTCTAGATTTACCCACACTGGCCAAATAAGTGGCATTGTTTTTGGATAGTTCTACTAGCTTCACATCAAATCCTTCAACTTCAATTGATGAATTGGCAGAAAAAAACTAAGATTCTCAAGTAGACAAGCTTCAGAATGGTCTCAGCAAAAATATTATATAATTGTGGAGGATACCACATGGCTAATGTTTGCCCCATAATGAAAGGTTTTGCTTAGACCTATGGCATAGACTTTGCGAAAACATTTATTCTAGTAGCTAAGATGTCCACCATTAGAATTTTGATTTGCAATTTTAGCCTCAAAAGGTTGGAAGACATACCAGTTGGATGTGAAGAATGCTTTCCTAAATGGAGAGCTTGAAGAGGTAGTCTTCATGGAGCAGCTCCAAGGCTTTGAAGATGAGAGGTTTCCACATCATATATGCAAGATAAAGAAGGCTCTTTAGGGACTCAAGCAAAGAGCTTGGAACCAAAGACTTGTGGACTACTTGGTAAAATGTGGATACAATCAGAGTCATGCATACCCATCACTCTTTGTGAAGAAGGAAGGTAGCAAATTTGTTTTCATTTGTATATATGTTGATGATTTGATAATTACAAGGGATGATGAAGCCAACATCAAGGACATAAAGAGTAAGCTTGGATGTGAGTTTAAAATCTAAGATTTAGGGATTTTAAGGTACTTCCTTGGGATTGAAGTACTATATAAAGAGGAAGGTATATGCTTGATGCAAAGGAAATACATTCTAGATCTTTTGAAGAAGTTTGACTTGTGTGATTGCAAGCCCATTTCAAATCCATTAGAAGTAAATTTTAAACTGAGTGCTCATGAAAGTGAAGAAGTGAAGGATGTCACCATGTATAGGTCAATAATTGGATATCTCTTGTATGCTACTATGACAAGACCAGATATTGCACATGTAATTGGAGTGTTATCTCAATTTTTTTCAAGCACCAAGAGTATCTCATCTTGCTGCAGCCAAAAGGGTAATTAGGCACCTCAAAGGATCAATGAATGAAGGTCTATATTATCCATTTGATGATGGATTAAATGTACAAGATTATTGTGTTCTTGATCGGGCAGGTTCCAAAGATGATAGGAGGAGCAGTAGTGGATATGTTATCATGCTAGGGAAGAAGACCATCTCATGGATGTCAAAGAAACAACCAACACTGGCTCTCTCATCGATCGAAGCTGAGTTTAGAGGCTTAGCACAAGTCTCATGTGAGCTTATGTGGCTCAAGAAGTTGTTTGTTGATCTTGATGTGCAGGTTAAGCAAGTACCTATTTTTTGTGACAACATAAGTAGCATATGCTTGGCTCAAAATCCGGTGTTCCATGCAAGGATGAAGCATATAGAAGTGCATTACCACTTTATTAGAGAGAAGATCATGCCAAAGGATGTCGAGGTGGAGCATGTCAATAAAAAGGAAAAATATGAAGATATGTTTACCAAAGCATTGGATGGAGTAAAGCTACAACACTTCAAGGCATGCATTGGAATGAAGGACCTAGACATTGAGTCTTGAGGGGCAGTGTTGCAAATCAAGTCTCAATCATGCAAAAGGGCTCAACCACGAGTTTTGAAAGTGTACCAATCAAAAAGGAGGACCCAAAGTCATGGAATAAAGTTATAAACTCCACCAAACTCAATCAAATTCAAATCGCATCAAATCGGCCACCAAAAAGGTCACCTACATTGATTGATGGGTGGTTAGCTAGATTGTAGGAAAAGTAAAAGTCTATATAAGCATCATCTCGCCTTTGTTTCTTGATTTTTATGCATTCCACGAGTTTCCCAATTGGTTTAGTGAAGTCATAAACTCCAGCAAGCATCCCCCTTGCTTGCTTACCTCATTTTCTCATGATTTTGCTCCTCTCTATCTAGAGGTGTAGTTAGGCTTTTCCAAATCTGATTGTACCAGATTGCAAAGCTTTTTTGGTATCTCATTGTAGTCATTTTCATTGATTTCAAGCTTCATTCAGTCTCTCATATAGTATGTTGAACTTTTCCAAAGTGACTGAGTGAGTTGTGAGAAATTGCCAACTTTGTGAAGGTATATCTCTGCACATAGGTAGAGAGTGTTGCAAATAGGTAGCCTATCTTGTGGAGGGTGGTTCCCCCAGCTGGAATATCCATTTGGGATTATTTAAAGCTTGTTTGGTAGCTCTTATAGTCTACTGTAAGTCTAAAAACTTTCATTTTAAGTATCTATACTGGTGCAAAACAAAGTTCAAAATAGTGAGCATATATCACTACTTGTGGACCTAGTGGAGGGCAATCATCTTCCATTGTTGCATTGCGGTGTTAGAATCATCCCCCATCAAGCCATAGCAGAGTTTTCAAGGCCAAGGAATTTTAAAGAGGTATAAGCCTTTATGGGCCATTCTGGATATTATTGGAGGTTTATCCACATGTATGCAATCATAGCTAAACCTCTTTACACTCAATTCACAAATTTTGAGTGGGACGACAAATTCCTTCAATGAGTTGAGAGAAGTTTATGCACAACACCAATATTTCCCACTCCCGATTGGAATATACCATTCCATGTCCATGTAGGTGCATCAAATTATGCAATAGGATGTGTGCTAGCACAACCCATATGTGAAGGAAATCTAGATTTGGCTATAGCATATGCTAGCAAACAGTTAAACATGGCTGAATGAAACTATACAATAATCAAAAGAGAAGGCTTAGGCATGGTATACACCATGAAGAAGTTTAGACACTATCTATTGGCCAACAAGTTCAAGTTTTTATTTGATTATCAACCTTTATTATATTTGGTCAACAAACCTGGCAATATAGAACGCTTAGTAAGATGGTTCCTCTTACTAATGGAATATGACTTTGAAGTGGTTGTTAGGAAAGGTAGGACCCACCTCAAGGAAAAATACCTTTCTCACATCACTTCAGGAGAGTCACCATAAGGAGTGTCTGATGAATTGCTCGACACTTATTTGTTCAATTTAGAAGTTCTTCCTAAATGGGCAAATAAGTCGGTATATGTCCTAACCTTCAGACCTACAAATAAGAATGTGAAAATGAACAAAGATGAAATTATAAAATCACAAAAATATCAAATGTTGCTAGGAACTTTATACAAACAAGATACATAGGGTGTACTAGCTTGTTTTTTCAAGGAGGATGAACATAGAAGTTTGTTGCAACAAGCTCATGAAGGATTGCTAGGAAATCACTATTCTAAATAGTGAAAATTGGATAATCTGAAATGTTTAGGAGTGTACTAGCTTAGTATGGATAGAGAAACACATGAGAGGATTAAGAATTTTCTAGGGTATTAGAAGAGACCCCTAGTGGAGCATGCTACCCTTTATCAGGTGTGGTTAATTCCAGAATGGAGTGCTCCATTGGTAGAATTTATGAGATTGGGAACACTATCCAATGAGGTTAATCTAGCAAGAAAATGAAGCATAGAACAAGAGGCTCAGGAGTATGCCTTAGCAGGAGATAACCTATACCAAAGAGGCAAAGATGGCTACTTAAGAATGTGCATTCACGAATCAAACTATTTGACAATCTTAGAAACTGCACATAGTGGTGTTCCAAGTGGACACTTCGGACCTCACCGCATAATTAAATCCATTCTATTCTCAAGAATTTGGTGGCCCACTCTTCATATGGATGCACATACCTATGTGAGGAGATGCGACACATGCCAATATGCACAATATTTTATTAGAAAATACGAGATGCCTTTAGGGCCAATGATGGGAGGAAGTGCATTCTCAAAGTGGGGTATAGACTTCATAGATCATATTAACCCCCTAGCTAGAAACTCCCATGTAGAGTACATTATTGTAGCCATAGATTACTTTACAAAGTGAGTAGAAATCAACGTCAAAGATTGATGCTCAAATAATGACTAAGTTGTTATTCAAGAATGTGTTCACCAAATACAAGTTGCCAATAGATTTAGTCGATGATAGAGGTATGCACTTCTTGAATGAAGTCATTGAAAACCTTCTCCAAAAATTCTTGGTGATACATAAGAAGTTTGGCCCCTATCATCCACAAGTCAACAAACAATCCAAGAGCACAAATAAGATCCTATCTAATGTAGGCGAAAATGGTAAATAATAAACACTCTGATTCGGATAAACAACTTCATCATGCTATTTGGGCTTACGAAGTTGCCTACAAAATAGTACTCAACGCTACCCCATTTCAAATTTGAACAAAAAGTTGTGTTACCATTAGACTTCTTGATCTTGAATTTAAAAGTAGCACAAGAGCATGAGTGGAATGGACATGATTTGTCCTCTAGGATATTTGATCTAGAATGCTTAGGTGAAACCAAGCTATGAGAAGCAGCAAGCATCTATGCTTCAAAGAAAAGACAAAGGCATACTTCAATGCACACATCAAGGATAAAGGATTTAAGGAGGGAGACCTAGTGTTGGTTTATACACTAACTCAGCATGCACATAAATTGGAAAAATGAGGATTTGGACCAATAGTCATAAATAGAATTTCCACTAGCTATGTGGTTCAATTGGCCACTCTAAAAGGTGACATCTTGCCAAGCTATATTAGTGGATGTTGAATCAAGCTATATCAAGAACCTCTTACAAAGGATATGCTAATGAGACTCAACACTACTAAGAAGTGAAAGGAAGAAGAGGAGAAGAAGCACAAGCAGATGCTATAGAGCACATTAGTTGAAATAAGTTAAGGTGACAAGGCCTAGATGTCAATCCCAATGCCCCAAGTTATCACATGGCTATGTGCAGCAAAAAGATTACACATCCTAGCATCATAGATAGATGTCCATTCATCATTGTTGAGCTAGGACATGGCATTCCAAATAAGACGATCAAATCTCTCATCCATTCTGGAATTACCACTATTACAATTAGGTACTCATGTTATAAAGGATTGGGCATGGAAGTTAAGCCATTAGAAGCTTATTTAGTGGGTTTAGGAGGCATGGAAACCCCTTGTATTGGCGAGGCAAACATTCCTACCCTCTTAAAGGATGTCCCTTTGATAGTAAAGTTTCTAGTTTTCCATGATGAGGACATCATAGAACATATGATACTAGAGCAAGATTGGTTGTACAATCATGCAATTGACTTAAACCTACGGTAGCAATCATTTCAGGTTTGGGTTAATAAGCAATGCCTAATAGTTGAATTGAAAGGCCCCCATGGAGCCTTTTGATTCTAGTACCCCACACTTTGCAAGCACTATAGAATCCAATTTATACCATTCCTCACCTATTGATGGGCAAGTCATGCAAGTGCTAGAACCCCATTCTCTTCCAAAAGTATCAACATCACAATTGGAAAGATCAATTTTGTAGAGAAGAGGAGGACAACTGCAAACAGATGGCAAGAAGGAGGCCACCTTGGTGACTAGAGCTATTACACAACCTTTGTCCTTGCACACAAGGACAAAACCTGAACCAAATTTCAAGACTAAACAAATATGGGTGATGAAAGGCAAGCAACCACCAACATTGCCCCAACAATTCCGATCCAAGCAAGCCAACCATGCCAAAAGAAGAATGAAGCAACTAGGACAATCTCAACCACAATATATCCAACAAATTTGGGTGCCTAAGGAATTAGTTACATCCCAACAAGGGTGATTACACATGTGGGTACCCAAGGAACTCTTACATACACGAACCCTATGCTATTCTTCATGAGAAAAGTCTCAACAAAGAAGTGAAGGAGAGGCAAGGGTCATAACCAAGCACAAAGATCAAATGAAGATCAACTCATCTCTTTGGCAATAGTAAGAAGACAATCAACAAGGGCATGGGTTTAGAAGCCAAAAGCACCAGTAGCCCACAGAGAACCAAAGATTCAACCGTGAGGGATAAAAATTTTAAAAATCCCTCCAAAGATGAAGAGGCCAAAAGTGATATGTACACAGCCAAACACTCTTCTAAAATGGATCCTATAAGGAGGAATGATCAGTTTTCATTCAAACATCCATTGATTGCATCATTTTGAGATCCAATGGATGCCTCCAAACAAAGATTGCATCAATGTCTACAAGTAACATCGGAAGCCTCAATGTGCAAAAACCATGTGCGCTTGACATAATCTCGTCTTTTGTACCATTCAGGTCATGCATTTCCATAGTATGCATTAATATAGGGCCACATTACAAGGCCATGCATAGACACAATTAAGAATCCCAAGCACATGAGACACATTTGACATATGTAAACTAATTTATTGATACTAACCTCTTTCTTCTTATTTTGTGACACTGTTCCTTAAAGAGAGAGAGAGAGAGAGAAAGAGAGAGAGAAAAAAAAAGGGAAGGGATAGGACCATGTGCTCAAAGAATCTCATCAGTGAACGGTCAACAAGGACATCCATCAACAATGAAAGACAATCCAATGGTCAATCAACATGATGGGAGTACAACACAAAGAGATAAACATCGATCGACAATTCACCATGGTAAGAATCCCCTACCTTGGCAATATTATAACAATGATAGATTAGGAAACCTCTTCATCAGCATACCCTTGAGCACTTATCTCAAGACCCAATTTCTCACACCATATTTCTTACAATGCATTCCCCGAGTAACCATGCATAGGGCCACATTACAAGGCCATGCACAAGGCAAATATTTTCTTCAACCCATGCACTAACACACTTACCCATCATTCATCACGGTTATAATCACTTGGCATGATAACTATGAAACCCATGTTTGAAAGATCCAGAGGACATCAAGGTTACAACATCAGTACCTATGAAGCAATTCATAGCCGACAACTGCTCAAAATCAACATTGACAACTGTTGAGAGCAGTATGGGCACCCAAGGATTGACTAGACAAGGAAGCCAGGGCACCCAAGGATTGGCTAGACAAGGAAGCCAACGGAGAGAGTCAGAACAAGGTGAAGGAGTAAGTAGACAAAGCAGTCGACGCAAATCTGGCAGATAGGCCCTTCAATTTTTCCAAATCTACATCTTTTAACAGTGATTCTTATCACTAACAATCATTGTAAATACCATTTCATATTTTTGTAGCTCCATTTTGTGCAAGCCAAGGAGTCCTTGAGCTTGAGGAGCCTTAGAAGTACCTACATATCAATTTTCATATTTTTTAGACTCCGTTTAAGCCCTCAAATTGGCCCTGGAACCTAATTTTTAACTAGGCCGGACACTAGGTCTGGACAGGGCCAAAACCTAGTCAAAAACTATAAAAAGAGCTAGAGAGCTCATTTTTGGGGGTAGATTGTAATTGAAACGAACTTGTAAGAGCATTTTGAAAGTAATCTAAAAGCTCCATTGATTCTCACTCTTTGTCTTGCCGTGTGTGCGCGCGTGTGTGTATGTGTGTGCATGCTAGTGTGCTTCTCACTCACGCACTTGTGCCGCCACTTGCTCGAGGTCTTCATACCATCCTCACGTCTTCCCGGATTGACATTAAAGGAGGTGCTACTCATCATTGAGCTACACCAAATTTTGGCGCCGTTGCCGGGGATCGAGCTTTGAGGACGAGCGTGTGATGGTAAGACGTAGAGTTGACGCGTTGGAGTTGTAGGTATTTTCTTCACTCTCATCGATTGTCTTTTACTTTCTTCACCATCTTCATCACCATCATCATCATCACCATCTCCCACGTCCATCTCCATCATCGCGAAAATTTCAGTTTTTTGACTATATCCCCATCTCCACCTCATTTCCCTCATTTCACTGGTGAGAGAGAGCGAGAGAGCGAATTTGCATGTGCTGTTTTTGCATGTTTTCTGAGCTATTTTGCAGGTTTTTGGCTGTACCATCATCCCCAGCAGTGTGCGCAGGTACGACAGACTCTGCACAGGTCCCGGGACGACAACCTCTGTCTATCGCGACAGACAGAAAATCTTAACATTTTGTGAATGCATGATTATCACTGTAACCTACACCTTGAGGGCACTCTAGATCACTAGAAGTTTTTCAAAAATTTGCGTTTTTTCAGTCTATCGCGACAGACACCGTCTATCGCGACAGACACCGTCTATCGCGACAGACACTGTCTATCGCGACAGACACCGTCTATCGCGACAGACAGAGACCCACGACAGACACCGTCTATCGCGACAGACATCGTCTATCGCGACAGACAGAAATCCGCGACAGACACCGTCTATCGCGACAGACACCGTCTATCGCGACAGACATCGTCTATCACGACAGACAGAAATCCGCGACAGATACCGTCTATCGCGACAGACAGAAATCCGCGACAGATATCGTCTATCGCGACAGACACCGTCTATCGCGACAGACAGAAATCCGCGACAGATACCATCTATCGCGACAGATACCGTCTATCGCGACAGACAGAATTTCGCGACAGATAGCGTCTATCGCGACAGACAGAAATCCGCGACAGATATCGTCTATCGCGACAGATACCGTCTATCGCGACAGACAGACTTTCACGACAGATAGCGTCTATCGCGACAGACACTGTCTATCGCGACAGACAGCCCCCACGATAGATTGTGTCTATCGCGACAGACACCGTCTATCGCGATAGACAGACATTTTCGGCAAAAAATTAAGGAGTGAATTTTGGAAATTTAGGCTAAATTTTGGGGCATATTTGCATTTTCATGTACTCATGTACTTACAAAGGTCTTAGAAATTGCATTAAAACCCTGAGAGGATCTGTTTGTCTAGTAACCCCCTAAACCCTGAACGGTCATAACTTTTTCATATGAAATCCATTTTCTGAGCTCTAGGGCTTGTCGGAAAGCTCGTGACATATACTACACGCCCTCAACTGTTTTTTATAAGAATAACGCGTTGATTTTCAGATAGGATAATTGGAAGTAACACACAGAAGGGTAGAAACACCAAGGGAGCTCTAGAGGAAATTTCTAGCAATACAAAAGGGGGAACAAGGGTCATTAAAAAAGTGTCTGAGATAAATTGTTTGTCAATTGAAAGGTCTACCTAGAGCTAATTTTGGGACTTATGCAGGTCTATTGAGAAGCAATTGAGAGTATCCAAGCAAGGGTGTTGCGCAAGCTTGAGAATCAACTTCTCGAGCATTAAAGAGCAAGGTTCGGCAAAAAAAGGTCGGAATATTCTCAACTCCTCTTCGTCAATTCCTAGCTTAGGCTAAGAACGATTAGAAGTAGGAGTAAGTCAGGGTAATCCTTGTACTGTCGAGAATTTTAAAGGGAAAGAACTTAACGTGGAACGATCAACTGTAAGTGCGAAACAACGTTCAAATATTCCTGATGACGTAATAACAGATAAGACTTTAAACACGAGGAATAACTAAAAAGAATCAAGTGACTGGTACCAATTGATCGGCAACGAGGTTGTACTCTGAAAAAAATTGGACTAATCCGTTAGGCATATGAACCTTAGATCAGGACGACACCTAGTAAGAGAGAGACAAAGCCTTAGGTCTTCTGAGGCTAGTGTCAATCACACTGCTAGGTCCTGGGGCCAACAGTTGAGCCACCACTCGTACTACCCTAGCTCTGAGACCAGTGAGTCAGAGATGTCTCAAGGCATGGACAGACCTACGGGAAGTTCAGGAGTGCCTTACCTGTACAGGGTAGAAGGCCCTTACAAGACGCAGCTGGAGTACCTTAGGACCAATCGATTAGGTGCTAGCATCTATGAGGACGGCTTAGGAAGATCTGTGGTCCAGATTAAAAACCCTGATCAATCCATTGGACTAGAGCACCCAGCTGTCAAGTTTGAAAATGGTGCATACCTGGACAAAGAAGGAACTATATATGTAGTCACTAGTCACCCTGATAGGACCGATGACTTTGGGAATGTAATCTCAGAAGCGGACTTAGGTGACTTGGAACAAGGGAACATGGGTGCGGAACCTAGAACCCCTCGAGGTAAATCAGTTCTCACTAGGATTATCACGCCTGAATGGGTCCCCCAAGACAACAAGAGCATAGAGTTGCTCCTCAATCGAGAAACTGATGAAGCCTTTTGGAGGTATAAGTCTAATCAGCCGACAGACATAGGAAATATCATGATCTATGAGTTTAAGGATCCGGATAGCCCAGGCAGAGTGACCTATTTAGATCATGCTTCAGAACGGATCTTTGTGGTGACAGAAAATGATAGGCATGCTTACACTTGGAAGGGTGAACTTATTTTCCCTCAACCAAGATCAAATGTATCCTATGGTCACCCTGGGGCTGGAACTTCCCAAGCTCATGGTACGCAAAGAGATAGAAGTAGAGATAGACCAGAAGTAAGTTTTGCCAACCCAGTGGGCAGAGAAAGAACGAGAACGGAGACGAATAGGGTAGAACCTCCTGAGATGCATAGAGCCCACAGGAACCAAAGAAATGTAGATGGATTCCCTCTGCCGAGGCCTAGAGAGCACGCAAGAACTTTGAGACCCACCCAGCTAGTTAAGTCCATGAAGAATTACTTTGACGGCACAGGAGATCCCTATGATCATGTGGCGGAGTTCAAGCAAGTCTTGAGAGCTGAACAGGTTGAGGATCTGTTCACGCAGTACAATGCCTTCGGTCTAACCCTTAGGAACACAGCACTTACATGGTTTCAACCATTGGATGAGCGTCAGTTCAGGAGCATAGACCAACTCCTAGAGGCTTTCATTGTAGAGTTCTCTAAGAGTGGCATAAGACACAATACCTCATCATTGATTCACAGCTTCAAGCAAACCCCTCAAGAGACCGTGAGACTTGCAGGAAGAAGATTTAGGCAATACTTGGAAAGGTGCCCTATTTCGGAGCTACCCACATCTGCTAAACAAGTAGCCTTATTCCTTGATGGATTGCTGAGTACGAAATTGAGATCCTATGTGTATCTGAAGGACCCTAGGACTATAGAAGAGTGTGTACGCATGTGCATTGACATTGAAGATAACCTAGGGGAGGAACTAGAGCTTTCCAAAATCTACAAAGATTCAGATAGTGCTTCTAGTCACTCTTCCATGCAATCCACATCAATTGAGGAACTCGCAGAGAAAGTGGCACAAAAACTAGGCGTCTCTAGCAAACAAATTCCTAGGTTTGCCCCGATGAAAAGATGCTATACTTGTGGTGGCGACCACATGGCGAATGTCTGCCCTATTATGGCTCAACCCCAAGTAAACCCTAGTAGCCAGTACTGCACCATAGAACGGAGATACACCAATCACACCGCACAAGATTGCCCATACAACAAGCAGGCAGTTAGGCAACCCTATCCGCAGCCCTACCAACAAGGCCGATACCAGAACCAAAATCCACCACCACAATATGCTAGACCCCAACAAACCTACCAACCACAATATCAGGCCCAACAGAGACCCCAACCGGTGCTAGCTCAACAGCCTCCAAACCCCGCTAATGTGATTCCAGTAAAGTATGCTGTGGCAGAAGAAAACCTGAATAGGGCCATAGTACCAGTAACCCCATTGATCTCAGAAAGTGAACCGAGTGACCATAGCTTTGATTCTACACATGTCGATAGTCCCCAAGCTTACTACATGCAGTCTCCAGAACATGGTGAGTCCTACTATAGTGAAGAACCAAGTGAACCTAGTTGGGAGTCGGATTACACGAACGTCATGTATGCAAACCCCAACCCTAGGCCTCAACCTAGGCAGGTACGACCACCCTTTCCTAGAGGACCATGCTACCGATGTCAAGGGGATCACTTCATTCGTGATTGTCCCTTACCTCCACCTACACAAAATCAGTCCGTGACGATCCAAGGCTTTTGCCAAGATTGTGGAAAAGAGCATCTCTTACGAGATTGCCCAAAGAACCCCAATAATATGCCAAAAATCACTCCTATCAATGTGATTGGGTTGGTTGTGGATGCCTCAGGAAGTGTCACTTCCACTGCACCAATGCAGGTGGTTACTAGAGCTCAGGCATTGCAGCAAAACCAAGAGGCAAGCCAGGAAAATGGCCCAGAGGCTAGTGAAACCGAGAGCGTGACAAAGAAAAGGACGAGAGCGTGGAAAGATAGTCGAGAAAGAATGAAAAGACAATGGGCTAAAAAGATGAGTGAGCTTGAGGAAAGCATAAGAGAAACCAAAGCGAGAATAACTGAACTCACAGCTCCAACTCCCTCTCACATTACCCCGCCTCCACCACTCCCACCTCCATCCAACCCACCACTTTCCCCACCGCCTCATCAAATCCCACCACCCCCTAGAGTAGGATCAGTCCTAGCTGATCCCACTCCCGAAGACCTTAATATGATGCTGAAAGCTTATCAGGCCAGAATCCAAGAAGGGCCAAACGTAACGGATCATGAAAAATGCTACCCTAGAGCCGAGCTAGAGCTTGAACGAACCAAAATTTGTGCCAAAATGGTGGAATTGGCTCAGACCATGTTTGAAGCCAGTCGCCTGTTTAACATCTCCAGTTCAGCTAAGACGCAATTACACTTTGATGGACTGTTAGAAAGAATAGAGAAGCTAATTGCACAATCAGAAAGGGAACCTGCCCCTCAAAGAAGGGAAAGGGCAAGAGAACGGATAAGCCAGCCTCTTCAGGAAGCCCATGTGCCTCCTCAAGGAGCCTATCTTCCTCCCCAAAAGGCAGATGGGCCTCCCCCGGAAGCTTATGTACCTCCACAGGTGACCCACATTCCTTCTCAGAGAGCGTATGAGCCTGTTCGGAAAAGCAGTAGAATAAGTAACCCTCCCCAGGAAGCTTGTGCTCCAGCCACCCATGAGAACGAGGAAAGAACCAACGAGAGAATAAGCCCTCCTTCCCAGGTTGCTTATGTGCCTAACTCTACGGAGCCAGACACTTCTTCTTCTATGAATCGGTTTGCACCAGACTTCCTACGAGAGATTCAAGAAGACAAATGGGATAACGAAAGTGAGGTCGCCCCTCCATTTGAACTTGTGGACGATGCACACGACCAATTCCCACAAGACATCCCATCCATTTACGGGGAACATGAGAGTACTCAGTCTCATGAGAGATTGGACTTTGAGTCTAATTCCATACAGGAGCTACCCCACTTCACAGGCCCATGGGAAGCAAAGTCCACATGTATGAGAGCACCCACAGTCATGGTAAGGAACGATGATTCAGTCATACCTATGAACACGGAGATAGTAAAGAACACCAAAGTGCAGCGCGATCTCACTTTGGAAGAACTGCCCAAGGATAGACCAAAAGCGCGGAAATTTGTAGCTAGTCAAGTAACTGAAATTGCAAAACCACGTTCCAGGGTAGGATCCCATAGGACAGTGCCAGAAATTCCCTTGGATAAGATAGGAGATATGTGTGAAGGTGAAGAAGGGAACACCTATCTTCCCATTACCTACCAGGACTACACCACTAAGGCAATTTTGGACTCAGGTGCAGGAGTTGCAATTGCCACCACTTCCCTTTGGAAGCGTTGGGGCAAGCCAGCACTCAGGCCAACGAGAATGAAATTGCAGATGGCCGATGGTCATATAGAGAGGCCCTTGGGATTGCTAGAAGGCATAACTCTCACCACTTGTGGTGTTGAGTTTGAGCATAGCTTTGCTATATGTGACTTTAGCAAAAACCATGCCTATGAGATGATTTTGGGAAGACCATTTATGCGACAGTTGCAAGTGGTACAGGATTGGGGGACCAATTCCTTGTACCTGCAACACTTAGGTGTTACGACCAAAGTCAATCTCAAAGATTACTCTCATAGAGATGTACCTCCTATCCAGTGGAATCCCATCCATAGAGCCAAAGATGATACTGAATCGGTGCATTCCATAGGGTCTGGATCCTCATGGATGCATGAAGACACCCACTTATGGATGTGCAAGGTAGCAGTAGAAGAAGAGAAGAGAGAGAAAGCCAGAGAGGTAGGTGCGAAAGAAACCCATAGATCAATCCAAGACCCAGCCTATGCACCTGTAGTTTTTCCAGACGAAGAATTTGAACCTCACGGTTGGGCAGAAATCTTAGCAACAATGGACGTAGCCATCAACGAAGAACAATGGACACCTCACTGTGATGAGGATGGCTATGATATTTCAGTCTTCTCCATAGAGCCAATCATGGGAGAGGCAGTTCTAGAAGAATGCGAACCTAGCCCTGATGCATTTGAGGATGCAAGTGACTCCGATCTAGAGTCAATCATTATGGACCCACCATTTGCATCAGATGAAGAATATTTCCATGAAGTGGAATTTCAACCCCAGAGGCATGGAGAGGTTACAAATGATGTAAGATTAGCAACACATATGACCCCGAAGGAAGAAGGAAAGAAACGAAAGAAGAAAGAAGTCTCACCAGAGGAGGAAGAATCTTTGTTTGAGGTCCCAGAAAATTTTAAGAAGTATGAGATAGATGACAGGAGAGTCATGATAAGAATGCCTAAACGAGAAGCACAATCAGGAGAGGCCTATGATAACAAAGAAACCACCAAGAAAATAGTAGTGGCCATAGAAGAAGGAGAGGAGAGATGCACGTATATAGGCCATGATCTGACAGAAGAAGAAGAGCATGAATTGATTGCCTTGCTAAGAGAATACAGAGATGTATTCGCTTGGAGTTACAAGGATTTGAAAGGGGTTGACCCGGACATATGCTCACACACTATTCCCATGACCTCAGATGCTAAACCCTCTAAGCAAAAGCCTTATACATATAACGATAATTACGCCGCTAAGATCAAAGAAGAGATAGATAGACTGGTTGAAGCTGGATTTATCTATGAAATTGAGCACACTGAATGGGTATCCCCCATCGTAGTGGTGCCCAAGAAGAATGGCAAACTGCGTGTGTGCATTAACTTGAAAAAGGTTAATGCAGCCACAATTCGAGATAACTATCCGCTTCCCATCACAGAACATCTCTTAGAAAGAGTGGCAGGCAAGGAAGTGTACAGCTTCCTTGATGGATTTTCGGGCTACAATCAAGTAGCCATAGCTCCAGAGGATCAGCATAAGACAGCCTTTGCCACAGAATGGGGCATTTTTGCTTTTAGAGTAATGCCATTTGGGCTTACCAATGCACCAGCTACCTTCCAGAGGCTGATGTGCCATGTGTTTAAGGAGTTCCTGAGGAAGAGTTTAGAAGTCTATGTTGATGATCTTTGTGCTCATTCCAACATTAGGCAAACCCATATTCCTGAACTCAGACAAATCTTTGACAAATGTAGAGAATACCAAGTCTGCCTGAACCCAGAAAACTGCGTTTTTATGGTCAGGCAAGGCAAGATTCTAGGACACATAGTGTCAAAGAATGGCATATCTACCGACGAAGAAAAAGTGAGAGCCATAGCAGAGCTACCTAGGCCAAAGAATGTCAAGGAAGTACAAGCTTTCATGGGGCATTGTGGTTATTATCGACGATTTATACACATGTATGCGGTCATTGCAAAGCCCATGTACGGACTTTTGACAAACTTTGAGTGGACGGATGAATGTGAGAATTCCTTCCAAGAGCTTAAACGAAGATTATGTTCAGCACCAATCTTGACCACACCAGATTGGAATAAGCCATTCCATGTTCATGTGGATGCATCCAATTATGCTATTGGATGTGTGCTTGCACAACCTACTGGTGAAGGTAATATGGATCTTCCAATTGCCTATGCCAGCAGACAATTGAATGCGGCTGAACGGAATTACACCACTACAGAGCGCGAAGGATTAGGCATGGTATATGCAGTCAAGAAATTTAGACACTATTTGCTTGCAAATAAGTTTAAATTTTTTACTGATCATCAGGCACTGTTATATCTCGTAAACAAGCCATGCAATACAGGAAGATTAGTAAGATGGTTTCTCTTGCTAATGGAATATGATTTTGAGGTTGTGGTAAGAAAGGGTAGGACTCACTTGAGAGCAGATCACCTCTCTAGGCTCACATCAGGAGAAGCCCCACAAGGAGTGTCAGATGACCTTCCTGATGCTTACTTGTTTAATTTGGAAGTGGTGCCGCAGTGGGCCAAGCCAATAGTACCAGTATTGACATACGGGCCTAATCATCCAGTGGTGAACACACGGAATAGAGAGATAGTAAAAGCCCAAAAGTACCATATCATGGCAGGCAGCATGTACAAGCACACAGATCAAGGGATCCTGGCTTGTTGCGTAGAAGAGGATGAGTACGCTAAATGGTTGCAATTAGCACATGTAGGTGCGTTAGAGCAACACCATTCAAAGCAACGAACGTTGCAGACTCTAAAGAGATTCGGAGTGCATTGGCCAACTATGGAAGCGGATGTCCAAAAGTTGTGCAAGGAATGCCCAATCTGTTGCACTAAACCACCTGTGGAACATGCCACTCTCTATCAAGTATCCATTGTGCCAGATTGGAGTGAACCTCTAGTATCATTCTTGAGGACAAACACATTCCCTCCAGACATGACTCTAGCTAGAAAAAGGAGTTTGGAACAAGAAGCCCAGGATTATTCACTCGTTGGTGATAATCTATACAAGCGCGGTAAGGATGGTTACCTGAGACTGTGTGTCCATGAAAGTGAGTATCTTAAGATCTTAGAAACTGCTCACCAAGGTGTAGCAGGAGGACACTTTGGACCGGATCGGGTGATCAAGGCAATCCTATTTGCGGGCTTTTGGTGGCCTACCCTTCACATGGATGCACATACCTATGTGAAACGGTGTGATGTCTGTCAGAGGACTCAGTATCCCATACGCAAAGATGAGATGCCACTGAAACCTATGATGGGTGGACGTGCATTCTCTAAGTGGGGAATAGACTTCGTAGGTCCTATTAATCCCCCAGCTAAGGGTTCTCATGCGGAATACATCATTGTTGCGACAGATTATCTCACCAAGTGGGTAGAGGTAAAGGCTACGACAAAGAACGATGCTCAAACAACTGCCAAATTCTTGTTTGAGAATGTATTCACGAGATACGGACTACCTATAGAGCTTGTAAGTGATAGAGGCACTCATTTCTTGAACGAAGTGATTGAAAATCTACTCCAAGAATTCTTGGTAATACACAAGAAGTCTGCCCCGTATCACCCTCAAGCTAATGGGCAAGCTGAGAGCACTAATAAGATCTTATGCAATGTACTAACGAAATTAGTGAACACTAAACGCTCTGATTGGGACAAACAGCTACACCATGCTGTTTGGGCATACCGAGTTGCCTACAAAACGGTACTCCAAGCCACTCCCTTTCAGATGGTATTCGGCCAAAACGCTGTGCTACCCTTGGATTTCCTGATTCCTACGTTGAAAGTAGCACAAGAACACGAATGGACAGGTCATGAGCTCTCCTCTAGGATCTTTGACCTTGAACGATTAGGAGAAACAAGACTGAGAGCCGCTGCAGGGATATATGCAGCCAAGAAGAGACAGAAGGCATACTTTGATGCCCACGTGAAGGATAAAGGCTTGAAAGCAGGAGATCTAGTCTTAGTCTATACACTAAAACAACACGCGAGGAAGCTAGAAAAGAGAGGCTATGGACCTATGATTATCAATAGGATCTCCACGAGTGGAGCAGTACAATTAGCCACATTAGAGGGCGATGTTCTCCCTAACTATATTAGCGGATGCAGAGTCAAGTTGTATCAGGAATCCCTCACGGAGGAAATGCTCAGCCGACTCAACACTGCTAAGAAACGCAAAGAGGAAGAGAAGCGAATTAGAGAAGAAGCCCAAGCAGAAGCTTTAGAACGCATCAAAAGGATGAAATTACGAAAGCAAGGTAGAGAGCAGCCTAGGACAAATGACTATGCAGATCAAGGATATCATATGGCAATGTGTGAAGTCGCCGGAACCAGCTCACCTAGGATAACTGATCGACGTCCTTTTGTAACCCTAGAGATAGGACAAGGAAAAAGTGCAAGGACTGTAAGAGCCTTGATTGACTCAGGTGCAGCCACTAGTGCTGTTAGAGTGTCTTACTGTCAAGAGTTACAGTTAACTGTCAATCCTGTGGAAGCATATCTCATAGGATTGGGAGGCGTGGAAACCCCTTGTATGGGCGAGGTGGAACTTCCCCTCTACATTCATGATGAGGCAATGACAGTTAAAGTACTAGTGTGTCAAGATGAGGATCTCACTGAACCTCTTGTCTTGGGTCAAGACTGGATCTATGACCAAGCAGTCAACTTAAACCTAAGAAGTGGACTTCTTCAGGTATGGGTAAATCATAGTCGAATTACAGTAGAGTTGGATAATGGAGCACTCAAGAAACTAGAAAAGGCACAGACTCCTCGTCCCTCCAAGGGTGCACATGAAGTTGACCATGCTGTTCTTGTCCAAAACTATGTGTTGCAGAGGAATGATATTCGCAAAAAAGGAGTCAGGGATGCAAAGGAATTCCCTTCCAAAGGCCAGAAGGAGGCAACAACCAACGGTGGAGCAAAGGCAGAAGAAGCAGAGTACTACCTATGCCGGACATCAAAAGAACCTGCGTAGCAGAATGTCTCAACAAGTGAACCAAGTGTGGGTGCGAAAAGGCGAACACCCGGTTGCACCCACGCCAACAGCACGGGCGAAGCCTCTTATTAATAACCATCAACACGTCACTAATAAGAGGTCTTCCGGAAATTCTTCTGCTAACGTGAAATCTATTTGGGTGCCCAAAAAGTCGATGAAGGCTAGCCCACAATCAAGACAAATTTGGGTGCCTAAGGCTTGTTTGCGGGCTCAAATAGCTACACCAAGAACACACCCTACACAGCATGATCCATTCACTCGCAGAGCCTACATCCACTCATTTTCAACACCAAGGCACATGAACACGAACAGAATCAGTTGTAAATGGGCCCCTAAAAGGCCTCAGGTTAAAGCTGACACACCTATAAAGCTCTCGAGAATCTCTACGGAACCACGAGTAAAACCCATCCACTGCATTTGGCAGCCCAAGACTTGTAACAAACCCCCTGACCCTATTGTAAATCCATGACCACCTACTAACCGCTTCACTCTTAATTCACATCATTTCGCTTAGCTCTTAGGTCTACCTAACTCCTAACTACACACACCAGCACCGAGCACTTATTAACTCCTAACCACTCCAGAACTTTAAGTTAATATTGTAACAAGGGACACCATGTCATTTTTGTGTCCATTGCAATGTTAACGTTTATTCATATATTCTCACAGAATCAGCTGCGACATTTTCAACATGGCGGAGGCAGCAGGAACTAGCTCTCACACAGAAACAAACCCGCAAGTGGTGGACTTGGACAGTTTACCCGTTTTGCCTGAGACAGTTGAAAGACCAGAAGAGTTGCAGGCCGTCAAAATCATACCTATTGCGGACCCTCCGCGTGGCCACACCATGCCCGTGGGAAAGACTTCACATTGGTTTACCGAGGTAGCAGGACCCTTGGGGGAAGGAACGTATCTATGGGAATCAGAGTTGGACTACAATGGAAAGCAAGGCAGATACCATTTCTTTACAAGAGAATTTGAGAAGTTACAAAATGCGGAAAGTCTACGTCCGATATGGGAAAAAGCTGGATTGAGTGCCTATTTCAGTGCCCGACTCCCAAAACCTGACTTCATGCGATGCTACTATCTCATCAACACCTTGACTCCAAATCCGAACCCAAAAGGTGCAAGCTCATTTGTGATTCCATCTCTGACAAAGGGGAATGAGCTCAAGAGGTTTAGGCTATCAAACAATTTGGTGAGAGAAGCTCTGGATATGCGCGGCATGCATATTCCTACAGAGAAGGAAACCCTAGTACCGGACTACATGAAGAATCGAAGTCTCACCAAACTCAAGGACATGGTATCCATGACGCCTAATATTGCAATACACCTTCGCATGTGCATGCAACACTTTGCTTTCCCGGCGCAGGATAGATTCACCATGCCGCACAAAAAGATTTGGTTTAGCCTGTATCTGGCAGAGACACAGAGCCTCACCATCAACCTACCCCACTGGATAATTGATCAGATACACTTAGCTCACAAACGCTGGCCGCGAAAACAGGTTTTATATGGTTGCTGCGCTCTGACAAGAATCATTTATAGGTGTTTGGCTTATGACATTCCAATCCAACGAGCCCTGATGTGGAATCGGGTAGAGCAGTTTCGAGGCAGGACATCCACTGGACCCCCTTCTAAGAAGATGAGAGGCACGGTCCAAGTCCCATGTGCTCAACCACGTGGAGCCACCCTAACACCAGACGTCACCCCGCCACCCCGAAGAGTCCGACCATTCACACTCCGACTTCCAAGACGCAGCACGGATGGTTCCACCTTGATATTCCCTCCCATCCCAACGGATCTCGAATTTCCTAGTGGTGCACCTTTAGAAGAACTCACTAATGAAGACTTTGAACAACTATTACAAGATGTAGAGCTGGAGGCAGAAGAGGCACAACAAGCGGAGAATGTACAAATGCAGGCCACAACCTCCCAAGCACCTGTCACACCTGTTGAAGTGGAGGAAGAAGAGGACGGAGATGAAGAACAGGAGGATGATGAGGAGGAGTATGATCAAGAGCAACAAGAGGAGCAACAAGAAGTGCCAGAACTTGTAGGTGCACCTGCATATACAGCTCAACTACGAAGGCTATACGACACTATCAAAGCAGTACAAGAAAGGCATCAGCTCTCTCTGGTATCAGGTCAAGCTTTGATGCAAGAAATGCTATCAGATGAAGGAGTGGACCAACATTTCATTGACACCCTCAAATTAGTGTCAGACTCTTTAGGAGTTCCAGAGGCTGTCCACACCGCAGTCCGCCAGTCCGTAAGGTATGACAAACGCAGAGTGGACACGTTACCACGAGCAGGTAAGACTATCAGGATACCCGTCACAGAACCAGAAGTACCTATTGAGACCACAGCCACTCCCACAACCACCACTGACCTCTCCGCTGAAACCTTCGTTCAGACATCACCCATCTCACCCCAGCGTCCTCCATCACCACCTTCTCCACCCCCACCACCACCTCCCACCTCGGAAGAAACGACAGTCATCACCTCTACATTCACTTATAACCCATCATCATCCAAATCATTCTCATTTCGAGAACCCACCTCACAAGACACCCTCTTCTCCTTCGTCACCAATCCCTTGTACACTTCATCCTGTCTATCCTCTGAACCCATGACTGGCCATCCCATAATTACAAGTGTAGTTGGAAACCCAGCACCCACAGAAGGCACCCTGTGTTTCCCGACCTACCCCCCAATACGAGTACCTCCATTCCATGACCCTCACTTCCCAGCTGGCCCCTACACCTCTTTCAACCGGACCTCACCACCCCAATACCCGTCCTTTGTGGAGCAGTTCTTCCGCTCTCCAATGTTTCAAAGGCACCTTTCCCCGCTGTTCGCAACGACATCAATTTACACGAACACCACACTCACCTCACCTACCATACCCAACTACATGGTAGCCCCTATACACACCACTCTGTCTGACCCGATGGACATTTCACCCACCACAGCACCTCTCCCCACAATTCCACCCTCTCCCCCTCCACTACCCCCCACCTCACAACTCACATCATTGGCACACACAGCATTCACTACCCCCCTACCCAATCCCTCCTCCCCTGCATTTCAAACTTTTCCCCTTGCATCTCATAATGTAAATAGCACGTTCAACACATTACTTCAGTGTGCACATCAGCTACAACAAGACTACCATCAATTGGAAGAACGCACTGCTGCCCTCCAGGCAGAATCTCAACGTCTGCAAGCTAGAGTCACCACTCTTGAAGCTGACTACCAGACGCTCCTAACCGAGCATACCACACTACAACAGGCTCACTCCGAATTGGAAGCAAAGACATCCACTGTAGATGACCAAGCAGTCAAGGAACTAGAAACAGTGCTTCAAGCGCAAATGATATCTAACGCCACACTCAGACGCAACATTGGGCTATTAAGGAAGCATATGGCCGCAACACTAGAAGAGAACAAACGACTTCAACAACAAAATCAAGACAACTTTGAAGCGGCTATGGAAGGAACCGTAGGAGCAACCATTAGCCCTACCAGATATAGAGCAGTTCCATCAGAAGACATCCGCATTTTACTTGAGGAGCATGCAAATTTCCTGGAGTCATATGAAAAACTAGAGACTGAATGTGCCGATCTAAAGAAACAGTTAGCCAGTGTACCCACTGCTCAACAGGAGCCGGTAATCTTGCAACAATCTACAGAAGAAATGGAGACCCTTCGGAAACAGGTGGCCGAACTCCAAGCACGCCTCCTACCATATGAACGACCACCCTCGCCCATTGAAGAACCAGCACCTGAAACAGTAGTGGAAATCCCCGTCGAGGACAGCTACGAAGAGCCCTACGAGCCTATGCCGACGCCGGGTGGTCGAACTACAGAAGAAGGACAAGACACGTTAGAAATTCAAGTTCCAGATTGGGTCAGAAGGGTCGAGAAAGTGGGTAAGACACATGATGATCGTGTGGCCGTGCAAATGCAATCTCTCACGAATCTGGAAGAAACGGTCCTTCGGTCTTCCTACTTTCAACAGTTATCCCATCAACGGTTAATCACAACATCAGAATCGCAATACATGCCTTATTTTGTCTTACTACATGATTATAATGCAGAAGTCAAAAGACATACAGGGAAGGAGCCCACGTTCGCTACTCAATTTGAGATAGGGGATTTACCGACCGATGCACGTGCTGGCTCGATTTTCCAACCTAATTGGCGTGCACGTTTACTCACCGATTACCCAGAGATGATGAGTACCTGGGCTACCATGCCACTCTATATCAAGTATAATCCATGCTATTGTCCAGTGGTACGTCGCAGATCCTGGCAAGCATTTGCAATCAAGGTACGCAACAATAAAGAGTGCTCGGCCTGGGTTAACTATCCGTATTTTGCTCCACCTCGAGGACCTCCAACCGTAGCCTACATTATATCAACAATTCGACACTGGTCCACACGTCTCAATAATGTACCCGACATCGCGGCGAAAATGTGTATGAAGATCTTTGAGCTCATGACCATTGTCTTCAAAACCTTTCGGAATGTCCAAGCTCCATACATCTCCGCCCCTGGATTCGCTCAAGGCAACAAGGATTTAGTCTACGACATGAGCCAAACCCCCTCGGTCACTGTCATCTTTGCTTGGCATGCACGAATCAAGTACTTGCCCGCATGCTTCAAGCAAACATTTGAGGAAATGTTCTCTACGGGCTTCTGGGAATACAATTCCGAAATTTTCATGCCCAGACCCACACATTTGCTACATCTATTCGCAGTAGAACAAGCGATCCATGCAGATAAGTTACGTCTGCCACATCCGGACGTTCCAGGACCAATCGATTGGGATCGTATGATGACAGATTTGGCCAGAGGACTACGCTTACAAGAACATCAGCTTGCCACTCAGGTTGTGGAATATTACATCCAACACTCCCAGCAACAAGGGTCTGTCAGGGACGACAGACGCGAGAGAGGGGGGGGTGTTGAGAGCAGTATGGGCACCCAAGGATTGACTAGACAAGGAAGCCAGGGCACCCAAGGATTGGCTAGACAAGGAAGCCAACGGAGAGAGTCAGAACAAGGTGAAGGAGTAAGTAGACAAAGCAGTCGACGCAAATCTGGCAGATAGGCCCTTCAATTTTTCCAAATCTACATCTTTTAACAGTGATTCTTATCACTAACAATCATTGTAAATACCATTTCATATTTTTGTAGCTCCATTTTGTGCAAGCCAAGGAGTCCTTGAGCTTGAGGAGCCTTAGAAGTACCTACATATCAATTTTCATTTTTTTTAGACTCCGTTTAAGCCCTCAAATTGGCCCTGGAACCTAATTTTTAACTAGGCCGGACACTAGGTCTGGACAGGGCCAAAACCTAGTCAAAAACTATAAAAAGAGCTAGAGAGCTCATTTTTGGGGGTAGATTGTAATTGAAACGAACTTGTAAGAGCATTTTGAAAGTAATCTAAAAGCTCCATTGATTCTCACTCTTTGTCTTGCCGTGTGTGCGCGCGTGTGTGTATGTGTGTGCATGCTAGTGTGCTTCTCACTCACGCACTTGTGCCGCCACTTGCTCGAGGTCTTCATACCATCCTCACGTCTTCCCGGATTGACATTAAAGGAGGTGCTACTCATCATTGAGCTACAACAACCTCTTTTGAGAAACTAGCAATTTTTGAAAGCTAACAGATACACAACCATACTAGAATTGAGGCAAGAAGTACATACAAAGGGACTAAAACTTGCAAAGGCTATTACTCACAAAATGAAGAACAGGACAACCGACCCCGGTACATTTGGAAGACAAACCGCTCTTGTTGATACATGATAGACAGTACCTCTCATAGTACTACATGGAACAGCCACTCCAACAAGGGTCTCTCAAGGATGACAGACTGGAGGGGGGGAAGTTTTGGCACTCAAGGTCAAGCACAAGTCCTTTGTACTCAGCTTCAGTTGTTGATAATGCTACTGTATGTTGTTTCTTTGAACACCAACTTACAATCTTATCATCAATATATATCATGTATCCATGTGTTGATCTCCTGTCATCTTGATTACCTGCCCAGTCAGAATCACTATAGGCTCTCAACTTCAAATCTGATGTAAAAGGATAATATAAGCCTTCCTTTATAGTTCCTTTGATATATCTGAGAACTCTTTGACCTGCAATCCAATGTGGGTCCTTTGGACAATGCATGAATTGTGACAACACTCCCACTGCATAACTAAGATCAAGTCTTGTTAGTGTAGCATAAATCAAACTGCCCACAAGAGATTGATACTTCCTCATATCTTTATATTCAGCACCATCATATTTACTGAGCTTGTGGTTGACTTCCAATGGAGTTGAAGCTTCTCTGCAATTTTCCATTCCAAACTTCTTCAACAAGTTCAGAAGATACCTTTCTTGTGACACATATATGCCATGATGTGTATAAGTGACTTCCATTCCAAGAAAGTATGATAATTTTCCTAGATCACTGACCTTGAACTCTTTCTCAAGTAATCTCTTTACCTCCTTGATTCCTTCATCTGAAGTACCTGTGATTATAATGTCATCTACATAAATACAAATGTAGATTATACCTTCCTCTGCTCTTTTGATAAGTAGACTTGGATTTGCTTTTGAACTTTGATATCCAAGATCATTGAGATACTTCACCAGTCTATAGTTCCATGCTCTTGGAGCTTGCTTCAACCCATAGAGTGCTCTTCTCAACCTGCAAATAAAATTTGGATACCTGGAATCTATAAACCCTTGAGGTTGTTCCATGTATACCTCATCTGATATGTATCCATTCAAGAATGCATTCTTTATATCCAATTGACTTAGAGTCCATCCTTTTGAAGCTACAATAGCAATGATTGTCCTTATAGTTGACATCTTAGCTACAGGATTGAATGTCTCATCATAATCTATGCCATAGGTTTGGGCATAGCCTTTCACCACCAGTCTAGCTTTGTATCTGGCTATACTTCCATCTGCAAGCTTCTTCACTTTACAAACCCATTTATTTCCAATTACTTTCTTACCATTTGGTTTAGGAACAAGTTCCCATGTCTTGTTCTCCTCTAGTGCATTGAACTCTTCCTTCATTGCTTCTTCCCATTGTTTCTTACCTTTTGCTTCATCATAGTTCTGAGGTTCTTCATTATCTTTGACCATATATGTATAGTTCTTCTGAGTTATGTAAGAAGTATCATAAGAATACCTTTCTGGTTGTCTTCTTGTCCTAGTTGACCTCATTGCTTCACATTCTTCATATGTGTCTGGATACACCTCTTCATCAAATATAGGAGCTTCTTCATTCCTCGTTAATCCACTTCTTGATGTACTTGCTTGCACATAGTCTTCATCTTCATTCACCTGCATAATTGATTTTCCTTTTTCACATCTTCTTACCTCTTCTTCAAATTCTTCAGCTGTATGACTTTGATCTACATACCAAATTTTTTGTTCATCAAATGTAACATCTCTAGAAATAAGAAATTGTTTGGTTAGAGGATTCCACAATCTGTAACCCATCTGCTTTTCATCATAACCAATGAACACATATTTTTCAGCCTTTGGTTCAAGTTTATGTTTAATTTGTGATGGAACATAAGCATATGCAATTGATCCAAACACTTTACAATGATCTAGTGTTGCTTTCTTACCCCATCAAGCTTCATATGGACTCATTCCATTTAGAGCTGCACATGGTAATCTATTCACAAGATATGTAGCTTTATTTACAGCTTCAGCCCAAAGATAATTTGGACAATTCTTCTCCTTCAGCATAGCTCTAGCAAACTCAACCAAAGTCCTGTTTCTCCTTTCTGCTACACCATTTTGTTGTGGTGTATACCTGCAGGTTATTTCTCTCTTAATACCTGCATTCCAAAGATAATCATTGAACTCTTGGGAGAAGTATTCTAGCCCTCCATCAGACCTCAGTCTCTTAAGCTTTTGATCTGTAACTCTCTCTGCATATGCATGAAAATGCTTGAAGGCTTCAAACACTTCTGATCCCTCCATCAGACCTCAATATCTTAAGCTTTTGACCTATAACTCTCTCTGCATATGCATGAAAATGCTTGAAGGCTTCAAACACTTCTTATCATACCATGCACATGGAGCTTGCTTGAGACCATACAAGGATTTATGCAAGCGACCAACCATACGCTCTTTCCCTTTCATTCAATATCCAAGAGGTTGCTTCACATAAACCTTTTCTTGCAAATCACCATTCAAGAAAGTCATTTTTATGTCCAACTAATGTACTTTCCAACCTCATAGGGTAGCCAATGCAATCATGGTGTGAATCTTAGTCATGCATGAAGTAGGTGCAAAAGTTTCCTAATACTCAATGCCATATCGTTGTGTGTATCCTTTGGGAACAAATCTAGCTTTGTATTGATCAATGCCGCCATATGACATTCTCTTAATCTTGTACACCCACTATGTACCAATGGCATTTTTTCCTTTTGGCAATTCACATAACTCTCAAGTACCATTCCTATGTACGGCATCCATTTCTTATTGCATAACACTCATCTAATGTGGATCATCACATGTATCTTCAAAAGTAAGTGTCTCTTCATTAAATGTTGTCATAATAAGAGAATAACCCACAAAATTGCTTGATACATGGCAAGAGTTTGATCTTGTTCTACCAAGTAAAGGTGCACTCAATTTGATGCTCTACAAAGTTTGTTTTAGCCACTTTGACATGGTTTTTTCACTCTATAGACATTGATTCATTGTTTAATGCATCATCAACATGTATATCATGCATTGGATGAATTTCAAGCTCATCTTCAACCATATTTTGACACAAATTTTCAGCCATATGTGGCTAGAAATTTTGAGCAGTTCCAACCATATTTGGCTAAAAAATTTAAGCCATGTTTGGCTCGAAACTCTTTACATTCTCATTTCTATTTTGTTGCAAATTTTTATCCCTTTGGACCCCATTTAGACTAGTGTGCATATGACTAGCTTTTGGAAAAGAAGCAAGATGCAATTTTCCAAGAAAGAAACCTTACCATGCATAATTCAGCAGATTCAAGTGTTGGAAAACTAATAACCACGCTCTTCTTTTGCAAGTTAAGAAAACTATTGAAGTTCAAGTTACCAAAATGAGCATGCCAAAGCTCCATTTCAGCATGGAGGAAGTATGAGCAACCAAGGCATTTTAGGTGACCCTCTTGTATATATCCAAGTGATACAAACCATTGCATAATATACCAAACATCATGATAATATCACCATTGCTAAAATCATGAACCATACACTTATCATCAACAAAGTGTACATGAAGTCTAGCTTTGGCAATCAAAGAAACTGAAATTAAGTTCTTCTCGATACTAGGTACATACGATGCATTTTTCAAGAGAACTGCACCTCCATTTGCAACCATAAGCTCAATTTATCCTACTCCAATGATAGGATAAGAGGTATTGTTTGCACACACCACATGTCCTCCTTTGGGTGCATCTTTTAAAAATGCAAAAAACCTTTTGCGTGGAGCTATGTGCTTTGAAGCACCAATATAAAAGAACCAATCTGAATCAACCTCACTGACAACCATACATTTAGAATGCAATGATGCATGACATGTAACAACATTGCCAAAAATCTTGAGTCGTGTTAGCTTCATCATTATTTGCATTTGAAGAATTTTCAGCAATAGACATGCTAGATTCCTTCTTCTTTCCATTGCCCTTAGCAAGCTTTCTACACTCGTCAATAGTATGAATAGCCTTCCAGCAATATTTGCATCTCTTCGTCTTTTTGAGGAATGAGTGGAAGAGCAAGGTTGAGGCTTTGGTTTTGATGAACCCAAAGCTAAAGCATACTTGCTTTTTGCTTTTTGTGAGATAGTAAGTGCTTGTATTTCCTCAATCAAACCACTCCTATTCACTCTAGATTGCTCTTCTTGCAAAAGAAGAAACACAATCTCATTAAATGCATACATATTTGGATTCCCTTTTGCAACCAAATAGAGTGTGGTGGAAAAGCTATAAAAAGATTCTAGTAATCCTTTCAACAATGTAGAGATGAGTGATGCATCCAAAATAATCTCATCTATGCTTTCCAATTGTTCTTTCAAGTTCTTGATACATGTCACATACACATCCACAGACTCATTTGAGCCATACATACATCCTCAATTTTTTTCCTTGAGTATGCAACATGTGCTTTATTATGCATGTCATACAAAGAAGCAAGAGTGTCCCATGCATGTCTTGATGTAGGACATGACCAAATGTGTAGAGCTATATGACGCTTCATAGAAAGCACAATCAATGCATGAGCTTGAGCATCTTTTCCATCCCGTCTAAGTTTCTCATGTGTAGGTTGAGAAGGGTTAACCATTGTACTTGAAGAAGAAGCTCCATCTGTGATAGTAGATTGTGAAGTACAAGAACATGGGGGTCTTCAATCTACATCTGCCACTATGTTCCATAGTTGTTTTGCAATAAGAAAATGTTTCATCATGTAAGACCACATTGGGGAGTTGTTCCCATCAAGCTTATCTTCAGCTTGAATCATGCCAAACAAGTCATTGTTGCCCCCATTTCACTAAAGAACAAGAATGTGACAAGATATTTACTTCAATGGAAGCTGAAATGAATGCCGAAATTTCAACTCACAATCCATCACTCTGATGGAAATTTTGACTGCATGAATGGCTTTGAAATGGGGATAAAACCACAATGAGATTGTTGTGAATGTTTTTTGGCTACTCAAATTTAATGTTCCATGCCCTGAAGTTAAATCTGTAGTGTTAAAAATATGCATGCACTATGACATGAAAAACTAAAACTTGAAAAGGAGTTGAAACTACTGTAATGTCATTGTTATGTGTGTGTAGAAGTGTGACAAACACACAAGAAGCACACCGAAAGAGCACAAACGCAACAAGACACATGGAGAAGACTGATGGCTAGAATAGCTTGCTCTATTGATGATGAACAAAACTGAACTAAGAGCTTAATAATATCCCTAAGTACAAAGTACCACCACATATGAGTGTATCATGTACATGGTAACATGGGTAAGAAACCTCTAGCCAGCACTAGAGTAAAAAGTGCCCATGTATAGGGAAAAGGTTGATCAAAGCTACACTAAGAACACGTGTAACACTTGTCTTCATCAGTAGAAATTCCATTCTTTTAAACCATATGTCCTAGTATCTTTCTGTGTCTCACCATGAAGACACATTTTTTAGGATTCAATGAGACTCTATGTTATTTTCATTTAGAAAACAACTTCTTGAGCATAGGAATGTGGTCAGGTGTTAGTGGGAGTATGTACACGAGTAATCCATATAAACCTCCAAAAAATTCCTAAGGAAATCCTTAAGAACATGACATGTTAGTCTTTGGAAAGTTGCAAGAGCATTTGTTAAAGCAAATGGCATAACCTTGAATGCATATATTCACCAGTTCATATCAAAAGCCGTTTTGTGTGGTCTTCATGTGCAATCATAACTTGATTGTAGCCTAGAAACTATATAAAAAGCTATAAACCTCTTTACTTGCAATCATTTCCAAAAGATTATCAATGATTGGAAGTGTATAACTATCCCTTATTGTTGTGGCATTGACCTTCTTTAGATTGATGTAAACTCTTAGCTTGACATTTTTCTTGGGTACAACTATGGGGACACTCATTTAGTTTGCTCAATCTAATGAAACTTATCTGTAAGAAATGATCAATCTCCTCTCTTATCTTGGCCAAATATATGTCATTATAATTCTAAGGGCTCTGTTTAGAGCATCAAGTGCCATAGAAATTCTATGGGAAAAAATTTGAGGGTCAACACCCTTTAGATCTCTATAAGACCAAGAAAATATATATCTATACTGTTGGAAAAACTCTTTCAATTGAGTCTCTTCCATTTCAAATGTGTCAGTCCAAACATATGTGAACTTTTCTTCTCCATCTTCTATAATGATAACCAACCTCCCTCTTCATTTCTTAATTGTTGTATGACTCTTCTATCTTGGCTTTCCTCTTAGGTCTTAATTCTATTATCCTTTGAATTTCTATCTCGTATTTCTTGAAATGTTTGGGATTCTCAAAGTCATCTGGTCTTCTATCTTTTGAGGTAATACTCTCATTATTTGGTTCATCTACTTTGGGTAGGGGATATTTATAATTTATAGGATCCCGTACACAATCATTAGCATAAACTTCTATCAGGAATGCTTCTTCTTAATCAAACTTAGATTTCATATGAATAGACATTAATTCATCATCCTTCTAGCTCTCATCTTGAATCAATAATGGCTCCCCTTCCTCAATTTCCTCAAGAACAAATACCATGAACAATCTGTTAAGATCATATCCTTCAGCATCACAATGTTTTATCAAAGTAATCTTATTAACTAAAATGTCCATGCTGGCTATAATTTGCATCCAACCATAAGGTTCAAGGTCTTCATCATTGAATCTTTGAAGAATATGCATTGGATCTTCAATCTATTTTTCTTGAATTACTAAATTGGTGGGTTCTCTTCATTTCAATCTTTTCTCTTCTTTGTTTTCTTGCTACAAACTCACAAGTTTACATCCTCATCCATCTAGTACTCATAATCAGATGATTTATCAGAAGGGAAATTATCAGTGTCTTTGTGTACATTATTCCACTTGATGGGAGGTACATCTCTAAAATGTGAGGAGATTGATTCTAATTGTTATCCCTAAGTGTTGCAAGTATAGAGCATTACTACCCCAATCTTGCATCACTCTAAATTGGCATATAAAAAATCTTCCTAGAATCATCTCATAATTACTCGCTTGCTTGAAATTACAAAAGGATAGAGTGTGGTTGAAATTCATAAGTGTTCGATTTCACATTCTCTAGCAAACCAACAGGTCACTCTATGTGTCCATCAACCAATTGTAATTTTAGACAAGTTTGATGCAGTGCAAGATTTCCACAATTTTCCCATAAGGATATGGTGGCTATTATTACATCTTCGCCACTGTTTAAAATGGCTTTCGTATTGTTACCAATGAATGAGATAGGTAGGAAAGTATTTCCTTCATCTCCTTTGCTATATTCTTCTACCTTTTCCACCCGCACATAGTTTACACTCAAACTATCTGAAACCGGTTTAGGCTCTAACAATTTGGTTTGAGTTGCATTGGCGACCATATGCTTGGCCATTTTCTAGCATAGGTGGCTTTGTGTGCAACTATTCCTCTTTATTTAAGGTGTATTTCACTAGGGTTTTCTTTAATAGCTCCATGATGGGTGTACTCTTTCTCATTTTGCTCATCAAAAATCTAGTGGAAGTTGCCTTTTTAACTACGGATTCTGTTAGACATTGTTCCATCAAGACCTCTATATGTGTGCATGGGACAAGGGCTAAGTATAGCCAAGGTCCCTGGCTCGAGGGATATCCTAAGGTACCTAAGGGGTAATGGGAATGAGTGTACAAGCCAAAACTTCACTCTTAGAGGATGAAATCTTCAACTCCGCTTCCACATTGTATTCCAAGTCCATGTATTCTTAATTCATTCATTCAAGGTAATGGGCCTACAATTTGTTTGTTTCTTAGTCCCTTGGGGAATAGGGAGATTAACTTCTTTTCTAGTGGACTCTTGCTAGGTAGAGACAATGTTGATTCAGATTTGAACCCTTGTTTGGAAAACTCGCCTATGAAGTATTCCACAAGAGCTTTTAGGTTCACAAAGATATCTACTGTCAATGGTTGAGAACTTGAAAAAGTTGTTCTTACTAGTTTTAGACTAAATGCCTCATATTCTTTGAAGAATTTAGCGATATGTTTTGTCCTCGTGAGTTGTTTAAATCCGGTTACATGACCATAAGGATTAGTAGACCCATCGTAATAATTTTTCATGCACCTCGCCACTAAGGATGGTGAAAATATCATCCTAGATGTTGCATTCTAGGAATGGAGTTTGTCGATTAAGGATGCTCATTTACTTGCCCATGAACAAATGCTACATGAGCATCTTGCTCTTATGGTGGCACTCTCGCTTGGAATCTATCTAGAGATGTCTTCCTTGTTGAGGTTGTCAAGTGGAAACACAAGAGGTTTTGTGCTTATTGTAGGCCTAAGCCTATTGTTTTGTAGATTGGATCCCTCAAGTCCTAAATTACCACTAGAAGGTTGTGGATTAGGACCCACAAAGGACCTCTCAATCTCTCCAAACATGAATCACCTGCTTTTTCGTTGATTTCAAGAAACAAAGTACGGATGCACTTGTTGTGATAAATGTACACACTAACTCTCTTAGCAAGAGGGGTTTTTGCATTGGTGGTCTAATATCTCTTTTGAGTACCACTTTCCAAGTAGATAAACTTCTAGGAAGATTTAGACTTCAGAAATTGATGTATACACATGCTTTCAATCGTCGTTCCTTCTAGAGGAGAGGGTGGTATTTTCGCTAAACCAAAAACTTCATCAATCATATCAATGAAAATCACCACTTCGTCCTTCTCATTCATATGTTTAGGGTATGATTGTGAGAAGGTATATAGTTCCTTCCTTATCCTCTTACTAGTCATTACAAAATTTGACTATAGAGTGTGGGTCAATGGTCAGGCAGTTAAGGTTTTTAAGCCTAACCACTTGACCATTGAGACCATCTAAATAGATGCCTCTCAAGTGGGCATTCAACCTCAAAATTTTAGGATCACAAAATAATCTCAGCTAGATGGTCATGCTTCATCGAGATTAATTGGGTGAGTATGCATTCTTCTAAAGAAACCATGTGTTTCCAACTAAGTTCAGGTCCACTACTCAGTGAAGATTCGTGTGTATGACTATGAGGTATTACTACTTCCCATTGAAGACATATGACCTTTTATAGACTTTTGTTAGACTAAAGTTTTCCCCAATCTCAAATGCATGTATAGATAATGAAAAAAAAAAGAGTTACAAGCTTTTAGAAGGGGAATGTGTGTATGTGTGTGCACCTTGATTTCCAATTAGAAAGAATATGCACAATGCTTAACCAATTCTGAAAAATAAGCATGAGATTATGTGATGCATTTTCTTTAAATGTCACATAGCTCACAAATCAATTATGCTAATAAAAACTTCTTCCCCCTGTAATGCTCTCTTAGATGAAGTTTCACACTTTCCCTATTTCTTTCTATTTGATTTTCGAGATATAAGTATTGTTCACTCTATCAGTGTGTTCTCCAACAATGATTAGGGAGATCATGATGTTTTGAATATAAAAAAAAAAAGACTAAATTGGTCAAAGAGGTCATGATGTAGAAGTTTGAGCTACAAGAGGCAGGTTGGGATTATGATTGCTTTCCATCCCTAAAAGTGGAGAGCTTCTTGGTTAATCCTTGAGGTTGACAATCTCTCACTCTCCACATAGTGAATTATGCATGGCCCAAATTATTTACACTTAATTTTTGGGAATTACTTCACTATATGAGGTCCTAGATAAATAGCTTTGTAGAGCTAGAGGGCTTACGAAGTGCATATGCAAGTAAATTGCTTGTATGAATTTTAGGTAAGAAGGGGATATACCTAAATTAGTTCTATCTTAAAAGGTCTATGGAGTGCCCTTTTAATGCACTTTGGAAGCTAGCAACAAAAATCAAGGTAGGCGTAATCGATATTCCTCCTATATAATTCTACCTCTCCCAAAAATAGTCAAAAAACAATGTATGGGTAACTCATCGTAGCACCTCTTATCTCTTTCCAAATGGCTTGTAATCCTTCCAATTCTAATGCTCTTTGATTCCCCAAGGCAATCCTTGACCTTTGATCCTCCAAGTTCACATGTGCTCCGAGGAGATACCCTCAATCCTTGAAGATATCCAATATTTCCAAGACAAAGACATCCGATCCTTTCATTGGGCAACCCTCTTCGATAGTTCTAGGAGGAGAATTCTATGATCCCTTTGTTCTTGTGTTGCCTCAATCTATGTCACATCAGATCCTATGAAGCAAGCGACGATACCCGATCCCCATTATTTGTGCACCTTTGATCCTCTTAGAGAAGAGCTCCTAGAAACATTTACATACCTATGATCCTTCGTGCAGTTGTGCACTCGAGAATTTCACCTTCAATCCTACGACCTTCAACCAATGACCAATGACCTCCAATTATCTAAGGTGGAATTGCTTACTTCCTCTCAATGGTATCCGATCCTCTCAACGATATCCAAGCCTCTCAACAATATCCGATCCTCTCAATGATATTCAATCTTCTGAATGATATCGGATCCTTTAAGTGATATCTGATCCTCTTAGAAATATCTGATCTCTTCTCCCTCTTTGAATTTTTTTTTAGCTTGCCTCAATGATGCAATTCGCCTACTTGATCCTCGTAAATTGACCAATGCTCCCTTTCATTTCATAGCACATTCTCATGTACTTATGATGCTTCCTTAGTCTATCATATCCGATGTTTTGGTAGTGGCAACATACATGATGCTCTTAAGGACAGCCTCTCAAGCACACCCAATACCTTTAAATTATAAGTACATGCATATCCAACGCTTTCCAAGTTATATGCATATCCTATGCTTTTCAAGGCACCTATATCTGATGCTTGTCGAGGTACAAGTATATATGATGCTTTTAGAGGCACAAGCATATCCAATGCTTTTTGAGGCGCAAGTATATTTGATGCTTCTCAAGGTGAAAGTATATCTAATGCTTCTTGAGGTACATGTTATGCATTCTAATGCGTATGTACAATTCTTTTCTACGCACAAGTACATCTGATGCTACAAGTATATCGGATGCTTTTCGAGATGCAAGTATATGTGATGCATTTGAGCACCTGTGATCAAGTATGATGCTCTTGATGCTCCCAAAGATGTGTGCATAATGTGAAAAAAAGAAAGGAAACTAATCACAAAAAAAGTGAAAGGGTCTCAATTGCCTTCTTTCAACGATCTAGATCATTACTCACCTACACCTATGCAAAAAAACCGTGATCATGCAAATCTTACCCCGAGAGGTGAAAGCAATGCTTGAGTGGCTCTTTGATCGAGGAGAAAAAGTTCCTTTAAGAAAAGTTTGGTGATCTTCCTAAACGATGCATTTGCATGATCATGATATCCATTATGTAAGTACCTAAGCATGATCCATAATCTCCTCGACAATAGTGCCAAAAAATATGGACTAGCAGTCTACGGTGCAAGTGCAAAGTTCTACTGGATCAATCCACAAAGAATAGACCTTAACCTAGTTGTAATTGGTGACACAATCTGATGGGATGGATAGGAATCAAGTTGATCAGTAGAAGTACATCATCACGATAGCCTCAAGAAGGTCTGCTCACGATCTATTTCTCAAGGTCCACAAGTCACATGGCTCTTTGCATCGTGATCCTTCCAAGATGGATGAATGAGTAGACATGTGCATGTCATTAAACAGCATAACTAATAGCTTCATTGTAACATGAAATGCCTTGTATGTCAGGCCTGAGAGAGAGTATGGCTCGTCAATGCTCAAATGGAACAAATGCTTGAACACATCAATCCAAAATGATCAGATAATCTCATTGTACTAATCCTTAATCAATAGGATTTTTACAAATTTGCAACAGTGTATTGATGCGATTGTATGATGCATAAATTCTTGAAAATAAGAAAGGCACTCGATTAAAGAGGATCGTGACAGAGAACTAGCATGGTTAGAATGCGGTTCCCTAAACTTTTGGATGTGATAACAAAGGGCACATTTCCTCTCCAGACTCCCATAAATAGCCAACCTC
The DNA here is from genome assembly GCA_020310875.1 of Ceratopteris richardii. Lineage (NCBI taxonomy): Eukaryota > Viridiplantae > Streptophyta > Polypodiopsida > Polypodiales > Pteridaceae > Ceratopteris > Ceratopteris richardii. Next base: position 139,890,278 of record CM035409.1, on the reverse strand, counting down.
TGACTCCGCACTCTCATAAAGTAAAATTGAACTCAGTTTAATTTCCTCTCCAGACTCCCATAAAGTAAAATTGAACTCAGTTTATTGATTTAAAGCTTTTCCAGAGTAACATGGCCATGCTAAACACACTGCAAAATTTACCGCTGACTCCAGCACTCTATCCTTTCCAAACTACCAATAATTACTGGAAGCTTGCCAGGTCTATATAAGCCACCATGAGATATGCAAAGTGAGCAATTTTCCTGATACTATTGCTGTAGTATTGACACTTCTAAGTATTATCACAGATCAAGCACTAGAAGCTTCGACACGTGGCGAGAACTTACCTACTTCCAACTAAGCTTTCTACATATCGCGCTAACTTTTTCATATGTTGTGAGATCTCATCTACTTTGAACTTACCTTCCACTCTTACTTCACATATCGCCTACTCTGCATTATCTAGAATGATTTCACCACTTTAAATTCACAGCATATCCATGTTCCTCACGATTTAGACACCTTAAATTGACAGAACATCCAAACTTCATCCCATAGAATACTGGATAAGTAATGCTTTTCATGTTTTAACACAAGTGCCATTGCCTATCAAGCATCTTTCAAACTCCATCATGCAACTTTGAAGAAGGCAAGAAATAAATTGAAAACTGAAGATATTGCATTGCATAGTGTGGATTATCTAGTATTCAAAATCATCACTTCACTTTAGGGGTAATTGCATATTCATCCTTCAAATTCGACACTTGAATAGTCAGCTTTGAATTTCCAACATAGCAACAATTTACACCCACTAATTGCCACTAAGTAACACACAACCGATGGGCAACCTCCTTATCCATTCTTAAGCTCTTCAACTTCTTCTAATTCAGGTGTTCCAACTAAAGGGCACACTACCCCGTTAAATTTTTACAGAAACTAGAATCCCCTGTTAACGAGTTGCCACTCTACATGTGACTTCCAAGGTAAAAGGAAGGTTTGAGTACGTAAGGACAATGGGACTACATGCAGTCTTTTCTGTGCAGTTGTCAGTAATAAGCAATCTGAGCTATAAATACATCTTCTCAATTTTTGGCACTTGATTGGCCAACTTTTACTTTGAGGACGACAGCAATCAAGCACCCCTCACATATTTGGTGATCACTTTTATGTCTGCACATAACAGGATATGGTGAAGAAGGTTACTTTTACGTACTTTGTATGGAAGCAAAAGAATCACATATAACTGCATGTGCAGTGTAAGTGATGACAGTTAGCATTGCATGACCTAAAATCATCTCCTGCACACATGATATAAATACACACCAGTTACCATTTCATGATGTACAGGACAAGAAGCCAAAATCCCGATCTCAGCTCAAAGTAGAGGTATGCTGATGTACAGTTCTGTCCCCTTTCCATGAGAGAAATTACAAAATCAGGAACTCACAACCAGATTCCCCATACTAACACTAGGAAGTTTCCCAAAAGTCAGGCTTCCATCAAAATCAAGGATCAATGCATTCAAGGGGTCAACCTAATGCTAGTATTTAAGATGTGGTGAAGTTTGAATTCAGCTTGGAAAGAAAGGCATCTTGTAACTTGTGTTGATCATACTGAGATGATAAGAGCGAATTACTGTTTCTCCAAGGATATGAGGCTATCCTTCCACTATTGTCCATCCCCCATGTGTATGGAAGATGATTTATTGGTTGGGATTGCACATGTCCCCAATTCTCATAACCTTGAAATGTTTGGTCATCATGCAATTTTGAAGTGTTTGCTCGAACAAGTGAATTCTCAAGCTTCATCGGCCATGTACTAGTATATGGACTAAAGGACACTTGATCCCAATACTGAGAAATAGGTCTTCCGAATTCACCTTTGCCTGACAAAAAGAGAGACCCTGCAGCACCCTCACAAGGGATCCAGCTATTTTGAGTCACATTTTCCTCCACATTCCAATGGTTTATGAAATTAGGATGAGACAGGGTGCTTGCAGCGCCGTGTGATGAGCTAGCCCACGAGGGCAGTGCTTGTGTAAATGACTGTGGGTTGCATATATCCTGGTTTGATTGCATCAAATGATGTGACTCACGAGCATTGCGATGGAAAGCATAAAGTTGCTCCCCTTTGATAGGCCTTGTCATCCAATGTTGTTCCACTCCATTCTGCTGAAGGTACTCATTCGAAGTTCTTGAAGATACAGATTCAGCTTGCTCACATTGATATTTGTACTTAGTATTCCTGTTGTCAACAAGCAAGCTCAACTCAGTTATTGGTTCATGGTCTTTCTGCACTGCATTATCAATACAGTGAGAAACTAAAGACGGCACTTCATTCTGTTCACAGAATCCATTTTGGCCCTGCAAATTATGACTAGAGGACATGTCAGCTCCCAAAAGCCCATTGGATGGAGGCTTTGGATCATCAAGAAACATGTGCAACATCATTTGATTGTTCTGCTCAGTCTCAGCTTGGCTGCAACCTGTCCCAAACACCTGGGTTAAGTTCTTTGCATTTACAAGCTCTGAATGGGAAATCTTCTCTGTCTCTAATGCACAGAAAGGAAATGTGCTCATTGGGCTCAAAGTGTGTTCATCCCTCTCATGCTCATTCCGGTGCTGCACTTGCTCATCACTCTCAGTCCTTGAGGCATACTTTAGAGTTGAAACAGGCTCCTCTCTTGAAACATGCCAGCTAATTAGGCTACTTGCATCAAATTTCTCCACTGACTGAATACTGACTCTCTGTTCAACTTCTTCACTTTCACCACTGGCAGCAGCTGCATTCACAACTTCACTCCCAGGTTTTGAATGCAAGCCCCAACTATTATGGTCTTTCCCACTGCTCTCTAACCCCTGCACGCTTGTATTTTCTTCCAACCTGACACATTTTCTCACACAGCTTTCATTACACTCGGAGAAAGTGTCAGCATCTGATGGTTGTAATGTGCCCCTATCCAAAATCGACCTACCACAACCATCGAATGGATCCTCATTTCCAGAGCCATCATTTACTGTTTGACTGCGTACTGGAGTTAATAAGGTAGCATGGCCCTCAGCAGCAAGGGAGGATCCATTTGGCAAATCAATCAGAGAGACATGTTCTTCCTGTATCAAGTGCTGAGGCATGGTCATATTTGCACAATCAGCAGAGCTCAAACAAGACTCTACAGGAGCTTGAGCATCTGTTTTGACATCCAGGCATGTAATGGATGATTCTGAAGCTGAAGGATTTCTGGAGTCATCAACCTCAGCTGTAATGGTCTGTTGAACTTCAAAAGCACACTTGTGAGGCCCAGATGGCAGAAGCACATTGGAATGACAATTAGGTAACTCCTTGTTTACATCCTGAACATAATGAAGTCAAAATAAGCATAGACCCTCAAATATAAACTGCTTTGTTTAGTTTACAGCTAGACAACTGGAAATCAAATGCCGAATCATGGTGGTAGAAAGAGCATTAACAGCAAGACTGCTGATTTGAACCTGCCAAGCTCATAAAACAATCAACTTACCCTATGTGTAAGTGCCGAAAAGTAATGGATGCACTGTTCTCCAATGAGCTTAGCAAGTCTCTCATTTTCTGTTTTTCTTTGAGAGAAAACATCATATGCGGCAGGTATCTCTGCAACTACCAGCTTGGACCTTCATTACAAAGGAACTCGCCTTAGTCACAGAATTGATAAAATCAAAGCATGACATAACAAGAAAATGGTCTTTCGCTAAACACATGAAATCATTTTCAAATAATTTCTCCAAAGCCATAAACTATGTTGCTTTGGCAAAAGACATTCAATGAACTAGTGTAAATGTTGAAGAATAAAATGCCAGAGATTGACTGCATCTATGTTTTAAATCTTCTTCCAGCGAAGAGGTATACGGTCTTTACCAGTGCTTGTGAATATCAAGAGCAGCCTTCCCATCACAACCACATGCATGAGCAATCTCAAGCTTCTGCTTCAAACTCAAAAAGGGACTCAATGTAGCCACGAATAATTCATCCATTTTCCCTTCCGACATGTCCAGAATATCATTGTACTGCTTGCGGGAAACCTGCATTATTGTGAAATGAATCATTCCTCTGAGCTTGAGCAGTTATTTGCCGTAACAAGAAATCACTGTGAAAAGTGATACAATCAAGCGATTCGACTTGAAAATAAAGTTGAATGCAAACACTAACCTTCAAAACGTGCATGAATGGTGTACAGCCATCAGAATATGCATTAATATCAAGCTTGTCATTGATACTCTGAGCACCTTCTACAGTAGACGGAAAATCTGCGACCCCAGATACAGGCTGGAAGTTCGCAACATTCTGTCTTTTGTTCTTCAGACTTCATGCACAACAAGAACAAAGAAGGATTTCTTTAATCAGAACACGTTTATAAGCATAAGCATTATCACCACTGATCTCATGCAGAGAATTCGTAATATGCAGATATGATCAAGAATAGAGTTGCCTGCCAGAATGTTTACTTCTCTGGACTATGGATTTCTTAAAATATTTTAACCACATAGTTTGACATACTTATGTCATGATTATACAAAAATGAAAACATGGAAGCAACCATACAGAATTCGTATAGAATTGGCACCCCGATAACAAAACCGTGCATGTTAAGTCCTGGGAAGCCTGCTTGAGAAAATGTCATAGAGCTTTAGTCCTGAATACCTTGCTATGAATGATATTAACTGTCCACTCTCTTTGACAAAGGTCAATACTAGCACCAAGATAATGTCACCCAGTATTTGCAATTTTGCAGTATCCCCTAATCCAATTTCTGCACCATATTTCCAGATGTCTTGAGAATGTACATACCTCCATATGCCTTGAGAATGTGCATGATGCACAAGCATACCATATCTGATGGTTCATGAACTGCTTCTCCGGTGCTGCATAGATGGATTAAAGACATATGCACACATCTTAACAAACTCTATAGAAGGTCTTCCTTCTCATTTGATTTAATTTTGGATATATTTGTCAGAGATTATGTATCCGACTCTCATTATTCTCAAGTTTCTAAACTTTTCATATAACACACCATTTCATATTGCCATTACATAATCCAATGACATGATTGAGATGATAAACTATGTATGGAACACAAACAAGAATTGGATAATATTGTCTGACTAGGGACTCTTCCACTTTCGCACATAGATGTTCCAATCATTTCAAAGACTTGTCATCTGTCGAAATGCACTGTAACCATTCATGAAATGCACTAATGCTCACAGAAAATGTCTTTTTTATCAAGACAAAATGTAGGCCAGTATGGAAGATAATTCTGGTAATCCAGAACATCAAAGATATGATCCTTACTTCCCAATGCTGGAGCTGGATCTGAGTCTTTTCTTTTTGCTTTTACATAGCATCCATTCTTCTTTCAAGCCCTTCAGTGTCTCAAGCATCCTACAGAACACCTTCATGAGTAAGCTTGCTGTTAAATAAGAATGAGATAAGAGATGATGAAATTAAAAATACATCCCAAGAATTCTTATTTTTCATAAACAAATACTAAATAGAGAGGGATACTTGTGATGGTAGTTATGGACATTCTTATTTTCAGAATGAATACTAAATTGAGAGGGATACTCACTTGTGATGGTAGTTGTGAACATCTACGTAATGTTCATCATAAGCTTGTTTAAGCTCAGACTCTTTCTGTTCAACTACATCGGGATGAAGATCTCCTCTTAGTAGTTGACTAGCCCTACAAGAGATATGAACATTTAGATGCTACCACATAAAGACTACCCAAAGATTGACAGCAAAAGTCTTGAAAGACACAGAAATTCTCTAGCTTTTGCAAGCACAGAAATCATGTTTATGCTACTGCTGGAAAAGTTGGATGCAAAATAAGTGGTGAAGGATTTCACATATTTTTAAGCACCCAAGTAAACACGACCAAATTCAATAAAAGAACATAAGAATAAAATGATCTCACTTGATTATAAGTTTACTCTGAAATGAGGAATGTTTCCATGATCTTGGTTTGATGATATATGCTACTATCAATAATCCCATTTCTGTTGGAGCAATACAACTCGAACAAAGCCTTATATGTTTTTCTCTCATGGGATTATTTTTACATCAAGCTATAATTATACGATGTTTCACAATTTTCCTAAATAATTTAGAAATCTCAGGAGTCAGAATACCATGAGATTAGCCATGATCTGTTTACACACTGATCAACTACCACTAATATTTCAAATACATAATAAGTTAGGGGAAAAAAGGTTACTTTCAGAAAATTTCAAAAAATTCTCTCTCCATATTAGCTTTTTCACATACCTTTTCCAGTGATGAAAAACACAAAGCGACCTTACGAAAACATTATAGAAACAATGCTAGACAATCTAAGTCAGCACACTACACTTGAGCTTAGCCGAAAATCAAGGATCACCAAACAGATTATACAGCCTCTATTCTAATTGGGGACTTTTACTGTATGTGAGGTACTGGACAGCTTTATCTACTTTCTCTTGTCTTGAGAGGGAAATTTTGATTCAGTTTTGGCAGTAGTGAAACTGAGAGCTTCTTGGGGCTGACATGAGGGAGTTGGAAGAGATTTTGCTCCCAACATTTCATATCAGCACAAGATTCATTCTACCCCTTTGCAACAAAATTCCTTTTCTGGAGGAGAAGATTTATTTCTTAAGCACAGTTCAAGTCTAAGATGCCTTCATGACCTTTTCCACTTTCTACATCGAGATTGACAGCTGCCACATAAAAAAGCAAGTTTTTCTTAGCAAATATGCAACCCAAAACAAAGAAATAGTAACACATATGAGAGAACATGCAAACATAGACTCAAGAATACACAATCTACACAAAGTCATATGTTCCAATTAAATAAGACATGTAGAAGATGATATGCTTCAAATTACATATACATGGTAACATGATAACATGAAACACTCACAACCCATCAATACCAAAAAAAGAAAGCAAAAGATTGTAAGCGACAAAGCATGAAGAGGTAAGATCTCCAAAACAAACTCTCTCAAAAGTAGAGAGATCTCCAAGTGTATGAACATAAACTCCTAGAGGACCTCCATGTGTTGAAGAACACCTCCAATAGCAAACTCTAGCAAATCAGCACCATGTGTATGTGTAGATGAGTTGCACACCTCTTCTTCAAGTGTGTGTGAATTTCAAAACAGCAAGTAATAGCACCACACTTGAGAGTATGTGTAGAAGAAATATAAGTGTGGTGAACTCTTGCCTTTTTTCCAGACCAGCAGCTGCCCAACAAAAATCACTTAAAAAGCTGCTTTATTCAGTGAAGAAGCTTTTTTAGTGACGAGTTTTTTTTCGTCCAGCTTTCTTTGTGGTAGAATATGCAGCACCTAACTTTTTGTTAGGTTAATCTCAGCCGTCGGATGATTTTTATCTGCTTTAAATCAGATGTTGACAAGTGTACACATAAAAAGCATGTGCTCTTCAAGTAACTTAGTGAAATTAGAGTTTGTGATTTTAGGGTTCAAATTAGGTTGGATCGATATGTATTATATATGGTTGGAATGCTCTCTTTGAGTACTTAGAAGAATATGTACTTATCAAGTACCATATCTCACTGTTTGATCTTTTTTGGGAAATGGTTTGACCAAAATTGACTTTTGTTTATAACCTAATTGAATGTCATACTCCATGAATATATACAGCGAATGATGAATAAAAACCTTAGATAGTACAAATAAGAATTTCAATGAATCCTAAAACCTAAAATTCCAAAAATGCCCCCCTTAAATTTCAGTTTGGGACTCCATTGGAACATACTTCAATGTGTATTGGAGTATTGAGTCTTCTTCTACAATCCAAATTCCAAAAGATGAAGCCCAAGTGTGAAACTTATGTTTCTTAGATCCTGAGATTGTTGCATATGAATCTCTCTTTTCAATTTGATCTAGATCCTTTTCTCGTCGATGTTCAAGTCAGATCAAACATGAAAGAATTTCAAGCACATCTACAAATGGAACTTCCCCACCATCTTCCCAAGAAAATATAGGCATACATGACACCTTCCACATAGGATAAACTGGAATAGAATCATGGATGATTTTCTATCAAAGAAATCATTGATTGGATTCTTTTGCATCTTCTTCGTCTTCAAATGCACACATTACAAAAAACTCAAACAAACATCATCAATACATATATCACAAACAAGAATAACATTCCTTCTTTGCTTTCCTTGAAAAGATTTTGACACAAATCTAAGAGTTTGTGCAATCAAAGAACCAAGAGAAGGAACTAGTGCAAGTGAATCATGTGAAACAGGTACTATCACATATGTAGGAACTCTCGAGCAAGATGAATTGCAAGATCCACATTAGTCATATCCACATGATGAGCAGAAGAAAAATCACTCATTAGATTTGTACATCAATGACAAGTACTGCATAATTTTTTTTGAACACTCGCAAATATTATGCAAGTTTTATGAGTATGATGCACATTGAGATGAAACAAATTATTTTTAAGTACTCCAAAAAACATCATTTTTCTATATTTGTTATACACAATACACAATCACTCACTCACGTTAAAGACAATACTCAAATGTTGTCTCAACAATGTAGATACAGACAATAAATCAGGCACCTACAAAACTTCAGCAAGATGGAATTAGCTTATGCTCTGAGCAGTAATAACTACCGTTTCGATGCTTTGCACAAGAAGAGTATGGTTATTAACACAAGAAACCCAAACATTTAAATTCACACATGATATGAACTAGAACAAGCTAAGGTCAGGAGTCATGTGCTTTGATGCACCACTATCAACCAATCAATCAACAAGCTTTTTATAGTCTTCGAAAACTATGGAAAAGACAAAATCTTCAACATAATCTATGGCGTTCAATGTCTCAACCTATCCAAATTTTCTATCATCTACTCCATTATCAGATTCTCTTTTTTGTTTCGCCAGCTCTGCACTCATTTATGTAATGACCAGGTTTCTTACAATAAAGACAATCTCCCTTCTTAAAGAACTTTTTCTTTTCAGAATCAGAGATCATCATCAAGATCCCTAGGATGATCTTCGCTAGATTTGGAGTTGTCAAAAAGGTTCTTGTTCTGCTTCTACTTCCAACTCCCTAAAACTGAGCTGCTCTTATTTTTGCCTTTTGCTCTCATAGTTTGGGCTATGTCGCTCATGTCTCTTGCAATTCTAGATCATGTCTAGACTGTTTTCCCTGAAGCAAAAGATTTTGCAACTTTTTAAATGTGACCACTATATCAGTGTTAGTGAAAGTAGTCAAGAAAGACATACAAGATCGAAAGAATTTAGAGTGATGGTCACAAGTTCATTATCCTCTATGAAAACATCAATGTTAGTTAACTAATCAACTAGATCTTGACTCCTAATTAAATATGCTTGGATAAAACTTCCTTCTTCCATTCCCAAGTTCTGTACTTGACGAGTATTGCTTTCTTGCGATGTTATGAGAATAAAATATTTCCTCTAACTTATCCCAAGATTCTTTAAGTATTTTGCAAGGTTTAAAATAAAGAATCATAGATCTCTTCACAAAAAGAGATACGATGGCTAAAGCTTGCACATTTCTTATATCCTATCTTCTTTGATCTTGAGAAGCTTATCCGATTGCAATCATCCTGGGTGGATTTTTGGCTCAATAGATAAAGAAGTTTTGTCATCATCTCTAGATGTCTCACTCTTCTACTTCTATTAGGTGTTGTTCTAGGTCCATTAGAACATGATAAATCACATGACACAATGTCCCACATGTCTCTTTCTATCAAGACATTCTTGAACATAAAAATCCCAAAAATTAAAATTATAGCTACTCTCAATATGATCATTAGGAGAAAATATTCTAAGAATACTAGATTGGTCTCTATCTTCCATATAAAGAGGATTAATTTGGATAGATAGACTAGAATCGTAGAGCTCAAACAAGATAAAGTTAAGTACACAAAGTACTTGCTTAAGTACTTAACAAAACTCTGTTGTTGGAAACAAGGTCATCTTGAACATTAAACCCTAGATTCCAACAAACCCTAATTTCCAAAAATCATTTCTTAGAAATGGTATTGATCAAATTTAATCAAAAAATTTTGAGCATAATCTTTAAATACTCAATAAGAGCTATCTAACCATATATAACCCTCACTATCTAAGCTCTCTAGACCCCTCAAATGTCAAACCCTTGGCCGAATTGAGGGCAAGCGGGCCAATGGTATAGATAATGGTTATAAAATAGAACTTAAATCTTTAGTAATAATCTATAAACATGGCATGTAAAAGTTAAAAACTTATCAATAAATCATGATGATCATCCACATTTCATTACGGAAAAGATCAGAATATATACATGAATGTCAATCATAATTCATACAAAAATAGTAAAAGCATGTCATGAATCATAATAAGATCTACATCAAAAATTATCACACGTGACATTATGTCCATAAAGCGCACTAAGCACTGTACAAACTACGATGAATCTGCATGTCATCAATAGAGTCATGCTCTATGAACTAATTATCAAATGTACTAGTCCATGAAAATGTACTATCAGTACGTATGCCCGAATGCATATGCAATTTGGAAAGCCTCTATGCAATTTGGAAAGCCTCTGGTCCCAAATCGTCTCCACTAGAAGCTCAAACAACTAGATGATCTCTATGAGGGGTAGAAGATCACGATGTCCACCTTGCCTAGAGACATACTTGCATGGCTGACGACTAGTAGATGAAAACGATGGATCACCTACAAACAACACAATACATATACATGAAAGAAAATACAATGTATGATGTCAAACTCTTGATTAATGAATCATGATTCATTCCTAGAGGGTCGTATCTACCCCTTTGAATGCAACTATAAATCTGTCATATTTATCTATGAGACTCCTCTCCAAGCATGGCAAAGATATCTCTGTCTTCTTGAGGGAGCTCAAGAATATCTTTGACTTTACTGATATCAACTAGACCAACATTCTCCTCTAAAAATTAAATCGCAATTCGCATTCAATTTATTCGAATAAATTAGACTCTAGACTCTATTGTAAAGTATAAAAATAGTTTCAAAGTTTTGTCAAAGTTACCGGTAATGGAGCCTTGTTGATCTCTATATTCTCTAACACTTTGATATTACAGTGGCAATAAACTAATCTCTCAAGTTGTTGCAGACTCGATCTATTTCTTTTTCTCGTATGGAATAGAACTCATGTACTCTGATTCCTCTCAGTCGGACCTGTGTTATAAACTCACTTCCAACAGTTTCTTTCTTAAAGAGACAACTTGCCAATTAGAATATGCATGTCAAGATATTAGAGAAACCTAACAATGTAGATGACGCTATTGGTAACGCACTAGTGAATGTTATTTCCGATTCATTATTGAATTCCTATATATATACCAAAATGAATCGAGGTAAACCCCAAATTCACCCTCAAATGAAAGTGCAACTATAAGCTCATGGTAGTCAACCATAAGACTATATAGCATATAAGCTCCACTATGCACAATATCGACTCAATACTATGACATCCCTACTAACGTCATCAGTGCCGAATAGTCGGTATAGAGATAAGAATGAATACATGCTCACACACGCACCCCACAACGCGCACACACCAAGAGCATCGACCCACAAGAAGCTCTGCGAACTGAGTTTCTATCACCTTCGGAAGTGATGGGCAAACTTAGCCATAATGAAGCCTAGCACGAAATGCAAACAAAACATAGGAAAAATTACAGAAAATGCATAGTTGATAGGGTATAAACACCTAACAACTGGTCGCAACTCGGACAAAGAATCCACAAGTGAAAATTGCATGTCTACTAATACGACAATCATATATACTAGAATAAATCCAAGTAAACCCCAAAATCAACCTCAAATGAAAGTGCAACTATAAGCTCATGGTAGTCAACCATAAGACTATATAGCATATCTCCACTATGCACAGTATCGACTCAATGCTATGACATCCCCACTGACGTCATCAGTGCCGAACAGTGGGTATAGAGATAAGAATGAATACATGCTCACACACGCACCCCACAACGCACACACACCACGTGCATGAACTCACAAGAAGCTTCATTATGGCTGAGTTTCTATCACTTCCGGAAGTGATGGACACGCACCCCACAACGCACACACACCATCCGCATGAACTCACAAGAAGCTTCATTATGGCTGAGTTTCTATCACTTCTGGAAGTGATGGACAAACTCAGCCATAATGAAGCCTAGCGCCAAATGCAAACAAAACATAGGAAAAATTACAGAAAATGCATAGTTGATAGGGTATACACACCTAACAACTGGTCGCAACTCGGACGAAGAATCCACAAGTGAAAACTGCATGTCCGCTAATACGACAATCATATATACCAGAATGAATCTAGGTAAACCCCAACTTCACCCTCAAATGAAAGTGCAACTATAAGCTCATGGTAGTCAACCATAAGACTATATAGCATATCAGCTCCACTACGCACAATATTGACTCAACACTATGACATCCCCACTGAGCTCATCAATGCCCAATAGTGGGTATAGAGATAAGAATGAATACATGCTCACACACACACCCCACAACGCACACACACCACGAGCATGAGCTCACAAGTAGCTTTGCGAACTAAGTTTCTATCACTTCTGGAAGTGATGGGCAAACTCAACCATAATGAAGCCTAGCACCAAATGCAAACAAAACATAGGAAAAATACAAAAAATGCATAGTTGATAAGGTATACACACCTAATAACTAGCCGCAACTTGGACGAAGAATCCATAAGTGAAAACTGCATGTCCGCTAATACGACAATCATATATACAAGAATGAATCCAGGTAAACCCCAAATTCATGCTCAAATGAAAGTGCAACTATAAGCTCATGGTAGTCAACCATAAGACTATATAGCATATCAGCTCCACTATGCCCAGTATCGACTTAATACTATGACATCCCCAATAACGTCATCAGTGCCCAATAGTGGGTATAGAGATAAGAGTGAATACATGCTCACACACGCACCACACAATGCACACACACCACGAGCATGAACTCACGAGAAGCTCTGCGAACTAAGTTTCTATCACTTCCGCAAGTGATGGGCAAACTCAGCCATAATGAAGCCTATTCACGCTCAAATGAAAGTGCAACTATAAGCTCATGGTAGTCAACCATACGACTATATAACATATCAGCTCCACTATGCACAATATTGACTCAATACTATGACATCCCCACTAACGTCATCAGTGCCCAATCGTGGGTATAGAGATAAGCATGAACACATGTTCACACACACACCCCACAACACAGCCATATTAAATCTTTTGATGTATAATGCTGTCAATGTACATACATATGCATATACACATACATATTGCACATATATACTAAATAGTAGATATATATGTTCACTCAATATTGTAATATATGTGTAATTTTTTACGTGTATGGAGAAACCCTAACGTACCTTACGAGCCTTACCTTGAAGGTAAGATTCGGTTCACGTACCTTACCCGTACCGAACTTTACGAACCTTACGAACCTTGAAAGGAACAAAAACGAAACAGATCCTATGTTGAAATCAAGATGTTGTTATGGATTTACAAAGGCGAAGGTAAAGCTAAGCCAAAGCAATCATACAGTAAAAACTTTTAAAAGGATTCATGAAAAAGTTCAAAGCCTATCACTTCCATAGTTTCACGCAAATCATACCACAAACACATACACATATGATAGTATTATCATATGAAAGTATGAAAATCATTTACATAACAACATAGCTAATACCTTTTAAAAAAATTGAAATCATATAAAAGTCCGAAAATCATTTACATAACATAACTGATATAAAAGATGGAATATCATAAAAAAGTCTAAAAATCATTTACATAACAACATAGCTGATGCCCCCCCTCAAAAAAAAAAAAAAAAAAAAAAAAAAAAAAAAAACAGAAAAATCAAAAAATCGTACTTCGTTATACACAAACTTCGTAACACCACAAACTTTTAAAATCAACATGTTTCATATTTCTTCCAAAAACTAGATCATGGATCAATCATGATGGATATTAGATAGTGTGCATGATAAAGGAAATACCAAAAAAACTATTAATTTGCTATTAGCATTCAACTTTCACCAATGCTCACCATCATGATCATCATCATGCAAGGCATCATAATCATGAACCAAATATGAAGTCCCAATATGGTCACTAGGTGTGGCTTCGCCCAATGATTTTGAATCAAAACGGCTAGATTCATTAAGTTCATTATCCAGAGGACCTATTTGAGCGTCTTCAATATTTTATAAAGCAAGAAGACAATCTTCATCCTCCCTTTTATTGAGCATCCCCAATATAATCACTGTTCTTTTTAATCTCCTTTATGTTGGAATTGGGATGGGCCTTAATAACAATTAATCACAGGTTTATAGAATCTTCTAAGAAATGAACCTTAGCATACACACCTTAAGACTCAAAAGGAGATGGGTGAGAGATAAAAACTAGACAATTTGTCAAAGTGTAACGGTAAGCTAGAATGCTTACCTACACTAACTTATATTGAATGTCAAATTACAATGTGTGAATATGGTTACAAATTGAATATGGACTTAATGTAGATACAAAATCTGAATCTAGGAAGAATTTTGAGAACTAGATACAAGATTTTGTGTGTAAAGGGCCTGAGAGGTATGAAGAGTGTGTATGTGAGATTGGAGTGAATATGAACAGCTTAGAACTGTTTTGCAGCAAACCCTAATTTTGAAATTAGGGTTTCAAAAACTTTAAATCAGAAATTGATGAACTAGCAAGTGAAAAACTAAAATTAGACCTATTACTCAGAACTCAGCAATATGCTGATGGCTGGCCGCCAAAATCTCCTCCAAAGCTACACCCAATATATTGCACTCCTCCAAGTGTAGAGCAACCTCCAAGCTAGCACTTCTATTGTGTTGATGATGAACGATGATCACAATGACCCCCAAGGGTCTTCTTATATAGGCTACAAGTTGCTTACGATGGCAAACTCAAAAGCATGCAAAAAGCAAGTTTTATCACCAAATTTGGCATAAAAAATTAGTTTTAGCAACTAGCTTTTGGCATCGCAATTTTTTATTTTTGAGACTAAAAATGGACCGATCTCCTATTTTGACCATCAACTCAACATGTGAGTATTGATATGCTCTTCCACTCATGTTAAGTAACCCATTTCCAATTGATAGAGGGAAACAAGAAGTGAAATAAGAGACTCTTAAGTCCTTCTAGCAAATATTCCCTCCAATTTAATCCAAGCTTCCCTTGCACTTTTAAACCTGCAAAGTGATGTATATATTCATTACTCAAACTCATACCTATGGTGAACAAAGATTTTCTATTTTTAGAAATAATTGCTACATTTGGACGTTGACTTTATGTTGTAGCCCCTCTTGGTGTTGTAGTAGTAGTTGCCCCTCCTGACTTCGATCTCCACTTGATGAAGATGATGCACAATGAGCATGGGACCTATAGAATTCTTGAGCATTTGTATGTAATCCAATTCCTCCTCCTAGTCACTTCACTTCTTCTTCAACCTCATCCAATAGATCCATGATCATGAGATAATATTGGAGACGTGTTTGCAATGTATGAAAATTGCTTCCATTGAAACGGTCTACTAGTACCATGGAGGAAGTTGCCATAATCGCTCAAACTAATACTTAAGCAAGTAGGTTGCTTGAGCAAACACTCAACCTCTGGCTTTGATACCACTTGTTGGTTTTTAGGCCCACAGTTCAATCAGAAGAGGGGGGGGAGGGGGGCAAAAGGAGCTAAAGTGCTCCAAAAATAACTATATTACAAAAGAATTTACAAGATTGCTCTTAGGTGATCAAGTCCAAGAGCATGAATAGTATACAAATGACTTATGTTCAACATGATGGGTCTTTATATAGGCAAGGCTGCCCTACACAAAACCTAGGAACGAAAATACTCAAAGCAACCACAAATCGCGGTGGAAGTTTTTCAAGGTTTTTAATTTTTGAGCTCCCTAGTGGAAGGTTGCTCACATTTTCTAACAACCCCCTCTTAATCTAACACTAGGGAAATATGCCATAAGGTATATTTGTTATTTGTTGTAGTTATTAAGATTCAAGCACCTGTAAAATTTTTTACATATATGATATCATGCAAAGTATCCTACAAGCACACACAAGGACCTTTTGTCATAAACACACATCACAAAGAGAACTCACACATTATGTTCTCTTTGCCTTCATCTATTTTAAGTTTGTTCTTCTCAGTACTCTGACAAGATTCAAGTTAGTCTTGTTTTGCGAAATATTGACAATCACGTTGTACAAAGAAGGTAGAATCTTCAAGAGAATTGATACTGCTATTTACTCTCAGATTGGATGCTCCATCCCAATTGATTGAGCTAGATAGCCTTTAAATTTATTGATATGCTCTTTCATTGATGTTGAATAACCCATTTCCAATTGAAAGAAGGAAATAAGAAGTGACATAAGAGACTCTTGAATCCTTGTGATAAATATTCCCTCCAATTTAACCCAAGCCTCCTCCCTTGCACTTTTGATACCTACAAGGTGGTGTATATATTCATTACTCAAACGCATACCTATGGTCGTCAAAGCTTTTCTAATTCCGAAAATAGTTGCTACATCTAGGCCTTGACTTGATGTTATAACCCGTCCTTGTGTTCTAGGAGTAGTTTCCCCTCTACTTGGGTACTTCAAGCTCCACGTGATGAAGAGGATAAAGCACTATAGAATTCTTATGAAACTCTATATATGATCCAATTCCTCCTCCATCTAATCTCTTGTTGGAAAACAATGTCACATTAATCCAAATCCCTATTAGGCAGAAACCCTAATTTTGGTACTTAGTCATTTTTGACACAAAATTTGGGTAAATTTTTTATGATCCTATCTTGTAGAGCTTAATGAGAGCTATTTAATGGTATAGGACATTCAGTCATCAGAGATCATATGTGAGAGAAAACCCTAATCTAAGTTGATCAACCTTAGTAATTAAAAAAACTTGTCAAAAGCTATTTTTAAGCAATAGATAAAAACTACGATAAAATAAAGCAAAAACAGCGATCAACTTAAAATAAAGCAGGCGATCAGCTTCTCCTGAAATTTTTCGCATGGGTTTTAAAAAATCTATATAAGGATGGCTTATGGTCACTTGTGAGTTATCCTCTACCATCGTTAGGCTGACTTTTGAAGGTGGTCTTGCTGATGCACACATGAGCAGCCATGGTGCACATATGGAGTAGCTATGGAGCAGTCTTGAAGCACATATTGAGAAGCCATGGAGTTCTTCTTGGAGAAGAGTGTGCTTATACTCTTGTTGATGAACAATACTTACTCTTCAGCAGATTGGTGGTGTGGATCATCCATCTACATGATGTATTTGGAGATTGTCTTCTACATAAAGATTATGGAGTACTTCAAAGACATTGGATGGAGCTTAACATAAGATTGCATCTTATGTTAACTATTCAGGTACATATTCTCTTTATGCACACAGGTACTACTTGGAGCTTATGGAGACGGTGGCATCCATATCTAGAGGAGTCCTATTCGGCATACATGGAGGCAGTGGCATCCATAAAGGAGAATCCGTACATGCATAGTAAAAAAAATCGCACGATTTTTATTATAGAGATTAAGGTTTACTGAATATCAATTTCAAACTGATCTTTCCTCTTTCAGTCACTCATATTCACTCTTCTACAACCTATCAAGCTCTATACCTCATACATATTCAGATTTCTGTCCCTACATCTAAATATTCTTGTAATTTTGTACATACACTCTTCCATCTATTTCTGTTCACATAGAGTGGTTGAGATTTTGACTCCCACATTGTAAATTGACATTTATATATATATATATATATATATATATATATATATATATATATATATATATATATATATATATATATATATATATATATATATATATATATGATAGTGTGAGTAAGCAATGGCTTACGTAACACTTTGTACATGTTTTCTAATCTCTCTATCTTTGTCTCATCATTGTATGATTGAGTGATGTATGCTCATGTCTGTCAATGTTGGAAGATCCTGGAATCTATGTTTGTAGTTATGGGCCTACCTAATTTCCAACATTTGGTATCAGAGCTCAGGTTACCAACATTTGGTATCAGAGCAACTTCCAACACGACATATGACATACACACTCAATCTAGATGAGTAGAGAATTAAGAATTAGACAATTCAGTCACATGTTTATTTATCAGTGTGGAGTATGAAGCTGATGATCTATTGGTAGCCAAATACTTTACAAGAGTATTGCGTGAAGACCAAGACTTTATGAAGAGAAGGCTACTTCAAATTCAAGGAAAAACAATGGTTTGGAGAAGATGAAGGAACCAGATCAACATCAAATCACAGGTATTAGTTTCTACTATTAGATTGTCATTTGCAGGTCATATCTTAGAAGAGAAGTTATGAAGAGATTTGAAGGATTCAAGAAGCGCTTTTAAACACTTTCATTACTTTGAAAGTTGAAGCATTAGCTATACCAAATCAGGTATCTAGAGGTTATTCTTGACAGTTTTGATAGAAGATCTCTTTCATGGCAAGAAAGCTCATCTAAGAAGACAAATTTGGAGATTAGATCAGTTTTGTTTTCAGCCAACACAAGGTTGGAAGTTTTTTTATTAGATTTTGTACCTAGAGAGGTAATTCAGCATTCAGCCAACTCAAGGAAAAGGTTGGTGAATTCAATCATATCAATCAAATTTGAAGCAGAGTATTGATTCAACATATGAGGAGATGGTAAAATATGCTTCTATGTTCACTTCCATTTATATGACATGTTTGTTTTGTCTCTTATTCTTACCACTAAAGGAAGAGAAAAATTCATTTGAAGAAGTTAAGAGTGCTTGCTACTTCAAGATGAAGAGAACAAAAGGTATGGAAGAGAAGTTTGAAGATGTTGACATCATCAGGTAGAAGAAAGATGCAGAAGAAGAAGGTGCAACAATTTCAAAGGGAAAGGAAGACTTCCTTCTTTTCTCTTATATTTTCCATATATTTTTCCTACTGTTATCCTCTACATCCAAAAAGAAGTCTACGAGAAACATCTTGTGTGAAGAAGATAGTTTAAAGAAGAAGCAATTTCTTGTTTTGCATTATACTTGGTCATGTTTTAGTAGATTTTGACAAACAATTGCATTGAGAGAAAGAAAAGAAGCAGATATCTAAGACAGCTTATATGTTTTGACTCATGTGTGTATGAGTTACGTTTTAGTTGAAGCTTTTGAGCAGGCAGCTTATATGTTCCCTCAAAGAATTCTTGGAGTGTCAATTCAGAGCTACTTGGTATATGACAAGTTGCAGAGAAGTATCTTTCTTCTTTACCTAACTCTTGAGGTAAAAGAATATTTATAGCAGATGTTGGAGACTTGGAGTGAGGTTTTTTTTTTCCTTTTTTTTTGGGGGGGAGAGGGGGAAGTTACCTCATATTCAGTATACTCAAAAAATTCAGAGTTTTTTAGGAGGAAAATTCAGAAAATTCAGTATTTTCAGAAAAGCTCAAAAAATTCAGTATTTTCAGAAAAATTCAGATTTTTTGATGTACCAGTAAGATGGAGAATCTACTTTCTATGTTTGTCTTGACTTTTGGATACATGCTTGTATTAAAAAAGGTCTTCCATCAGATCCTATCACTTGATTGAGAAGTGGAGTTAGCCAAAAGAAAGTCAAGCAGATACTATCACATTTCACCCGAGAAGAATATGAAGATACGAAGTATCAACTTGCAAATTTTGGAGTTCTCAAGGTGAGATTTTGTCCACTTGTGTTCCAGTAGAAGTTGAAGATTCTTGGGAAGGATTAGTTGAAGAAAAGTTTTACAACTTTATGTAGGAAGCATGGATACTTAAAGTCATTCAGGTAGCAAATCAAACATTCAGTCATGAAGGTTTGATGAGATCAAATTCTACACAGGTATTTTGTTGGAGAGATCATAGATCTTGAATATTTTTGAGTCAGATGTCTATCCTTTGTTTGTAAAGTTCTTAGCATTGGAAGAAGTAAGTCAAAGATTCAGGTCCTATCAGATTAGTGTTGCAGAGAAATAGAAGAAGATACTTGTTATGTTGCAAGAGATTATGAATCCTAAAGTGCTTTCATCAAAGTTTTTTGTTATGATGCAATAGGATCAGCTAACCTTATTCTAGATTATGGAAAGCTTAGGAGTGGAAGTGAAAGCTATTGGCATCTGCAGTGCTAGTAAAAAGAGGCTCAGATTTTTTGTTTCAGACACTGGTATTGATGTTATGGAAGCAATGCTAAATCACTGAAGATTAGATTTATTGAAAAGAAGGAAGACGTTCCAGATTTCATAAAGTTTGATATACTTTGAAGATGTTTGGATACTGGTGTTAAATCCTCCAAAGGGGTGGAGAAACATGAAGACTTATTTTCAGCCATATATGAAGGGATGCAGAATCATACCTACAGGTATTCCTATATTTCCTTTGTCAGTTTCTCTTTATGTTCCAGCTTTTGAAGAAAAAGGAAGAACGAGAATGTCTGGAGAAAGTTCCTGTTGAGTATTCCTGTTCGGGAGAAAGTTCCAGAGTTCTATTGCAGAGAAGCTTGATATTTCAGAGAGGTTTGTTACTTATGAGGTGTGCACATATATGATTATACCAGACTTTGAAGGAAAGAGGTATGAAGGACTTACAGATAGAACAAGGATGAAGACAAGATGACAACGTAGATATGAAACTTTGTTGAGACTAATGAGAGTTGAGTACAGTCAGAGATGAACCAGCTAGTGTTCATAATACACTAAATTGTGAGATGTCGGTCACAAGTCCCAGGATTCAGTTCTTGATTCTGTTTAGCGTATTTACATGACACAGCATAAGTACGTTGAGAAACCTTTCTTAAGGTAAATGCAAATATGTGGATCCTAGTGTATTTTTACAAGTTTTAGAAGACTTATTTCAGAAGAAAGAAGATTTAGAGTCAATTCATGCTACATATGTTGTCACGGAGTGATTGCTTGATGTATGCTAACACTATTGGATATCTAGTTTGCATATTTTCTCAGGAATTATGGTTCATATTCAGCAAATTCAGATTTTTGAAGCTTGAAGAAGTTCAAATTCAGTTTTGAAAAACAATCTTGAAGATAAAGTTTGAAGGTCAATTCTGAAGGACAAGTTTGAAGCTTATGTCAGTTTGCAGATGAATGAAGTTGCATATCCAGTTAAGTTTGAACCAATATGACATTGAAGGAGGGATTGTTGGAAAACAATGTCACATTAGTTCAAATCCCTATTAGGGCAAAAATCCTAATTTTGGTACTTAGTCATTTTTGGCACAAAATTTGGGTAAAATTTTTATGATCCTATCTTGTAGAGCTTGATGAGAGCTATCTAATGGTATAGGATATTCAATCATCACAGATCATGTGTGGGAGGAAAACCCTAATCTAAGTTGATCAAACTTAGTAATTAAAAAAAACTTGTCAAAAGCTATTTTTAAGCGATAGATAAAAAACTACGATAAAATAAAGCAAAAACAGCGATCAACTTAAAATAAAGCAGGCGATGAGCTTTTCTTGAAATTTTTCGCATGGGTTTTAAAAAACCTATATAAAGATGGCTTACGGTCACTTGTGAGTTATCTTCTACCATCGTTAGGCTGATTTTTGAAGGTGGTCTTGCTTATGCACACATGGAGCAACCATAGTGCACATATGGAGTAGCTATGGAGCAGTCTTGAAGCACATATTGAGCAGCCATGGAGTTCTTCTTGGAGAAGAGTGTGCTTACACTCTTGTTGATGAAGAACACTTACTCATCAGCAGATTCGTGGTGTGGATCATCCATCTACATGATGTATTTGGAGATTGTCTTCTACATGAAGATTATGGAGTACTTCAAAGACATTGGAAGGAGCTTAACATAAGATTGCATCTTATGTTGACTATTCACGTACATATTCTCTTTATGCACACAGATACTACTTGGAGCTTATGGAGGGGGTGGCATCCATATCTGGAGGAGTCCTATTCGGCATACATGGAGGCAGTGGCATCCATAAAGGAGAATCAGTACACGCATCAGATGAGATGTTAGAGAAGGTGTTTCCACATGAGTATAAGGATTTCTGTCAGCAACATGTTAGCATTCTATGCTAATTCCGTAAGTATGTGATCTATCACACACACATCTGATTTAAGGTCTTCCATAGCCTAAATTCAGATTAGAGTTTGCTGAATATCAATTTCAAACTGATCTTTCCTCTTTGAGTCACTCTTATTCACTCTTCTACAACCTATCATGTTCTACACCTCATACGTATTCAGATTTCTGTCCCTACATCTGAATATTCTTGTAAATTTTGTACATACACTCTTCCATCTATTTCTATTCACATAGAGTGGTTGAGATTTTGACGACCACATCTCTCTCTCTATCTTTGTCTCATTATGTATGATTAAGTGATGTATGCTCATGTCTGTCAATGTCGGAAGATCGTGGAATGTCAATGTCGAAAGATCGTGGAATCTGTGTTTGTAGTTATGAGCCACCTAATTTCCAACATCTCTTCACTCCTACTTCAACCTCATCCCATAGATCCATGATCGTTAGAAAATGCTTCCATTGAAACTATCTACTAGTACCATGGAGGAAGTTTCCATAATCTCTCAAGCTAATACTTAAGCAAGTAGGTTGCTCAAGCAAACACTCTCACTCTTTCTTTGATACCCATTGTCGGTTTTTAGACTACAATTAAAGTAAAAGAGTGAAAGAGACACACACAAGCTCACTTATGGCAAAGAGAGCTAAAGTACTCCAAAAATAACTACATGTCATGGTCAAAGGAAACCATCCTGAACCACAGATTCCATGTGAATCCTATATCTCAGGATTGGTTCAGAATTAAGAGAAACCAATGCTTCCATTATGTCCAGAACATGCCAAAACCCTAAGATCGACTGTCTATTTGCTAAATTCTGACATTTGGAGGTCCTGTTCGGATTGCTGATATCATTGATGACATCATCGACTCGCAACCACCCTTGGGAACCGCCCTTGAAAGCCTACATAAGGAGGCCTTGGCCACATACATATTCAGACTTGCCAATGCCAGTCTTGGGAGCTCACGGAGTCTTGATCACCAAGTACTTTCAAGTTCCAGTTCGAGTTCTAGTCTTGTCTGTTGCTCTAGTCTTGTCTAGTCTTGTATCCTGGATATCTAGCCTTGTCCGCTTGTAATTTTGTAGTACGAGATCTTGTCAAGTTCTTTCTCGTATCTGGCTCATCTCCCTAAAGGGAATTCTTGTAATCCAAAGATCTTGATCCATACTTACGATCCCGGGTTGTGGGATCCCCTGTATCATTTCTAGCGGAGTTATCTATACCTATCAGTCCCGAGTTGTGGGACTCCTTGTATCAATCACATATTCTTGTATCATTTTCCCTATGTGGGTGTTCTTATAATCAGAAGTATATTTCCAAAATCTTGTCTAATATAGTCAAAGAGCACAATCTAGTGCTCCCCTGACATTTTGGTAAGACTAGCTTCTATTCAAGACTAGGCATCATGGAGAATGCTTATGAAGAGATTGTGGCATCATTTCAAAGTCTTCAACAACAAATCAAGGACCTAACTCAAAGACAGACACAAGTTGAGATGGAACATCCGGTGCACGTAGGCATGCTCATCTAGGAACTACAAGAACGAGTCAGAAATCTTCAAGCAAATCAAGGAAGCATTCAAGTGAACCAAAGTCCTAGTTCATCTTTCATGAAGGAACCCAAAATTTGCATGCCAGAAAAGTTCGATGGTGATCGCGCAAAGTTCTAGGGTTCCTACAACAAGTCAAATTGTACATCTGTATGCAACTTGATAGATACCCTGATGATGCATCCAAGGTCGGTTTTATTGGAACCTTGCTCTATGGTCAAGCATTATCATGGTTTGCTCCAATCTTGGAGAAGGATATGGAAGTACTTCATGACTATGAGGGGTTTCTTCAAGAACTCACCGCCACATTTGGAGATGCAGACACGA
This sequence comes from Ceratopteris richardii, assembly GCA_020310875.1. NCBI lineage: Eukaryota > Viridiplantae > Streptophyta > Polypodiopsida > Polypodiales > Pteridaceae > Ceratopteris > Ceratopteris richardii. Next base: position 139,866,212 of record CM035409.1, on the reverse strand, counting down.
GTCGAGTGGCAGAAACAAAACTTCGGAAGCTACGTCAAGGTAACCGCCCTGCCTCTACCTATGCATCAGAATTTAGACAGTTGATATGTGATCTCACATGGCATGAAGATTATTTCATAAGCTAATTTAGATAGGGTTTAAGAGATGATGTAAAGGACCTTATGCTCACGATGCCAGAGGTTAAGACATTGAATGAATACGTCAACCAAGCTATTCAATGTGATAACCGCCTTTTTGAAAGGAAACAAGAAAAACAAGTACAAGGAAGACCTCGCCAATGGAAACCCTTCCGGCCCACTCCTAGAGATGAGTCTATGCCCGAACCTATGCAGATAGATGTAACTAGGTTCCAGCCTCTAACATCACAAGAGAAACAGAGGAGGGATAACAAGTTATGCTTGTATTGTGGAAACCCTAGCCATATTGCAGTTAATTGTCCCAACAAGAGAACAAACTCAAGAGTTGCAGGCTGCAGCTACCCTTGTCGAGAAGGGAAACGAGGAAGTCTAGTTGTAAAAGAGACCGTACAACCGGACCATGATATAAGAAAGGGTCTCATAATTAAAGCTACACCCATAGAAACATGTCTTGCACTTGACAAGTTAATCATGGCCAAGAAGACCCTTTCCCTTACAACCCTAGTAGATTCAAGAGCCTCCGCATGTTTCATCGATGAAGGATTGGTTAAGTAACATGGAATTCCTGTACTTCGGAAGAACAAACAAGTAGTAGTTTAAGTAGTAGATGGTCGACCTCTAGCATTTGGGAATATAACCATGGAAACCACACCATTAAGAGTACACCTTGGTGACCATGAATCCCACATATGTTTCAATGTAATATCGAGCCCGGTACATCTAGTTATCATTGGAATGCCCTGGTTAAAGAAACATAATTCAGACATTAATTGGGAAAAGAATAAAATCACCCGTCGAGATATCCAAAAGAACCCGACATATGTTGGAGCCAAAGCCTTCATTCATGCAGTAAGGAACCGATATATATGATCTATGCAATACCAGTTCAAGAATCCAAGAAAGAGGATCCAGTGAAGCTTCCCGATCAGTAAAAAGGCTTTGAGGATGTTTTTGAAAAGAAGAATGCAGATATCCTCCCAGAGCATAGACCTTATGATTGTGCCATAGAACTTCAAGAGAGAGCACAACTTCCCTTTGGACCAATCTAAAGACTATCACCAGGAACTTATAGAACTACGCAAGAACATTGATTAGAATCTAGCAAAGGGGTTTCTCAAACACTCAAAGTCTCCAATAGGAGCTCCTATTTTATTTGTAAAGAAGGATGGGACTCTCCGGATGATGTGTAGACTATCGTGGATTGAATAAAGTCACTATAAAGAACAGATACCCTCTACCACTCATATCAGAGCTCTTGGAACGCCTTGGAAAAGCAAAATTCTTCACGACGATTGACCTTCGAGGAGCTTACAACCTTGTCAGGATCAGAGAAGGAGACAAATGGAAGACAGCATTTCGAACAAGGTATGGCCATTTTGAATATGTAGTTATGCCATTCGGTCTCACAAATGCTCCAGCCGTCTTCCAACATATGATGAATGATATCTTTCAAGAGTATTTAGATGATTTTGTTGTAATATACCTTGACGATATCTTGATATTTTCCAAAAATCTAGAGGATCATGAATGTCATGTAAAGATAGTCCTAGAGAAACTAGGAGAAAAATGATTATATGCGAAATTGGAGAAGTGCTCTTTCCATAAGACAGAAGTGGAATTTTTAGGGTACATTGTATCATATAAAGGAATTTGTATGGACCCTAAGAACATTGAGACAATCCTTTTTTGGCAACCACCTTCATGTGTTCGAGATGTACAATGTTTTCTGGGGTTTGCCAATTCAGGATATTCATCAGAGATTACTCCAAGATAGTGACACCTCTTACCAAGCTTACAGGGAACTCCAAATTCTCATGGACCGAAGAAGCAGAAAGAGCCTTTCAGACCTTGAAATCAACATTCACTATGGCTCCAATTTTAGTTCATCCTGATTCCAATAAGCCCTTCTTCCTAGAGAAAGATGCATCAGACTTTGCCTTCGGGGCCATTCTTTCCCAATATGGAGATGATGGACACCTACATCCAGTTACATATCATTCAAGGAAATTTTCCCCTCCAGAAACTAATTATGAAATTCATGATAAAGAACTTCTTGCCATAGTGGACGCATTCGATACCTTGCGTCACCATCTAGAAGGAGGAACTCATAAAGTTACTGTGTACACAGATCACAAGAACCTATGACCACGTGCATCCTCAATAGAAGGCAATCTCGATGGAGTAACTTTCTATCCAGATTCGACTTTGTCATCACATACCCTCCAAGAAGTCAACAATGTCAATCAGATGCTCTGTCCAGAAGATCTTACTTTGCACCAAAGAAGGGTGAAGAGGCCTTTGATCAACAAGAGTGTATTACTCAAGCCTGAGCATCTCCAGTTAGCTGTTATCTCTTAAAGCCATCATAAAGATTCAGCCTTGAATCATTTGATCCGTGAGAATCTACCACAGGATGAATTGTTTTGTAACGTTAAGCAGAAAGCTCGAGAAGGAAAGGTCCACGAAGTAAACGAATTTCAGGAAAAGGATGGATTACTACTCTATAAGAACCTATTGTATGTCCCTCCAGGAAAGCCCAAGATGGATTACTACTCTATAAGAACCTATTGTATGTCCCTTAAGGAAAGCTCACAATCCAAGTACTTCAACAATGTCATGACAACCTTCCAGTAGGACATTTTGGAGTGAATAAAACAATAGAACTCATATCAAGCGATTTTTGGTGGCCTCAAATGTGGAAGGAAGTCAAAGAATATATCCGAACCTGTGACACTTGCAATAGATCTAAGGTACACTGACATAAACTTCATGGCCTCTTGCAACCTTTACCTATTCCAGAAAGGCCATGGGCTTCATTGTCTATGGATTTCATCACAGATCTACCAAAGTCAGATAAGTATGATGCCATTCTTGTTATTGTGGATAGATTTACAAAGATGGCACACTTCATTCCAACTACCAAGGCAATCTCACGTGCAACCACTGCTATACCTTTTCTCAGATACATCTTTAGGCTTCATGGATTGCCTTATGATATTGTCAATGATCGAGGTCCACAATTCATATCCAGCTTTTGGAACAATCTTTGCAAGCTCCTTGGTGTTCAAGTTAAACTATCTACAGCAAATCCACATACTGATGGACAAACAGAACGGGTGAATCAAATCTTAGAGCAATATCTCCGTTGCACAAGCAACTATCATCAAACTGATTGGTTTGAGCTTTTATCCTTTGCAGAGTTTGTGTATAACAATACTGTTCATGCATCTACTAAGCAAACTCCCTTCTTTGCAAATTATGGACAACATCCAAGGATGGATATACAACTCTCAAATCATGTCACGAACCTAGCTGCCAGAGACAAGGCCCAGTACCTGATGGACATTCACAAAGAACTCAAGGAAGAGATCCATAAAGCTAAAGAACAATATAAGTACTATGCAGCTCAGGAACAATATAAGTACTATGCAGCTCAACATCGTGTTCAAAATCCATCATATCAAATTGGGGATAAAGTATGGTTACTCAGAAACAATTTGCAAACTTCAAGGCCTTGTGCAAAGTTAGATCATCAAAGATTTGGTCCATTCACCATCTTGGCCAAGATTACTCCAGTCACCTTCAAACTCCAGTTACCAAGTACCATGAGAATACATGGAAGATTGGAGTACCTTATTCATTGGAAAGGATACGACATCAGTGACCGTACATGGGAACTTGCAAAAAACCTTCAGAGAGCACAAACCAAGGTTCGAGAACTCCATAAGAGAAATCCAATGAAGCCGAGACCAGAGAACATGACCGCTCCTCGTGGAACTCGTCGCTTGATGGGGAGGTGATGTCATGGACAAAGGAAACCATCTTGAACCTCAGATTCCATGTGAATCCTATATCTCATGATTGGTTCAAAATTAAGAGAAACCAATGCTTCCATTGTGTCCAGCACATGCCAAAACCCTAAGATCGACTATCTATTTGCTAAATTCTGACATTCAGAGGTCTTATTCGGATTGCTGACGTCATTGATGACATCATCAGTTCGCAACCGCCCTTGGGAACCACCCTTGAAATCCTATATAAGGAGGCCTTGGCCACATACATACTCAGTCTTGCCAATGACAGTCTTGGGAGCTCAAGGAGTCTTGATCACAAAGTAAGTACTTTCAAGTTCCAGTTCGAGTTCTAGTCTTGTCTCTTGCTCTAGTCTTGTCTAGTCTTATATCCTGGACATCTCTTGTAATTTCGTAGTACTAGATCTTGTCAAGTTCTTTCTCGTATCTAGTTCATCTCCCTGAAGGGAGCTCTTGTAATCCAGAGATCTTGATCCATACTTACGATCCTGGGTTGTGGGATCCCCTGTATCATTTCTAGCTGAGTTATCTATACCTATCAGTCCCGGGTTGTGGGACTCCTTGTATCAATCACATATTCTTGTATCATTTTCCCTACGTGTGTGTTCTTGTAATCAGAAGTATATTTCCAAAATCTTGTCTAGTATAGTCAAAGAGCACAATCTAGTCTCCCTTGACACTATATTACAAAAGAACTTCCAAGATTGTTGTTAGGTGATCAAGTATACAAATGACTTATATTCAACATGATGGGCAAGCTGCCCCCTTAAAACCTAGGCACGAAAAAACTCGAAAAGCACCAAAGTTGTTTTTCGCAAATTTCGTTGCAAATGGAAGGTGGAAGCTTTTGAAGGTTTTTAATTGATTTCAAGGATTATCATGGACCATTGGATCATATGCTCTAAGATTATGAAATTTTGGTTTTGAACTTTTACATGAAGTTAGGGTTTGACTTTTGATCTTTTGTATGTTGCCAAATACCCGTGTGTTATGTATAGTTGGATAGCTCTCATTGAACTCTATATGAATATGTAATCAAACTTTAGTCAAAAGTTCACCATCCATGACTTTGTTGAGCAAACTTTGACATGAAGATTGAGCCCCCTGGTGGAAGGTTTCTCACATCTTCTAACAATCCCCTCTTAATCTGACACTAGGGGAATATGCCATAAGGTATATTTGTTCTTTGTTGCCCCTCCTACTTGGGTACTTCCAGTACCACTTGATGAGGATGATCAAGCGCTATAGAATTCTTATGAAGCTTTTGTATACTATCCTATTCCTCCTTTGTCTAGTCTCTTCACTTCTGCTTCAATCTCATCCCATAGATCCATGATCATGAGATAATATTGGAGACGTGTTTGCCACATATGGAAATTGCTTCCATTGAAGCGATCTACTAGTACCATGGAGGAAGTTGCCATAACGTCTCAAGCTAATACTTAAGCATGTAGGTTGCTCAAGCAAATACTCACACACTCTTTACGTGATACCAACGGTTGGTTTTTAGGCCCACAATTAAAATAAAAGAGAAAGAGAGAGAGAGAGAGAGAGAGAGAGAGAGAGAGACACATGCTCGCATGGCAAAGAGAACTAAAGTGCTCCAAAAATAACTATATTACAAAAGAACTTACAAGATTGCTTCTAGGTGATCAAGTCCAAGAGCATGAATATTACACACGTGAGGATTTATATTCAACATGATGGGTCTTATATAGGCAAGGCTGCCCCCACAAATCTTAGGCATGAAATAACTCAAAAATCACCAATAGTTATTTTTCGCAAATTCCGCTGCAAAATCCACAACAAATCAAAGGGGGAAGCTTTTCAAGGTTTTAATTAATTTTTTATTACCACAAGGGACTACAGACCATTCAATCATATGCTCTAAGATTATGACATGTGTCATTGAGTTTGGTCTTTAAAAATCTGTTTTTCAACTTTGACCTGAAATTGGATACTTTTGATATTCCATATGTTGCCAAATACCCAAGTGTTATATATGCTTGGCTAGCTCTCTTTGATCTCTACAAGAATATGTAATAGAAATTTTAGTCAAAATTTGACCATCTTTGACTTTGTTGCCAAGCCTTTGACCAAACTTTGACTTGCAAGTTGAGCTCCCTAGTGGAAGGTTGTTCACATTTTCTAATAGAATCAAAGTAACAAAGATCTCCTCTAGTAGAGTCATATAGTTCTCATTCAACAACCTTGCATTTCCTCTTCCAACCATAATCCAATTCCATTACATATTCTCCTTGCATCACTAATAATAAGCTTTCTTATTTGAGAAAAGCATAATATGGATTGGAGAATTTCATGCCATCACTATGCCTTTATAATGAAATGCCACACAAAAGAAGATACGGGAAGCAAGATTCACCTCTTTCATGTTAAACATATAAATGAGATTAAAATAATGAATTGGTGAAAACTAAAAAAGATGGTAATAATCTCGGACCAACTAATGAGAACATTGAAGGAAAGGAATTAATGCAACAAGAAATAAAAGCCATGTCAACAAGGTAGCTCAAAAGAAATAGTAGTCAATGTTAGATATAGTTAATACTCCACCCTCAACTGACCACAAATGATCCATGGTGCTCTAAGTTGCAAGGTCCCCATTATGAGGAGAAGCCATTGTGAGAGCCAAGACATTTATCAAACCCTAACTTCCAAGTTAGATGAGGTCTATGTGTGACTATTGATGGTAATAGATGATATTTGTGAGCCTAGCCATTAGGTTGGGCACGGCTTTAACTTCTTGTGCCACTGGGTTGCCATTCAAGGCGAAAATAAAGGCCTTGTGGTGCTATGCGGTTTCCCCATAGAGCCTTGATGGGGGGAGCGCAGAGGGGGGCTCTCCCCCTTTTGCGGGGTCTGATAGGCCAATTCCCTTTGCCCATAGGGAAGAGACGGTAGGACTTCTAGTCATGGAGATATTGTCAGGTTATGTATTTTGCAGACTATTTCTCTCCTGACTATGTTTATCTATACCAATTCCCATTGTAAAAGCTATGTAATCACGGCCATGTATAGCTCTACATAGCATTGCGCACTAGTAAGCCCTTCATATAGAGTCTGTCTAGATAGGCATCTAAGCTCTATAGTGTGAGCACACGGGTGGATCGCACCATCTATGCAGCTCCATTACTCATAGAAATTCGAGAATTTGAGTTCTGTCTCTCTCTCTCTATCTCCCTCTCTCTTTGTTTGCATTTTTTCTCGACTCTGTGTATTGGCCTATTCTGTTGTGCTATTATTTCTTATAGTCAAGAGGATTGTAGGCAATACTAAAAGTGAGGTTCAAGGCAAGCCTCAAACACTCTACAAGTATTAGCCAAGTGCCATAATCCAAGAGTAATTATAGATAGGATAATAGACAACACACTTGCATGCATGTTTAATCCATTGTAGATTATTCATAGAGCAAAAAACACATCCTACTGAAAGATACACATAACACAACACTAAAGAGTTGTTGTTGATGATATAGAAAGTAACGTTCAATGCAGACTTTAAACACTAAACAAGTATGAGCACCATGATTTCTTGATGATTGTGTATAAGAGGAAAGGCAACATAGGCCGTAGCACCAAAGATTAAGTGTAGAGTCCCCATCTCTTTTTGGTTTGTGCATGTCTGATCTAGTGTAGATAACTAAAGTACAAATACACCCTACTGAAAGAAACACATAGAATGATGGCATATATACTTGCTTGCAAACAATCATAGAAAATTATCATAGATAACTCTCAATGTTTGATCAGCCAAAACTTTCTTTTGTTTTTTTCGTTTCAACAAACTTCAGAAGTTATTATTCGAAACACACCAAAGTAAGATTTTATTTTCTTTCTTTCTTTTCAACAAAATTCAAAAGTTATGACTATGACATATCAATCCATTCGACATCCAAGAAAAAAAATTTAAACAGATAAAATCATCAAACAGCATTTATTCTACACGAAAAAGAAAATGTTCAACTTCTATTTCCAAAAGAGAAATTCCAAAACTCTGATAATATGTGCACCCATATTTTACAGCTCTGAAGATTACTATGTGCCATGACTGGATCATACAAATCAACAGTGAATAGATTCGTTCCACAGAAGCCACATGCATTGTAAATTTTAACATTACACCAAGACAATTGTGCACCAAGTTTACACCTATCATTTCATATTCATGATCAAATAACAGTCTACAAGCAAAACACATGGCATGTAAATTTATGAAAGGCATAAGCTTTTCATAATGTACATGCCATGTGTTTTGCTTGTGGACTGGTATTTGATCATAAATATGAAGTGATAGGTGCATCTTATCTCTTCAATCGTCACATTTATCGACAAATTGAGGCGAAAATATTCGGAACAAGACAGATCATACTGTCTAATGAGAGTAGCATGGTGACTTTTCAACCTATTCAGTAAGAGATACAATAACTCAATATTCTGAATAAAAGGATAACGAAAAAAATACCATTTTTCAAGAGGATTCCCAAAATAAAAGTTGTCTCCTCTTAATATTGTGCGGACTAAACCTTCATTGTCAATGCCTTCTGGAAGAAATTGCCGTAAGATGCGTCTCTCTGAGAGTGAAAGACACTCCTTCCAAGCCTGTAAATAAAAATCTGGATACAAAATTAAAAGAAGCCACACTACATGGTAATATCCCTTTGCAAATCAAGATTTCACCTCTAAGCTCAAAATCTCTCTTAAATCTTTCAACTCAAATAACTCTGGTGGAACTTCAAACACATCTGCAACCTTTGTCCGCTCATGCTTCTTCCACTGTAATCGAAGAGACAGATGGCGCCATGAAGCAGAAACCTGATTCCGTTTGGGAACTACCTTCTGCCTGTGAGCATCATAATCAAGCGAAACATGTGGCCGAAGTTTCCAAAAATTAGATGGGATTGCTACATCTAAGGATGCTTGTTGGCTTATCCAAGGTGCTGAATGTGTCTGTTGTTTGCCTTTGGACGTAGTATGGGTTGGGGCACTCGTGTTACAAGTATAACTGTACCTCTTCATGGATGCTGCACAGGACAGAATGGATAAATGATGCATGTAAGTGCAGATAATATCTGTAAGAAAACCCTTGTTCCATACATGGAAATACTGAACTCTAGGCATTGACTAAGCAGAAATACCTGCGCTGATATGATCATGTTTGATCCCATGCATTGGCTGGGCTTGACCACCAGCAACTCTTTTCTCTACCTGCTGCCACAAGGCCATGTAACTGGATCAAATGCGTTTGAACCTTCTGATTGTCCAGTAATTCATGGGCCATTGGCCTGTTAGAGCACACTGTAATTTTCCTTTCAGGCCCACTGCGATTCGCCCAATAGGCCAACTCCTTCCAGTTTCTCTCTGGTTTTCCTTGGAAACGCGTCCATGTATACAACCTGGGTGACGAATATTATGATGCACAGACGAGGAATGATCACGCTCAGCGATGGCGCTTCGAATGGATTCTTCTCTCTCCTGTGCCAATTCCTCTGCTGCTGCAAAATGGTCGCTGTCGCCCTTGCTCTGCACCGAATCTGGTCTATATGTAAGCGGTGTATATGCGCAAGCCTTCTGCAGTAACTAATAACTGTGCGTATTTCGGTAGATGAGTAAAACTTACGACCTCTCTCTCTCTCTCTCTCTCTCTCTCTCTCTCTCTCTCTCTCTCTCTCTCTCTCTCTCTCTCTCTCTCTCTCTCTCATGCGTAAGTTGTCACAGCTTCGCTTTGCTAATTCTGCACGGGGAGCCCAAGGAAAGGAATGAAGCATGAATCACAGCATCGTCGTCCACAACAGTTGCAATTTACAAGCATCCGATCCTCTCGTCTCTCACTTTCTCTCTCTTCTTACATGCGCAGACAAGTGCTCAGGGACTGGCGGCACACCGACTGATTTAGTCATTAGTACATTTAATTAATTAAATGCATAAAATATTAGTTACCCTATCCAAAGCTCGGGGATGGAGCCTGGAGGCAAGGAGTAGCTACTATCTTTTCTCTACTTTTTCAAGACAATACAAAGGGAATTCCTTTTCTGAGTATACTGCTTCTATGGTTGTGTCCCTCGTGAATATCGTGTTTCCAATCATATGCTTGTTTCCCTCCCCTAACTATATGCTCAGTTTGGAGAGAAATTTTATGTTGTTTTTTAAGAGCCATAAGCTGCAAAGTAATTTGTGTATCTTTTTATGTTATTTTTTAAAGAGCCATAATCTTCAAAGTAGTCATCTTAAAATATTCCATAAGTGAGGTTTGAGCACCTTAGTCCCTATTCAAGAGGAGGAGTTTGTTGTCATGTGATCTTTGGGTGAGGTTTGAACACCCTAGTCCCTATTCAAGGGGAGGAGTTTGTTGTCATGTGATCTTTGGTTGGATGAATGGGACCATTTCCAATCTTCTCTTAATCTTTTAGAAGAAGCCTTGAATGATTATCTAGGAATTTTCTGTTGTATGAGCTCCATAGCTTTTTCACCATATCTAGACCCTACAATTATATGTTGATTCCTATAAGTATTCATTTTTTTTAAGGAGGTTCAATAGGCGCCTACTCCCCGGTTTTAACTTTGGAAGTACAACTATACAGGTGAATGAGCATAGTATCCACGGGACCCCCCTCGTATCCCACAAAGCAAGGGTTATACTTGGTTACAACTGTATGCACTTTGTTCTCCATAGAGCTAGGTGTAGTTATGGAAAACCTTATATGTAAATCATTCCCAAGATCTTTAAAGCGCCATAAGATAGTTAATCATCCACTTTTTTCCAAGAGTTTGTTCATTCGGGTAGAAGCTAACATGCAACTAGAATCTAAGGCTTTGTTGTAAGTGTTTCTTCCATTCTGGTCGAATCTGACATTCCTAAACTCCATTCTTTTTCATCAAAATTTGTTATAAAGTGACTTTAGTTAATCCTTGTTTCCCCTCCACAAAAGGATTACTATTTTGACCCCTCTTAGTAAGAAAATGGGTAAGAAATTGCACAATTTTGCACCTATAACACATAGGTTCGTGGATAACTACACCAGCATACACAACGAGACAAAAAAAAAAATGCATTTTTGATAGCACCTTATTCGTGTGAGCCCCCATTGGGATCTCCTTATACTTTTGATGAAGTCATGACTAAATAATATCTTATAAAAAGATCTAAGGCATACACTGATAGTAGCCCTTGCAAACTCAAACTTTTGAACCTTTGCAAACTCAAACTTTTGGATTCATTTAACACTCATGGTGCACTAAGAATGGCTCTAGTTTCTTTTATCTCTTGGAATGTCTATTTTAAGATAAAACTTATGGCTATGAAGTGATTTTATTTAGAGGCAAATAAGAGAGAAACTAACCTTACATTTGAGCATCCTAGGAGGGAAAAAGAGGAGTGTTCATTTGGAAGTACCATGAATATTATGAGAGAGGAAGAGCTTTCTCGGACTAACTTGTGAATCACCAAGAGGAATCAAGTCTTCGCAATTCTCCAAAGGTTGAAAACCAAGAAAATGCATCATTTTAGAGTGCATGAACCATGCAGCTTTATCATTGCACAAAATCAAGGTAGTATTCTTAAATTTTGATCTTTTACTTTTGCTTTTGTCCAATTTATTTTTCACATGCATTCATGAATAGTGAGTGCTTTTCTAAATTGTTGTATGCATCACATGAGATGCACAACACAAGATTTGCGTGATTACATAAATATGCATTTTGAGAAGCATGTCAAAAAAGTTAGCTAATATATGTTTTGAGAAGCATGTCAAAAAAGTTAGCTAATATATGTTGATATATTTCGGTAGTGATGTGTGTGAACACACGTAATACTCCGAGACACTTTTTTCCCTCTTTTGGAGGTTTTTTTCCCCGACTTGCATATATTCCTATAACCCTAATGGGTTACTTATCTTTGTACATTCACTTGGTAATACATTTAGTATTGTCTGTTGTGCTTCAAGATTCTTCTTCTTCCTTGTGTTGTTTGTGTGCTTGCATAGACCTTGAACTCCAACAATTGGTATCAAAGCATGTCGCCTCGAAGTTTTTATCGAAGTTTGTTTTGGCCCCCGAATGCACTATTGCAATGACTATGTAGGAAATTTCGTCCTTTTGTCTCAAACATATATACAAGTTTCAGTTCATCAGTACAAGTGCCTTGAAGTCTACTATGGGTTTCATAGAGCTCGGCAAGGTAATTTTAATCAACTTTTTTATATACAATCATTTTTCTCCGTCAGCGTATTTAGTCAGTGACCATGGTTGAAAGCAGTGATATATTTTGTATGTTGGATGTTGAGGACAAGTTGGATGGTACGAATCACCCTTTATGGGCATATATGATGTATCATGTATTGGTAGCAAAAGTTTTATGGAATATTATGCAGGGTATTGAAAAACGCACCACTACAAGTGTGAATACAGTTATTGAAGTTGATGCAAATGGTTTTGAAGATGATGATCTTCAGGTTCTTGTTCGCGCTATGATCCCTACTTCACCTACTATAGAGCAACTTTGTTGGGATGGCAGAGATGCTCAGGCATATGCATTGATAGCCTTGTCTGTCAAATGTGCCATTATCCCTCGCATTCACTCTTGCAAAACAACGAAGGATGCTTGGGACACACTTACCACTTTATACCAGGCAAGAAATGAGGTTTGTGTTGCTTACCTTTGAAAACAGTTGGAGAGTGAGCATATGAATGAAGGAGATTCTATGGACAGTTTTATGACAAAGATCAAAGATTTGAAGGAGCATTGGATTTCTGTTGATGAAGTCTTGCAACATAGTTCACTTGTGTAGATTGTTCTTAACGATCTTCTAGATTCATATCAGCGTTTTTCTTCTACTCTTTGATTGGTGATGAAAGGCAATCCAAATGCCTTAACATTTGAGGAGTTAGTCTTTGTTTTGTTGCAAGAAGATGAGTCCAGGTAGAACATGTCTATTATTCATCTTGCAGGTCAAGCTTTCTTAGCTAGTCAAAAGGGCAAGGGTAAATGGAGCTCATCTACTAGTAAGCAAAAAATTTGCTAATGCTGCACAGTCAAAGAAGGAAGATAGTGATGAAAAGAAAACATAAAATCTAAAATAGTTTTGCAAATACTATAAAGAAAATGATCATGTCATAAAGAGTTGTCCAAAATTAGTTTCAAAAGAGGCAAAGAAGAAAGAGTCTAGAATGGTTCCTATAGAGGCATCTAGACCAAAAACAAAGTCTGTTAATCTTGTGCAAAATGAAGAATGAGCATTTACTAGTATTTGTAGCTCTGACCCATCTTCTCACGAGCAGTGTATGTATGTAGTAGACTCAGATGTTTGGTATTGGGGCAGCAAGACATATTACCTCGCGATGCAATTTCTTCAGTTCACTTGAGTCTACCCCTATATGGAATATTGTCACATGCTCTAACAACTCCTCTTATTGTGTAATGGGAGTTGGTAAGATCATTCTGACTACTGTTGATGGTAGTTCTTTTACATTGTTAGATGCTTTGTTTGTGCCAGGGGTCGAGAAAAATTTGTTGTCGGTTTTAATACTAGCCAAGATTGGCTAGGTTGTCAAATTTATTGATGATAGGTTTACAATTCATGATCTTTCAAATGTTGATGTCATTATTGATTTTGGTATTTTGTGTCATGGGCTTTATAAGCTCATAGACTATGCAAAAACTATGAATGATCAAGCATGTGAAGTTCAAGATTCTCAGACTATCTCATATGCAAAGCTTTGGCATGCATGCCTTGGTCATGTGAATTACGCTAGTTTGCTATGCATGCAGAAATCTAATATGGTGTCCTCTCTACCCAAACTTGAGGCACCTTGTAAACATGTATGCGAAGGATGTATTTTGGGAAAAATGAAGCATTCTTCCTTCCCTAAAGATGGTTTAATTTGATCTCCTCATAAATTGTATCTTGTTCATAGTGATGTTTGTGCTTTTATGCAAAAACATTCTATTGGGAACTACATTTACTTTGTGACTTTCATTGATGATATAATGTTTTTTAAATACAATCATTTTTATGCATCAGGGTATTTAGTTAGTGGCCATGATGTATTTTGTATGTTGGTTGTTGAGGACAACTTGGATGGTAGTAATTACCCATTACGGGCATATATGATGCGTCACGTATTGGTAGCAAAAGGGGTTATGCAATAGTATGCAGGGTATTGAAAAATCCCACTACACCTATGCATACAATTATTGAAGGTTATGCAGATGGTTTTGAAGATGATGATCTTAAAGTTCCTCTTTGTGCTACGATCCCTGATTCACCTACTAAAGAGCAAATATTTTGGGATGGCAGAGATGCTTAGGCACATGCATTGATAGCCTTGTTGAAGTTAGATGGCTGCGAAAGCATGCGAATAGCACAAGGAAGAAGAAGAAGCTTGGAGCACAACACACAATACTAAATGTATTACCACTAGAATGTACAAAGATAAGTAACCTCTTAGGGCTATAGGCATATATACAAGTCGGGGGAAAAAACCTCCTAAAGAGGGAAAAAAGTGCCTCGGTGGCCCTAATGTTTTCACACACTGTGTGAACACACTAGGACCGTCGGGGCACTTTTTTCCCTCTTTAGGAGGTTTTTTTCCCCCGGCTTGTATATACGCCTATTGCCCTAATGGGCTACTTATCTTTGTACATTCTCTAGTAATAGATTCACTATTTTGTGTTTGTGCTCCAAGCTTCTTCTTCTCGCATGCTTCCGCAGACATCTATCTCCAACAATTGGTATCAGAGCAGGTCATCGCTTCATCTAGGGTGCCGTCGACACTCCTCCGTTTGCAGTCTCAGAATTGCACGAATTTTGGTGAGCATACTCAGCGTGTTTCCGAGATCAAAACGTCTTTGCTCTGTGGTGCCGAAATCGTGATCTGAGCTTGTTTCAGCCTCCGAACGCACTATCACAGTGCTTGTGCAGGCTATTTCGTCTTTTTGTGCCAAAGGTATATACTAGTTTCTATTTGCCAGTTTAAGCGTCTCGGAGTCTGCTGCAGATCTAGCAGAACTCGTTTGGGCAGTTCTGTTCAACTTTTTGAGATACAGTCAATTTTCTGCATCAAGGTATTTTAGTCACCGGCCATGGCTGAAAGCAGTGATGTATTCCGTATGTTGGCTGTTGAGGATAAGTTGGATGGTACCAACTACCCATTATGGGCTTATATGATGCGACATGTATTGGTTGCAAAAGCACTGTGGAACATTGTGCAGGGTGTTGAAAGACGTCCTGTTACACCTGCAACTACAGGTACTGCAAATACAGGAGCTGGAGCTGATGAAGATGGTGTCGAAGATGATATTCCGCAGATTCTTGTTCGTGCTGCTTTTTTTGTTGCACCTACTGCAGAGCAAATTTGTTGGGATGGCAGAGATGCCCAGACACATGCATTGATAGCCTTGTCTGTCAAACGTGCCATTATTCTTCATATTCGCTCTTGCAGAACAGCTAGGGATGCTTGGGATACACTAACCACATTGTACCAAGCTAGGAATGAGGCTCGTGTTGCTTACCTCTGAAAACAGTTGGAGAGTGAGCACATGAATGAAGGTGATTCTATGGACAATTTCCTAACAAAGATCAAAGATTTGAAGGAACAGTTGATTTCTGTTGATGAGGTTATACCAGATAGCTCACTTGTGCAGACCGTTCTGAATGGTCTTCTTGATTCATATCAGAGTTTTGCTTCTACTCTTCGGTTGATGATGAAAGGCAATTCGAATGCCTTATCATTTGAGGAGTTAGTCTCTATTCTGTTGCAGGAAGATCAGTCCAGGCAGAACAGGTCCATTATGCGTGTTGCAGATCAAGCTTTCCTGGCTAGTCAGAAGGGCAAAGGAAAATAGAGCTCTTCTACTAGTAAGCAGAAATCTGCAAATGCTGCACATTCGAAGAACCAGGATAAAGATGAGAAGAAATCAAAAAAGCAAAAACTATTTTGCAAGTACTGTAAAGGGAATGATCATATCATAAATAAATGTCCAAAACTGGTTGCAAAAGAGGCAAAGAAGAAAGAGGCTGGAATGGTTGTTGCAGAGGCCTCTACACCAAAAACAGAGTCTGCAAATCTTGCGCAGGAAGAAGAATGGGCGTTTACTACTATTTGCAGTTTTGACCCATCTTCTCATGAGTAGTGCATGTCTGTAGTGGACTCAGATGTTTGGTACTTTGACAGTGGGGCGACCAAACATATTACCTTGCAACGTAGTTTCTTCTCTTCACTCGAGCCTGCCCCTACAAGGAATACTGTCACATGCGCCAACAACTCCTCTTATCCTGTTATGGGAGTTGGTAAGATCATTCTGACTACTGCTGATGGTAGTTCTTTCACCTTGTCAGATGCTTTATTTGTGCCAGGGATCAAGAAGAATCTGTTATCAGTTTCTGCATTAGCCAAGATTGGCTTGGTTGTGAAATTTGTTGATGACAGATGTACAGTTCATGATTTGTCAAATGGCGATGTTATTATTGCTTCTGGCATTTTATGTCGTGGGTTGTATAAGCTCATAGACTATGAAAGATCTATGAATGATTCGGCATGTGCAGTTCATGATTCTCAGGCTATCTCAGATGCAAAGTGTAATAAAGTAAGTCTATGATCCAAGGGTCTAGCCGGTTCAGACAGATCTGAAATCGGACACCGTTTGGTCATCCGTGTGTATGACCAAAGATCTCGAGTTTAGACTTACTAGGAGGTCATTTACTCTTGTAACCAAGTAATCCACTTAGCCTAATGGTTAAGACTCAAGGGTGTGAAGGACGAGGTCTTGGGTTCAATCCCCATGAGGTACATGGGAAGAGTATTTTGCCCAAAGAGCTCTAGAACCTTCTAGAAGCATCCACTGGACACTTGGCGCACATGTAGCTACATGGCTGACACTTGGATGATTAGCATTCACCTGCCCAAGAAGGTAGTCCCTTGGAGAGAGCTATATATAGAGGCATTTGGTTGGGAGGAGAGTCATCTCTCAAGCATGTGGTGGTCGTAATCCTTGTTCTCTTGCATTGGTATCAGAGCCAAGCTCTCATGGTGACCTTGGAGTGGGCTTTATCATATGTCTCTCCATTAGCTTCTTGCTCATGAGTTCTTACGTGCATAAGCTCTTCTACGAAGTTTGCTCCCGGCTGTGTCTAGAGATGCGTGCCGCTATCATCCTCATGGTTTAGATTATAAGCTAAGAGAGTACCAAAAGATCATCTTTGCTGGGAGCGGGAGGATTCGAACCCTCATCACCTCGTTCAGAGGACGCTGCTCTATCCATAAGGCCAAACAGGCGTTCGCGAAGAGCTCTTTAGACCAGACTCTGTTATTCGATATTTGCGCTGCAAAAGCTCTTAATCATGAGCTAGAAAAAGCTAACTTTCTCTGCTGTTAGCCCGCGGGATTCGAACCTTGTTCCCCCAATTAGAGAGCGCTCGCGTATCCAAACAACCCACGGGCGTTGACGACTTCTATGCACAGAGGTTCCTACTCTCAGAGAAACAACGTTGAAGAACGCTTCAACCAAGAGCTAGAAAAGAAAAAGCAACTTATATCTGCTGTGAAGACGACGGATTCGAACTCTGGTCGCTAGTTCAAGAAAGCACTCATCTACCCAGGACGATTGAGCGCCGTTCGTGATCTAATTCTGCTGCAGAACATTTTAGTCTCAATTCGGTGCTGCAGACGGTCTGAGTTACCGAGCTAAAAAGAGGGCGATTATTGACCAGTTCCGTCCGGGGTTCGAACCCAAGCGGCAGATTTGAGAGATCTTCGAAGTAGCCAAGGAGTTCAAAGCCTTTATATGCTCAATATTCTGCAGTGAACTATCTGAGACTCTACTGCACGGCTGAAGATTCAAGCAACTGTTGCAGCCCGGAAACCGAAATATATTGGTGATTAATATCTCTGCATATTATCTTCTGTTCCAATCCTCTCTCTGCTCTGCTAATCCCGAGCCGAGATCTTCTCATTTTGTTTACTCTTTGGAGTTTGCTCATTACCTCAACCGAACCCGAATGCATATCTGTGCTGATTAAAGCCATAGAAAGTTAAAGTTTTGAGCAAAGTTTGATGGAAGTGGAGCTCTGGAGTGAAGATCCGGAGGCCTTTGGTAATCAAAGTCAAACCAACTTTGAATTCGGACCAAAGTCTTTAGAGAGAAGCTCTTCCAAAGGATCAAGGGAAGGACGAAGCTATGATCAAAGCTAAGTATTTTCCAGTTTTTGCTTGGCCTTAATGCTTGATTTATCTTGTTTTCATTATTCTACACTTAATCCTAGATGCACATTGAAATAGCCAAGATTTCAATTGATTAAGTCTAGATTAGAATAATGAATTAATCAATTTCTCATTCCAAGCATTAGTTTGCATTAAGGAAAGACTTGATCTCAAAAAGATCCTTGTGCATCAAAGAATGTATTTTGGTAGTTTAAATACATATTTCCTTTCCATTGAGTAAGTTTTCTATTGCACTTCAAGGGTATGTTTTTATATCATAGTGCATTAGGACAAAGGAAAGGATATACATGCATCAGGATTGCATGATATACATTCTTAATACAAGAAAAAATCGTGCATCAAGCTCATGCAGGATTGTTGTATTATTTTTTGGGCATGCAAAGAACATGCATGCATACGCATGTGAGCATATGCTTTTGCATGTAGATACATGCATTTGCATGATAGAATGGAATGCTGTTTGCAAGTAGATATGAGAATGTACTCTCTTAGTATTTAGCTTACTTTATAAAGCTCGCAGTCTGACATTAGGGAAGACCAAGGACTAGTTAGTTGCAAAGACATACTAGTTCTAGTTTGCAACTGAAGTAATTAGTCGATTTCTTCCCAAGTCGATACTCCTCTATCAAAGACAAATACTTAATGATAATTAAGTATGATAGATGTCTTGCTAGGTATAAGTAAGCACTAGGAGAAAGTTAAGTAATAAATTTTCTTGATAACCAAGAAAATTTAATTACTTGCAAACTCTTTTATGATGTATGATGACTCTAAGTCCTGGATGTACTTAGAAAGTCATGCGGATAAGCTTTACTGATTAGTTACATACTTTATGTAACTTCTCAAGCATCCCAAGGTTGGATGAGAACGTCAACTATATTTCCAAGTTCCTTGAGTACTCTTCTATTTAGAAGATTTCGAAAGTTTAAAGAAGTTTCTTTGTGGTTTCAAGATTTGTATCTCATGATGAAACCTCGGTAAGTAACTTTTTGGAATTGAGATATGAAATAGTCAAGCCTTCTATTTCATGTGAGATCATTGTCCTACCATGTTTAAGATGAATTTATTTTTGGGAAGGTAGATGTTCCAAGTAGAGGATCTTAATTGATTCATGAACTCTTCCCAAAATACACATAAATTCATATTATATGATAGGTCCAAGGAATGATGAAGGCAAAACCTCTTTAGGATATAAATGTTTTGCCAAGATATAAAGGTACCAATCTTTTATAAATTTTCATTTGATTTCATCAAGGGGTGATGGAAATCAAAGGTTAAACCTCAACATCAATTGATCCTTGACGTCAATAAAAGGATGTTAGGTTCTATAGTTGCATCTCTGGTAAATGATGCAACTAGCTAAGCAGTCTTTAGGAAATAATATAAGTTCCTAAAGACTTGAAGCAAGTGTGAACTTTTCATTTAGGAATAGAAAGTTCCAAGAAATGGATCTTAAATCCATGTACTTCTCCTAAACAAGTTATATATTGAATCAGTAAATTTTTTGGATATTATTTGAGAGAATTTCTTTCAAATATTATTTTTGCAAAAGATTCCAAGATGAATCATTTGCTCAAGTTATTTGATTCCCTAGAAGGAATCTCAAGTCTTTGAAGAAATGGCATTCTTTCAAGTTTTGAGAATGAAATTCTTCATACTCTAAGTAGTTCCCTGGACCTCCCAAACCACTAGAAGTGGTATTTCAAGTCCTATTTGTGATATAACCTAAAGGTATATCAAAGATTCTTAGCTTTGGAATCTGAGAGGCATAAGTGTATGCTTGGACTTGAGAAAGATCTCTAAAAATCCTGCAGGTAAGCAAAGAAGCTTAAAGATAGTTTAAAGAGATCTTAAAGATAAAGACTATAAGTCTTTATTTTTTATCGCAAGATCAACCAGACTTGATCAATCTTGGCCATGATTGTCCAAGTAATGTGCGATTAGAACTACTTTATAGATTGCCCAAGTATTGGCAATAAAATTCCTTTTGGGAATTATTCACTCAGGTTCCATTTATTCGATGGAAAACTGTGAAAAAGAGTAAGTTGTTCCAAGTCTGAACAGAGTAAAGAAATTCCAAGAATATAGTCTGCAACCGTGAAAATGGTAATTAAGTCTGTGGAAGGTAAAACATAAGTGTTTACCTATCCTTAAAGGGATTTTGGTACAAATCCAGAAAGCATGAGTGGATGCTTAAGACTTAAGCAGTAAAGAGATTCCTAAATAAAGTCCCCGGGGTAGGTACCTAAAGCAACAGTAAACAAAGGAATCTAAAGATAAGAAGTCAAAAGCTCTTGTCACTACAAAATTGGTCAAGAATAATCCAATTGAACTTGAATCTATGAAAATTCAAGTACTTGGAATTTTGATTGGTTTTCATTTGAAAACCCTAGCAAAAAGGATTGGAGATATTCTATTAAAGGTTTTCAAGTTCCCAAGGTAAAGCACATGATTGTGAGACGATCATGTGAAGGAATCAAAACCTAGAAAATCTAGTTAGAGGTAATACCTGGAACTTCTAAATTCTCGTAAAAGAATTGAAGAGATAAGGTACTCTATCAAGAGATGTTTAGACTTTAGGATAAGAATCACCCACACATTAATGTGAATATAAAATAGGGTGGTATGGGACACCAGATTTTATACTCAGATTGATATAGGAAAGATGGTATGGGACATCGGACCGTGGGATGATAATTATCTTTTAGTCCTAGTTTGGATTTTGAAGTTAGGTTTCATCCTCAAGGGAATTAAGACTTCAAGAAAAGTTTAATTCGTAAAGGATGAAAGTAGTATCTTACGATACTTCAAGATGACTTCAAGATCAAGGAAATTGAAGATATGAAGTAAGGAACTTCCAAGATCTTCTTAGAACACTTCAAGCTTAAGTGTTATTGATCAGAAATATTTGATAAATTTCTGAAAGAAGTTGGACTTTGATTTTGAGTTGATCTTTTCAACTAAAGATTTAATTGACTAAGTCAAGCATCAAGTTCCTAGTGTAACTTGATAAATTCACTCTTTCGACTCAAAGAAATGCACAAGAATTGCATTCACGATTAGGAGTCAAAAAGACTGAATGTGACCTGAACTTAGTCTCAAGTGAAGCATTATTTGAATACGAAACTCATCGACAGAACCTCAGTGGGTCGACACACTGATGTTGGTTACCACACTAGTATCTTGTGGTTGGATGATGTTTTTGATTTTCTTTGAATCTTTTTGAGAATCCAGCTTATTTCTCTTAAAGATAAAGAAAATGCTTCAAATCCCTGTTGAAATAGATCTTTGAAAAGTTGAAGTCCTGAGTCATCTAGTCTTTGACTCATAACAAATTTATGTATATTCGAAGTTTGAATTGGTTGTACAGAGTTTTTATTATTTCTCTCCGCTTTCCAAATCTTTTGGAATTGGCTCAGACATGGTATCTGATTTCTTTTGCAAAAGACGAGGGTTAGCCGGTTAGAATAAAATAACTAACTTGAACATCCTAGATAGATGTTATGTACAAGAACCTTTTCAATCTTCAAAAGGTGATAAGTCTAAGTGGACTTATTCATTTGAGTTTGCTTCAAGTTATAGCATAAATGAGTCCAGTATACTCTAGAATAGGGAAGTTAGGAATTGCTCATCAGATTGACAATTCCCAAGAACTTTCAGTTAAAGTCTTTGAGAAAAGTGTCCTAAGTTGGACAATTTTCATTTTGAATTTGAATTGGTGAAGTTAGTATGGTTGATTCCACCGAAATGGTAAACTTTCTCCTACAGTTTACATAGGATTTTTTCAACTCATTGGGACAAAGTAGTCCTCTAGTCGGGTGAAAAAATCAAGTAACTGTTAGATAAAAGTAAACCATTGTACAGACATCTAAAGTTAGATGTATGGGACAACCAAACTTCAAGTTCTCCAAAACAAATTCAAGTGAATCAAGAATTCTCAAAGTCTTGTGAGGGATAAGAATCCCACCTTCATTACTAAGCCCATGCACCAGTTATGCCTAGAAATGGACTAGTAATTTGAATCCACCTAGTTCACATGTTTGTGCCTAGATCGCACATCCAGAAACTGTGAATTAGCCAGGGATGTCATTGGATCCACCCTCATTATTCTTCACTAGTTTGTACTTTGTCCCGTTCATCAAAGTGCAAACCTGGATAGTGTTTTGAATCATTTGGGCAGGGATGCCACCACAGAGATGAGACATGTTCTTCCAGTTTTAGAACATGACCATGTTCTTCCAGTTTTAGAACATGAGGCTCGGGGGTTGCCTACAGTATGTATATAGCTCTATTTTCGAGGACGAAAATCTTTTCCAAGGGGGGAAGAATGTAATAAAGTGAGTCTATGATCCAAGGGTCTAGTCGGTTCAGACAGATCTGAAATCGGACACCGTTTGGTCATCCGTGTGTATGACCAAAGATCTCGAGTTTAGACTTACTAGGAGGTCATTTACTCTTGTAACCAAGTAATCCACTTAGCCTAATGGTTAAGACTCAAGGGTGTGAAGGACGAGGTCTTGGGTTCAATCCCCATGAGGTACATGGGAAGAGTATTTTGCCCAAAGAGCTCTAGAACCTTCTAGAAGCATCCACTGGACACTTGGCGCACATGTAGCTACATGGCTGACACTTGGATGATTAGCATTCACCTGCCCAAGAAGGTAGTCCCTTGGAGAGAGCTATATATAGAGGCATTTGGTTGGGAGGAGAGTCATCTCTCAAGCATGTGGTGGTCGTAATCCTTGTTCTCTTGCACAAAGCTTTGGCATGCACGCTTTGGTCATCTGAATTTTGCTAGTTTGCTACGCCTGTAGAAATCTGATATGGTGTCTTCTTTGCCCAAGCTTGAGGCACCTGGAAAACATGTATGTGAAGGCTGTATTCTGGGAAAAATGCAGCATTCCTCCTTTCCAAAAGATGGATCAGTTCGGGCTACGCAGAAATTGCAGCTTGTACATAGTGATGTCTGTGGTCCTATGCAGACACCTTCTTTTGGAAACTATCTTTACTTCGTGACTTTCATTGATGACTTTTCCAGGCATGCATGGGTATATCCATTGAAGGCAAAGTCCGAAGTGTTTTTGTGCTTCAAACAGTTTTTGGTTTGGCTGAAAATCTGTCAGCATGTAAAATGGGCACCCTCCATTCTGATCGAGGGGGGGAATATATGTCTTCTGATTTTAATGCATTTCTGGCTGAACGTGGGATAAAACACCAGTGTACAATGCCGTATACACCTCAACAGAATGGAGTTGCTGAACGGAAGAACAGGTCACTCATGGAGACGGCGAGGTGTATGGTCAAGAGTCAGGCTTTACCACATAGTTTCTGGCTTGAGGCTGTCATGTGTGCAGCATATGTACTTAACAGGTGTCCCACTAAAGCGCTACAGTCTATCACTCCATATGAGGCTTGGCATGATCGCAAGCCATCTGTTGCTCATCTTCGGGTTTTTGGTTGTTTGACATATGCACTAGTGCCTGAACAACATCGCAGAAAATTGGATGATAAGGCAGTAAAATGTATTTTTGTTGGGTACAGTTCTGAAAGTAAAGGCTATCGTCTGTATCATCCACAGACTAAACGCATTCTGGTTAGCTGTGATGTTGTCTTTGTGGAAGATGCTATTCAGCCATTGCTTTCATGTACTAAGGAGACATCTGTTAGCTCTAAAGATATGTATGATACTTTGATGCCTCTTTTTACAGGTCGACAGTCTAGTGCTGGTCCTAATGAGGCAACTTCTCAGCCTTTGCAGGTTTCATATGATGATGCAAATCATTCCATTTCTGATGCAGATTTACATGATGCACTTGTTGATGAGAGAGCTGATATTGAGCAGGCAAAAACTATGCCAAAATGGCTGGTGCAGACTTTGCATGACAACAAATTAGATGCACCTTTGTCATATTGTACTCGTTCAGGCTCTCATAGTGCCTCCTTTGCATCAGATTGCTATACTATGGCTGCGTCTAGCCTCTGTGATGAGAATGAGCCTATTTCTTTTGATGAAGCACAGAATTCAGAAAATTGGATGGCTGCTATGCAATCTGAATATGATGCTATAATGAAGAATGGTACATGGTCTTTATGTGACTTGCCTCCTGGCAAGAAGGCCATTGGCACTAAGTGGGTATACAAGCTGAAGCGTAAACCTGATGGTACAGTTGACAGGTATAAGGCTAGGATTCGTGCACTTGCAGCCCATCATGGTTGGATTGTACATCAGTTGGACATTAAAACAACATTTCTGAATGGTGACTTGCATGAAGAAGTGTATGTTTTTCAGCCCCGTGGCTTTGTGCAGAAAGGGCATGAAAACCAGGTGTGCAGGTTAAAGAAGGCGTTATATGGTTTAAAGCAAGCACCACGTGCTTGGTATGAGAAGATACATGCCTATCTGATTGCACATGGTTTTGAGAACAGTCCAACTGAAAGCACCTTATATGTTAAGCGTGCTAATGATGTGCTTTTGATCATTGTTGTCTATGTTGTTGACATGCTGCTCACTGGTCCTATTGAGAAGCATATTGCTGATTTTAAGGCTGATTTGCATGCCTCATTTGAGATGTCTGATTTGGGGCATTTGCATCACTATTTGGGCATTCAGTTTATGCAAGTTGATGGTGGAATGGCTTTGTGTCAAACGAAATATATTGACACATTATTGCAGTGTTTTGGCCTTGAAGACTGTAAGCCTATTGCTACTCCTATGGAGACAGGTTTACGATTGAGTCTTCATGATGCTGGAGATGCATTTGATGTTGTTCTCTATCAGCAAGCTGTTGGATGCTTGATTTACTTATGCATTACTCGGCCAGATATTTAGTTTGCTGTCTCACAGATGAGCAGGTTTATGCATTGCCTAGGAGTCACGCATTGGAAGGCGGTTAAGCGCATCTTTCGCTACTTGAGTGGTACTCGGCTACTTGGGTTGTTTTATCCCAAGGGGGGATCACTACTGCCAGATTTGCATGCTTTTTTTGACTCAGATTGGGCTGGATGCTATGACACTCGTGTGTCCACTAGTGGTTTTTGCTTCATGCTTGGTAGCTCATGTATATCTTGGTTGAGCAAGAAGAAGCCTATTGTGGCCACTTCCAATTGTGAGGCTGAGTATAGGGAAGCTTTCACAGCGACTGTTTGAAGCTTTCCGCAAAGCTTTGGGCTTACTTCCTTTTGTGGAATGATTTCCACATAGCTTGGCACTTCCTTATACATGAGTGCCAGCTCCTTGTTCACCGCATCACTCCCAGGGGGGATTTGTTGATATATTTAGGTAGTGATGTGTGTGAACACACTAGGACCGCCGAGGTAATTTTTTCCCTCTTTAGGAGGTTTTTTTCCCCCGGCTTGTATATACGCCTATTACCCTAATGGGCTACTTATCTTTGTACATTCTCTAGTAAGATATTCACTATTATGTGTTTGTGCTCCAAGCTTCTTCTTCTTCCTTGTGCTGTTCGCGTGCTTCCGCAGACATCTATCTCCAACACACATCACTACCTAAATATATCAACAAATCCCCCCTGGGAGTGATGCAGTGAACAAGGAGCTAGTGTTAGTGTTAGTGTCCATGTGAAAGGACAAATGGCCACCGGGCACTTCTTTGTATATGTTCTTTAATAAAACATATAGTGGGCTTGTCAGTCATAGATGGTCCAAGCATCGATTGATGATTGATCCAATAGTAATGCAACTATGAATACATAACTTTGAACTTTATAGCGTTATTTAGGAATAGTTCATGAATCGGAGATCCATTTCTTGGAACTTTATATTCCTAAATGAAAAGTTCATACTTACTTCAAGTTATTAGGAACTTATCTTAGTTCCTAAAGACTACTTAGCTTTAGGAAATAGCTTAATTTCCAAAGATTACTTTGCTTGGGTCTCTTTAGGGCTTTACCACTTGAAGCTAATCTTTTAGGAAATAACTTGTTTCCTAAATTGCCTTTAGGAAATATTGTGATTTCCTAAGATATGAAAATAATTTGAATCATTTCATTAATTGTCATGACTTTAGGAAATTACTTGATTCCTAAAGATCAATTTTCGCATCGATTAAAGACCTTGCATCATGCCTCGAGATGCATTTCTGGAAACTAACATCTATGAATACTAGAGTTCCAAGGATTCTAGAAGTTCAATACTTCTTCTTATTTTCATCAGTGTTTGATGAATATTAAAGTATTAAACTTTCCAAATTTTGTTGAACTTACAAGTTTCAACAGAAACTTCCTTACTTGGGTGCATGAACATGAACATCCAAAAACAACTAAATCCATGTTAGTTGCTAAGAATGTCTAGGTTTCTTCCCAAACTTAGACTGAGCATGCACATTGGAAAGTAGCTATATTTTCTTGGCATCTTAATGACAAGAAAAAATGAATACTTACTTTCAACATGCTTTCTTTTCCTTTAAAAGACTCCTACTAAGTGGTACCTATGTATCACCTTTTGGGAAAAAATAGACTAGATACTTAGTTGCATGATGGTCAAGATCCTTACAACTAGGTAATTTTCTATTTTTCCCACCTAGCTAAGTCAAGTTAGAAAAAGAAAGGAACGAAAATATACATGTTCAGCTACTTACCAAAAGATCATGCATATGCACATGCATCTAATTGCATGCAAATGCATGTTCATGTATGCAAATGCCCATTCTTGGGTGCAAATGCATGCGAGTATATGCAAGTGTAATGAACTTAAGCAAATCTCAAGCTTATTAGGTATGCAAACAAGCATCCATGCAAAAACAACCTACTTGCTATTTTGGCAAAGGGTAACTATTCAAGTGCATGAACTGGAGAATTAACTACCTTTCCCAAGCAAGTGCGAACTTGATGTGCATAAAACATTCTTTTATGCACAAATAATCTTTTCAATTTTATGCATGAATAAAAATAGAAATTTTAATTGCATACCTAAAATTGAAAAGTACTTTGTATACTTTTGTGTCTTTTCAATACCATTTAGTTCTCTAATTAGCTTTCATGTTGAGATAATCATAATTGGACGATGCTTTTAGTCCTAATTAATGCATCATAAATGAAAGCATTCGAGTAAACAAATTTCAAAATGAAAACATAATTTGGAAAATACTTAGCTCCACATAGAGCTACGTCCTTCCCTTGATCCTTTGGAAGAGTTATTCTCTAAAAACTTTGGTCCGAATTCAAAGTTGGTTTGACTTTGATCACCAAAGGTGTCTGGATCTTCACTCCATAAACGTCATGGATCAACTTTTGGAGATCGTTGCTTCATCATGTTCTCTTTATTGAAGAAGTGAAGCCTTCCTTGGACTAGCTTTTTATTGAAGAAGTGAGGTCCATCCTCTTCAGGTTTGTTGGCTAGCTTTTTAATGATGTTTTGCCTTGGCCAAGTTACAGCATTACGCATAGAGATTAGCCAACAAGATTGATTATGAGAATCACGAACGGGCATCACGGGTGACAAGAATTCCTCTCTCAGCGAGATCGTGAGTTAAATTTTATCTCAAATGTAAAATATATGTGATAATATATTGATAGCGAACTCTGCTTGTTATTGTAAACAAAGCAAATTTAGACAACCAAACCATTTCTCTCATGGATAAGCCAGACTGAGTTCCACACGTAGGACGCGAGTTCAATACCAGCTCACAGCTGTTGATGAAGATAACCTCCTTTTGGCGACTTTTGCAGCGTGGAAAAACTTAAGCTATAGAAGAATTATCGAGATTTCTTCAGCCGACGCGCCTGCTAGCTAATGATCTTAAACAATTAAATTGAAATTGGTGTTTATCTGGCTGCTAGCTGAGTTGGGAGAGTTCGTACTCCTATAGTATATGGTTGAGAGTTCAAGATTCGGCGGCTTCAATCTCTGTATACTAGAAAGAATTAGTGATTTTGCTCTGTATAACCCCTTCTACAGCGCAAATACAGACTATAATTTTGCCTGCCGCAATCTTCATACACCAAAGGGTGCGCGAGCGCGTGGCTATGTCAATTCCCCATCATGCAATTGACATGAGTTCGATTCTTGGATGCCGCATGCGATGAATTATGTTTTCCGGCATAATCTTCTCCTTATGCTGCGCCCGCCAAAAGAAATACAATTCGTGATGATTTGATGCACGCCCGAGAGCAAAGGACTCCACGCATAGGTAGCTCAAAACTACAAAGAGGATGGGTCTAGTTGAGATGAGAATGCTAATGGAATGATAAAGCTCACTCCAAGGTCACCATGGAAGCATGAGGAAGATGATGAGCCTAGCAAGGTCACTATGAAAGCTTGCCTAGAGCTCTGATACCAATGCAAGAGAACAAGGATTACGACCACCACGTGCTTGAGAGATGACTCTCCTCCCAACCTTATGCCTGTATATATAGCTGCTTGAACTAATGAGGACCACAAATGTAACTAGAGTCCACAAGTGCATGTGCAATCTCCTCCACTCCTTTCATATCCACCACTAGAGTCTATTAATGGCTGGAGTGATCTCGACCACTACTTTAGTACCTTCCACTAGAGTCCACTAGTGGTTGTTGTACTCACCTCTTGAGTTAAGTCCACTGGACTCAAGTTAACTCACGTTAACTTGAGTTGGACTCAAGTTAACTCACGTTAACTCTAGAGCTCTTTGGGCAAAACTCTCTCCCCATGCTCCCCATGGGAGTTGAACCCAAGACCTCCTCCTTCACAACCATGAGACTTAACCACTAGGCTAAGTGGATTACTTGAATATGAAAGCACATGAACTTATGCTTGAGTCTACTCTCGAGATCTTTGGTCCTTCAAACGAGTGACCAAACAGTATCCGATTTCAGATCTATCTGAAGCCATCGGATCCCTAGATCATAGACTTACTTTATTACAACATACCTTGTCATCCGAGTCACCGAACTCACCATTGGGTACGCGCGAGGGAGGACCTCAATGATCAAGGAAGATAAAGGTTCTCGGTACTTCTCGGGAGGTCACCCATCCCAGTATTGTTGCCCTAGGAGCTCGCTTAAGCATGTTAATCTCTTGCCACTAAGCTACACTCTTGTGGTGTCTGAAGAAGGGGAAAGACTAAGGTTAACATTACCTTGAACATGTTTTGGTCCCTCAAAGCTTCATTCTTTGCTTTGAAAGCCTGTTTTTGAAGCATTTTTGGGGTGTCTTTTGGAGCCATTTTGGAGTGCTTTCGCACATTGTTCTTTTAGCGTGTTCTTTGTACTTCTTCAACAATAAATATAAACCTTTGCGGCTGTGTTTTTCAGCCACACTCATAAAACTACAGGTTTCTTGAAAGATTTTCAACTTTGGTGGGAGCAGCCACTACAAATTTATGCAGGTTTTTGAGCCTAAAACATCAGAGTTGACAGACACTTGTAGGTGTTGTTGGCTAGTTTTTGGGCTGTGCATTTAGACTTTTAGTGTCATTTTACTACATACATTGAGCACATACACACCATGTACGCTTCCGTGGAGACCTTTTATGTATGTCCATGTGGTCATTGATATAGCAGTTACGTTTTTTTGCATAAACCGTTTTACATTTGATAAAGAGGGTCATGGTGAGGTTTTCTTAACTGGGAGACACCCAGATGTCGGGGTCTCTTCAATGATGCAGGTGCAAGACTTACCTAGCCTCACCATAGGAGATGTATGATAGTTCTTCATAGGTGCTCGATAAGCCTAATTGGCTTCTATTGGGCAACTGATTATATGCAGTGGAATCACTGCTTCACTATGCAGGTAAACATGTCAGTACTTGTAGTTTTATGATATTTTGACATTGGTCATATGCTGATTTTGTAGAGAATACTCTGGCAAAATTCTTCCAGATTTTTGGCTTTGTCAACTATACATTGGTCGATTTACTCCTTGATACACTTATTCAGTGGTGTTTGGACTCTTCTTGCTCCACTATCATTCTATTCAATTATCTACCATCATGGCATCAGAGGTCTCAAGCACATCTGGTGGATCAGGTTCTAGCACCAGTGTTCTGAGGAGGAGCTATAACTTGCAGGGCAAAGACCATTTGGAGATCCGAAAAGTTGATGGCACAAACTTTGCTCTATAGAAGAATCAGATTAATGATGTGCTGATTCAAAGGAGGCAATGGAAGCCAGCAAATGGAATCTCAAAGGAGCCTACTGACATGGATGAAGATGATTGGGATGAGTTAGATGAAATGGACAGGGCTACCATTCGCTTGCACCTGGTAGATAATGTTTACTTTACAGTATTAGACTATGAAAGTGCAAATGAGCTTTGGAAGAAGTTATGCAATACATATGAAAAAGAGACAACATCAAATAAAGTGTATCTGATGAGAAAATTATATGACCTTCTCATGAAGGACACAGATAGTGTTGATGCTCATCTAAATGAGTTTGATGCTATATTCTCCCAGCTACAAGCTCAGAAAATGGATATGGACAATGAAATGAAAGCAGTATTGCTATTATGGGATATGTTTTGCACAACTATTAACAATAGTGCACCTCATGGTAAACTCGTCTATGATGACATATGTGGAGCACTCTTGAGTGAGGAGATTTGTAGAAAATCTATGGTTGGCACTCAGAGTGGAGATGCATATAATGTTCGTGATTCTTACCAAGGAAAGAATCAGCAACATGGCAGGAGCAGGAACAAGGAAAAGAATGGTCAATGGAATAAGAGTAGAAGTAAATCAAGGAAGAGGGATATCGAATGCCATTATTGTCATAAGAAAGGACACACGAAGAAAGAATGTTATGCATTAAAGATGCTAAAGGTAAAGGACAAAATGTTGATGGGCATGTTAAACAGTTATGTGCACCATCTACTTCAACTGTGAAGATTGAAGAAATTAATGTTATTTCTGATGATGCTGATATGTTGACACTTGATAGTACTGTGCCAACTGAGGCTCTTATGGCTGATTCTCTTTCCCACACATGGTTGCTAGATTCTGGTGCTTTTTTCCATGTGACACCACATAGAGAATGGGTGTCTAATTATGCAGCAAAGTCTCTTGGTACCGTGAGACTTGGTGACTCTTACCAATGTGACATTGTGGGGATTGGAGATGTGGTTGTGCAATTCATTGATGGTTCAAAATTTACTATGCATAATGTATGCCATGTACCTCAGTTATCACGAAGTTTGATGTCAGTTGGTCAACTTGATGACCTTGGTTACAAGGTGGTCTTTTATGTTAAGTCCTTTCATATATCAAAGGGCAATATGGTTATTGCAAAAGGACGCAAAGTTGGCTCACTTTATCCTTTATTTGTATCACAGAAAGAACACTTGTTAGCGTTTGAGTTGCCTACAATATCGCTATTGGCACCACACCATTCAATCTAGTGTATGGTCAGAATGCAATCTTACCAATTGATTTCTTGATTCCCACTCTTCGAGTAGTTGAGAAATATGAGTGGATTGGACACAAATTGTCCCAAAAATTGGATCAAATTGAAAGATTGCATGAGACTAGATTACAGGCAGTAGCAGGTATTTATGCAGCCAAGAGGCAACAAAAAGCATATTATGATGCCCACATTAAAGATAAGGGGCTCAAGGAAGGTGATTTAGTCATGGTATACACTTAAAGCAACACACAAAAAATTGCAAAAGCAAGGACATGGACCATTGGTAATCAATCGTATTTCCACCAGTGGAACAGTGAACCTAGCGACCTTAGATGGAGAAATTCTACCTAATTATATAAGTGGTTGTTGTGTGAAGAAATATTTATAACCCTTGACGGACGAGATGATGAGTACACTTCTAAATGCAAGGAATCGAAGGGAAGAGGACGAGAGAATTAGAGAGGAAATGAGACTTGAAGCACTAGAATGAATACGTAAGCGAAAAGAATGGATGAGAGAGAGAGGTGAAAGATATCGACAAGGAGAGGAACCAATACCCATGGCCAACTATAGGGCATCAAAGAGAAAATCTATGGGATGACAAATCAGGCAACCCTACTTAAATCTAGGAGTGGGAACTGAGGAATATCACTTAGTGGGGATACTCAACTAAGCCCTTCATCTCAATCTAGCCAAACTCAGGAACAAAGTAAGATTCTTATTACTAGTGAGAGACAGAGAGCCCCACAACCCAAAATAGAATTGCCATCAATTCATCCATCGCACGAAAAACAATGTGACAAATATGGATTCACAAGGATAAGTTAGACAACTACAAAAACCAGGTGAAAGCAAAAATGCGTTTAAGAATCGTGATTTTCTCAAAAACTAGATAGCAAAGAGTCGCGAATTTCTCAAAATTTTCCTTGCAAAAAGGCATGATTTTTGGGTGATTTTAGGTGGGAACCAGAGAATCGTGAGATTCAAAAATTTTGGAAATTTCCAAAAAGTTACGATTTTCTCCAAAAATTCACGATTTTCTGAGAATTTTGGTGGGAACTTTGAAATCTAGCACCGAGGCCTACACATCATGCAGAGGGTCTTGATAAGCACATACACTCACAAATACAAACACTTTTTACCTCTCTTTCTCTCTCTCCCACAACCATGAATGAAAAATGAGGTGAAAGTAGTGAATATACAGTGAAAAACAAAAAAAATCAACAAAGATAAAGATGGGAGAAGATGGTGATGATGAGGATGATGGAGATGAAGATGGAAAATCAGAAGCTTAATAGAAAATGACTATTTTTTACCTTCCAATGTTGCAAATCTACGATCTTACCATCACAACGCTCGTCCTCGAGCAACGCTCCCCGGCAACAGAGACAAAATTTGGTGTAACTCAAGTGTGAATACCACCTCCTTTACTTGTCAATCCGTGGAGGCATGAAGAGGATAAGAAGATCGTGAACAATTGTGGTGAAAAAATGTGAGTGACAAGCACATATATGCACCCAAACTCACACACACACAAGGCAAGATCAAAGAGAGGAACAATGGAAAGCTTCAATTGCACAAGAACTCTCTTACAAGAGCTTCAATCTCTACTCATCCAACTCTCTAACAAGCTACTAAGAAGCTAGCCTTGAAAATGAGCTCTCTAACCATTATTATAGTTTTTTAACTAGTTTTGGCCCTGTCCAGACCTAGTGTCAAGCCTAGTTAAAATTAGGTTCTAGGGCTTATTTGGGGGCTCATACAGAATCAGAAAATTATGAAAATTGAGATGTAGGTACTTCTGATACTCCTCAAGCTCAAGGACTACTCAACTTGAGAAAAATGGAGTTGCAAAAATGTAAAATGATATTTACAATGGTTTTTAGTGATCAAAATCATTGTTTTTGTGGGGGTTTCTTCTAAAAATTTAACATATACTTCTTGGAGCTCCCTATATGCTCCCTCTTCCTGTGTGTCC
Organism: Ceratopteris richardii; assembly: GCA_020310875.1. Taxonomy (NCBI): domain Eukaryota; kingdom Viridiplantae; phylum Streptophyta; class Polypodiopsida; order Polypodiales; family Pteridaceae; genus Ceratopteris; species Ceratopteris richardii. Next base: position 139,832,714 of record CM035409.1, on the reverse strand, counting down.
ACATCTTTGACGTGTTCTTGTGCCTTGTTCTTGACCTTGAGTGCCAACATAGTGCAACATTGATTAGGAGAGGATACAGTTCAATTTATAACGTAGTTTAATCACGTCTCATAGCTCAAGGATTTAAATAAGGACTTCTATCAAGTTTAGCGAAACTTTGGAGGCTTAGAGAATCTCTCACTTATGAACTTTTTGGGTATGTAGGCAATTATTTCCACATTAACAAAGAATACCAAAAGCAAAATGGTAATTTGACTTACGATGAGATCTATGCATGACCATTGATGGTAATAGATGATTTTGGTGAGCCTAGACTTTAACTTAGGTAATGCATAAACTTTCAAGCCATTTGGTTGCCATTCAAGGTAAAAATAAAGGCCTTATAATGTTGCATGGTTTCTCCATAGAACCTTAAGGGGGGAGTGTAGATGGCGGGTTCGCACCTTTTGTGGGGTCTGACGGCCTATCTCCCAACCCTTAGGGCCAAGATGATAGGACTTTTGATTGAAATCATCATATTGTTTTTTTTTAACTATTTTGTCTCTCAGAACTACATTTATCTATACCAACTCCCTTTGTAAAAGCTATATAATCATGGCCCATGTGTAGCTTTGCATGGAATTGTGCACTAGTAAGACCCTCATCTAGAGTCTGTCTAGATCTCTATCTAAACTCCATATTAGGGGTGCATTGAGAATTTGAGTTCTCTATCTCTTAGTCTGCATCTCTATTTGTTTGCGTTTTTTTCTCAACTCTGTCTACTAGTCTATTCCATTGTATTTCTTACATGGTATTAGAGCTCGGGAGGCTTTGAGTGGTGCAAATGGTGTCCTCTTTGCCCAAACTTGAGGCACCTAGAAAACATGTTTGTGAAGGCTGTATTTTGGGAAAATGCAACGTTCATCCTTTCCAAAAGATGGTTCAGTTCCAGCTACTCAGAAATTGCAGCTTGTACATAGTGATGTCTGTGGTCCTATGCAGACACCTTCTTTTGGGAATTATCTTTACTTCGTGACTTTCATCAATGATTTTTCCAGGCATGCATGGGTATATCCATTGAAGGCAAAGTCCAAAGTGTCCATGTGCTTCAAACAGTTTTTGGTTTTGGCTGAAAATCTGTCAGCATGTAAAATGGGCACCCTCCGTTCTGATCGAGGGGGGGAATATATGTCTTCTAATTTTAATGCATTTTTGGTTGAATGTGGGATAAAACACCAGTGTACAATGCCGTATACACCTCAACAGAATGGAGTTGCTAAACGAAAGAACATGTCACTCATGGAGATGGTGAGGTGCATGGTCAAGAGTCAGGCTTTACCACATAGTTTTTGGCTTGAGGCTGTTATGTGTGCAACATATGTACTGAACAGGTGTCCCACTAAAGTGCTGCAATCTATCACTCCATATGAGGCTTGGCATGATCGCAAGCCATCTGTTGCTCATCATCTGCGTGTTTTTGGTTGTTTGGCATATGCATTAGTGCCTGAACAACATCGCAAAAAAATGGATGATAAAGCAGTAAAATATATTTTTGTTGAATACAGTTCTAAAAGTAAAGGCTATCGTCTATATCATCCACAGACTAAATACATTCTGGTTAGCAGTGATGTTGTTTTTGTGGAAGATGCTATTCAACCATTGCTTTCATGTACTAAGGAGACATCTGTTAGCTCCAAAGACATGTATGATACCTTGCTGCATCTTTTTACAGGTTGGCAGTCTAGTGCTGGTCCTAATGAGGCAACTTGTCAGCCTTTGCAGGTTTCATGTGATGATGCAGATAATTCCATTTCTGATGCAGATGTACATGATGCACTTATTGATGAGAGAGCTGATATTGAGCAGGCAAGAACTATGCCAAAATGGCTGGTGCAGACCTTGCGTGACAGCAAATTAGATGCACGTCTGTCATTTCGTACTCGTTTAGGCTCTCATAATGCCTCTTTTGTATCAGATTGCTATGCTATGGTTGCATCTAGTCTCTGTGATGAGAATGAGCCTATTTTGTTTGATGAAGCAGAAAATTCAGAAAATTGGATGGCTGCTATGCAATCTGAATATGATGCTATCATGAAAAATGGTACTTGGTCTTTATGTGACATGCCTCCTCTCAAGAAGGCCATTGGCACTAATTGGGTATACAAGCTGAAGCGTAAATCGGATGGTACAGTTGACAGGTATAAGGCTAGGCTTGTTGCAAAGGGTTATGCACAAGAAAGAGGCATTGATTTTGATGAGACCTTTGCACCTATATGCCATATGACTACTGTTCGGAGCATCTGTGCACTAGCAGCTCATCATGGTTGGAATGTACATCAGTTGGACATTAAAACAACATTTCTGAATGGTGACTTGCATGAAGAAGTGTATGTTTTTCAGCCCCATGGCTTTGTGGAGAAAGGGCATGAAAACCAGGTGTGCAGGATAAAGAAGGCATTATATGGTTCAAAGCAAGCACCACGTGCTTAGTATGATAAGCTACATGCCTATCTGATTGCACATGGTTTTGAGAACAGTCCAACTGAAAGCACCTTATATGTTAAGCGTGCTAATGATGTGCTTCTGATCATTGTTGTCTATGTTGACGACATGCTGCTCACTGGTCCTATTGAGAAGCATATTGCTGATTTTAAGGCTGATTTGCATGCCTCATTTGAGATGTCTAATTTGGGGCATTTGCATCACTATTTGGGCATTCAGTTTATGCAAGTTGACGGTGGAATGGCTTTGTGTCAAACAAAATCTATTGACACATTATTGCAGTGTTTTGGCCTTGAAGATTGTAAGCCTATTGCCACTCCTGTGGAGATAGGTTTACGATTGAGTCTTCATGATGCTGGAGATGCATTTGATGTTGTTCTCTATCAGCAGGCTATTGGATGCTTGATTTACTTATGCATTACTCTGCCATATATTCAGTTTGCTATCTCACATATGAGCAGGTTTATGCATTGCCCCAGGGTCAAGCATTGGCAGGCAGTTAAGCGCATCTTTCACTATTTGAGTGGTACTCGGCTACTTGGGTTGTTTTATCCCAAGGGGGGGATCACTGTCACCAGATTTGCATGCTTTTTCTGACTCTAATTGGGCTGGTTGCTATGACACTCGTGTGTCCACTAGTGGCTTTTGCTTCATGCTTGGTAGCTCATGTATATCTTGGTTGAGCAAGAAGCACCCTACTATGGCCACCTCTAGTTGTGAGGCTGAGTATAGGGAAGCTTTCACATCGACTGTTGAGTGTGTGTGGCTCAGACGCCTTATGGCTGATTTGGGTATTGGTCAGACTTCTCCCACCACCATCTTCACTGACAGTCAGAGCGCATTGGCAGTTGTGAGGAACCCTGTGTTCCATGCTTGCACTAAGCACATTGAGGTGCATTATCACTATGTCAGGGAGAGGTTCTCTGCGGGGGAGATCAGCTTGGCGTATGTGCCCACACAAGAGAACATTGCAGACCTTTTCACGAAGGCTTTGCCTAGGGAGACGTTTGAAGCTTTCCGCAAAGCTTTGGGCTTACTTCCTTTTGTGGAGTGATTTCCACATAGCTTGGCACTTCTTTATACATGAGTGCCATCTCCTTGTTCACCGCATCACTCCCAGGGGGGATTTGTTGATATATTTAGGTAGTGATGTGTGTGAACACACTAGGACCGTCGGGGCACTTTTTCCCCTCTTTAGGAGGTTTTTTTCCCCCGGCTTGTATATATGCCTATTGCCCTAATAAGCTACTTATCTTTGTACATTTTCTAGTAATACATTCAGTATTGTGTGGTGTGCTCCAAGCTTCTTCTTCTTCCTTGTGCTGTTCGCATGCTTCAGCAGACGTCTAACTCCAACACAAATGACTACTACTAGTAGCATCTGTGCACTTGCAACTCATCATGGTTGGAAGGTACATGAGTTGGACATTAAAACTACATTTATGAATGGTGACTTGCATGAAGAAGTGTATGTTTTTTTGCCCCATGGTTTTGTGCAGGAAGGGCATGAAAACAAAGTGTGGAGGTTGAAAAAGGCATTATATGGTTTGAAGCAAGCACCACGTGCTTGGTATGAAAAGATACATGTATACCTGATTGCACATGGTTTTGAGAACATTCCAACTAAGAGCACCTTATATGTTAAGCATGCAAATGATGTGCTTTTGGTCATTGTTGTCTATGTTGATGACATGCTGCTCACTGGTCCTCATTAGAAGCATATTGCTAATTTTTAAAGCTGATTTGCATGCCTCATTTGAGATGTTAGATTTGTTGATATATTTAGGTAGTGATGTGTGTGAACATACTAGGACCGTTGGGGCACTTTTTTCCCTCTTTAGGAGGCTTTTTTCCCCCGGCTTGTATATACACCTATTGCCCTAATGGGCTACTTATCTTTGTACATTCTCTAGTAATACATTCAGTATTGTGTGTTGTGCTCCAAGCTTCTTCTTCTTCCTTGTGTCATTTGTGTGCTTCCGCAGACATCTAACTCCAACAATTGGTATCAGAGCAAGTCGTCGCTTCATCTAGGGTGCCATCGACACTCCTCCGCTTGCAGTCTCAGAATCACACGAATTTTGGTGAGCATACTCAGCATGTTGTTGAGATCAAAAGGGCTTCGGTGTGTGGTGCCGAAATCACGATCTGAGCTCGTTTTGGCTTCCGAACGCACTATTGCAGTGCTTGTGCAGGCTATTTCATCTTTTGTGCCAAAGGTATATACTAGTTTTTGTTTTCCAGTATAAGCACCTCGAAGTTTGCTACAGGTATAGCAAAATTCGTCTGGGCAGTTCTATTCAACTTTTTGAGATACAATCAATTTTCTGCATCAAGGTATTTTAGTCACCGACCATGGCTGAAAGCAGTGATGTATTCCATATGTTGGCTGTTGAGGATAAGTTGGATGGTACCAACTACCCGTTATGGGCTTATATGATGCGACATGTGTTGGTTGCAAAAGGACTGTGGAACATTATGTAGGATGTTGAAAAACGTCCTATGACACCTACAATTGTTACAATTGCAGGTACTGAAGTTGATGCAGAAGGTGTCGAAGATGAGGATATTCTGCATATTCCTGTTCGTGTTGCGGTTTCTGTTGCACCTACTATAGAGCAGATTCGTTGGGATGGCAGAGATGCCCACGCACATGCATTGATAGTTTTGTCTGTAAAATGTGCCATTATTCCTCACATTCGCTCTTGCAGAACAGCTAAGGATGCTTAGGATACACTTACCACATTGTACCAAGCTAGGAGTGAGGCTCGTGTTGCTTACCTCCGAAAACAGTTGGAGAGTGAGCACATGAATGAAGGTGATTCTATGGACAGTTTCCTAATGAAGATCAAAGACTTGAAAGAATAGTTGATTTCTGTTGATGAGGTTATACCAGATAGCTCACTTGTGCAGACCGTTCTGAATGGTCTTCCTGATTCATATCAGAGTTTTGCTTCTACTCTTCGGTTGATGATGAAAGGCAATCCAAATGCCTTATCATTTGAGGGGTTAGTCTCTATTCTGTTGCAGGAAGATCAGTCCAGGTAGAATAGGTCCATTATGCGAGTTGCAAATCAAGCTTTCCTGGCTAGTCAGAAGGACAAAGGAAAATGGAGCTCTTCAACTAGTAAGCAGAAATCTGCGAATTTAGCATATTTGAAGAAGGAAGATAAAGATGAGAAGAAATCAGAAAAGCAAAAATTGTTTTGTAAGTACTATAAAGGGAATGATCATATCATAAAGAACTGTCCAAAACTGGTTGCTAAAGAGGCAAAGAAGAAAGAGGCTTTAATGGTTGTTGCAGAGGCCTCTACACCAAAAACAGAGTCTACTAATCTTGTGCAGGAAGAAGAATGGGTGTTTACTATTGTCTGCAGTTTTGACCCATCTTCTCATGAGTAGTGTATGTCTGTAATAGACTCAAATGTTTGGTATTTTGACAGTGGGGCGACCAAATCCTCTTTGCCCAAACTTGAGGCACCTGAAAAAACATGTTTGTGAAGGCTGTATTTTGGGCAAAATGCAGTGTTCGTCCTTTCCAAAAGATGGTTCAGTTCGGGATACTCAGAAATTGTAGCTTGTACATAGTGATGTCTGTGGTCCTATGCAGACACCTTCTTTTGGAAATCATCTTTACTTCGTGACTTTCATCGATGATTTTTCCAGGCATGCATGGGTATATCCATTGAAGGCAAAGTCTGGAGTGTTCATGTGCTTCAAATAGTTTTTGGTTTTGGCTGAAAATCTGCCAACATGTGAAATGGGCACCCTCCGTTCTGATCGAGGGGGAGAATATATGTCTTCTGATTTTAATGGATTTCTGGTTGAACGTGGGATAAAACACCAGTGTATAGTGCCATATACACCTCAACAGAATGGAGTTGTTGAACGAAAGAACAGGTCACTCATGGAGATGGCGAGGTGTATGGTCAAGAGTCAGGATTTACCACATAGTTTCTGGCTTGAGGCCGTCATGTGTGCAGCATATGTATTAACTGGGTGTCCCACTTATAGGTGTATATACAAGCCGAGGGAAAAAAACTTCCTAAAGAGGGAAGAAGGTGCCCCACCAGTCCCATTGCGTTCACACACATCACTACCTAAACATATCATCAACAGAAAGTTTGATTCAAGATTTTTTGAAGACCCTTTCTTCCCCTTTGTATTACTCAAAATCCTCTGGGGCCCCCTTGGCTTCCTACTCCCACTTGAAGGTCAACTTCAAATTAGCCTATCTAAAAATCGACACATTATTTTTAAGAAAAACAATTGGGACATGGTGGGACTCAAAACCAGCTTTCCAACGCACTATAGATCTCAAAAAATAAATTTTGGATGAAAAAGTTATGTCAAATTAGACTCCTGGTGGTCAAAATATACAAACAGAATGTGTCAGAAAATTGTGATTTTTTGAGAGTCATAGAACCAAAAAATCGCAATTTTGTGAAATTCAAAGCCAAAAAGTAGTGATTCTTTGCCCAATAAGTATCCAAAAAATCATGATTTCTTACGCTTTTCTTCTTCCAAAAAGTCGAGAATTTCTCAAAAATTTGAATAGCCTTCCAAAAAGTTGTGGTTTTCTCCTCTTCAAGTGACAATCTTCAAAAAATCAAAATTTTCTTCAAAATGTTCTTCAAGAAACTCGCACTTTTCTCAACAATTGCCTCCCAAAGGGTCGCAAATTTCTCAAAATATGGATGGCGGAAAGTCATGAATTTTTCTAACACTTTGAGTGCAAAAAGGTTTCTTCTTCTTCCTTGTGTTGTCATGGGCTTCCATAGACGTCTATATCCAACAATTGGTATCAAAGTAGGTCGCTGCTTCATCTAGGGTGTTGTCTACACCTCTCAAGTTGGAGTCTCAGAATCACATGAAATTTGGTGAGCAAACTCAGGGGGTTTCAGACATCTAAGCGGCTTCACTCTCTCATGCTAGAATTGCGATCTGAGCTCGTTTCAGTCTCTGAGCACACTATCAGAGTGCTTGTGTAGGCTATTTTATCTATTTATGCCAAAGAGATATACAGGTTTCGCTTCACTAGTACGAGCATCTCGAAGTCTGCTACACATTCGCAGAACTCCTCAAGGTAGTTTTGTTCAACTTTTTTAGATATAGTCATTTTTCTGCATCAGGGTATTTTAGTCAGTGGCCAGGGTTGGCAATGATGTATTTCGTATGTTGGCTTTTGAGGATAAGTTGGATGGTACGAATTACCCATTGTGGGATTATATGATGCATCATGTATTGGTCACAAAAGGACTATGGAATATTGTGCAGGGTGTTGAAAGATGTTCTATTACACTTGCCAATACAAGTACTATAAATACAGGTACTAGAGCTGATGGAGATGGTGTCAAAGATGGTGATATTCTACAGATTCTTGTTCGTGCTGCAATTTCTACTGCACCTACTACAGAGTGAATCTGTTGGGATGGTAGAGATGCTCAGGCACATGCATTGATATCCTTGTGTGTCAAACATGCCAATATTCCTCACATTCGCTCTTGCAAGATAGCTAAGGATGCTTGGGATACACTTACCACATTTTACCAAGCTAGGAATGAGGCTCATGTTGCTTACATCCGAAAATAGTTGGAGAGTGAGCATATGAATGAAGGTGATTCCATGGATAGTTTTCTGACAAAGATCAAGGATTTGAAGGAGCAATTGATTTCTGTTGATGAAGTTATACCAGATAGCTCACTTGTGCAAACCGTTCTGAATGGTCTTCTTTGCTTCTACTCTTTGTTTGATGATGAAAGGCAATCCGAGTTTTGCTTCTACTCTTTGTTTGATGATTAAAGGCAATCCAAATGCCCTTTCATTTGAAAAGTTAGTTTTTGTTCTGTTGCAAGAAGATCAGTCTAGGAAAAACAGGTCCATTATGCATGTTGCAGATCAATCTTTCCTAGTTAATCAAAAGGGCAAAGGAAAATGGAGCTCTTCTACTAGTAAGCAGAAATCTGCAAATGCTACACATTCAAAGAAAGAAGATAAAGATGAAAAAAAATAAAAAAAGAAAAAACTATTTTGTAAATAATGTAAAGCAAATGATCATGTCATTAAGAGCTGTCCAAAATTGGCTGTTAAAGAGGCAAAGAAGAAAGAGGCCGGAATGGTTGTTGCAGAGGCCTCTACACCAAAATCAGAGTCTGCTAATCTTGTGCAGAATGAAGAATGGGCATTTACTACTGTTTGCAGTTTTGACCCATCTTCTCATGAGTAGTGTATGTCTGCAGTAGACTCAGATATTTGGTATTTTGATAGTGGGGCAACCAAACATATTACCTCATAACACAGTTTCTTCACTTCACTTGAGCTTACCCCTATAGGGAATACTAGCACATGTGCCAACAACTCCTCTTATCCTATCATGGGAGTTGGTAAGATGATTTTGACTACTATTGATGGTAGTTCTTTCACTTTGTTAGATGCTTTATTTGTGCCAGGGATCAAGAAAAATTTGTTATCGGTTTCGGCTTTAGCTAAGATTGGCTTGGTTGTGAAATTTGTTGATGACAGGTGTACAGTTCATGATCTGACAAATGGCGACGTGATTATTGCTTCTTGCATTTTATGTCGTGGGCTGTATAAGATCATAGACTATGAAAGATCTGTGAATGATTTGACATGTGCAGTTCATGATTCTAATGCTATGTGAGATGCAAAGCTTTGGCATGCACGCTTTGGTCATTTGAATTTTGCTAGTTTACTACACCTGCAAAAATCAGAAATGGTGTCCTCTTTGCCCAAACTTGAGGCACCCGGAAAACATGTCTATGAAGGCTGTATTTTGGGCAAAATGTAGCGTTCCTCCTTTCCAAAAGATGGTTCAGTTTGGGCTACTGAGAAATTGCAGCTTGTACATAGTGATGTTTGTGGTCCTATGCAGACATCTTCTTTTAGAAACTATCTTTACATCGTGACTTTCATTGATGATTTTTCTAGGCATGCATGGGTATATCCACTCAAAGCAAAGTCTAAAGTGTTTATGTGCTTCAAACTATTTTTGGTTTTGGCTGAAAATATATGAGAATGTAAAATGGGCACCCTCCATTGTGATTGAGGGGGGAATATATGTCTTCTGACTTTAATGCATTTTTGGCTGAACATGGGATAAAACATCAATGTACAATGCCATATACACATCCAGAATGGAGTTTCTGAACGGAAGAATAGGTCACTCATGGAAATGGCAAGGTGTATGGTCAAGAGTCAGACTTTACCTAGTGGGGCAACCAAACATGTAGCCTCATAGCTTAGTTTCTTCAATTCACTTGAGCATGCCTCTATAGGGAATATTGCCACATGCGCTAACAACTCCTCTTATCTTGTAATGGGAGTTGGTAAGATCATTTTGCCTACTACTGACAGTAGTTCTTCCACATTGTCATATGCTTTGTATGTACAAGGGATCAAGAAAATCTAACATTAGCCAAGATTAGCTTGGTTGTCGAATTTGTTGATGACAAAATGTACATTTCTTGATTTCTCAAATGGTGATGTTATTATTAGTTCTGGAATTTTATGTCATGGGTTGTATAAGCTCATAGATTATGCAAATTCTACGAATGATTCAAAATGTGCAATTAAAGATTCTCATGCTATCTCAGATGCAAAGCTTTGGATGCATATTTTGTTCATCTAAATTTTGCTAGTTTGCTACACTTGCAAAAATATGAAATGGTGTTCTCATTGCTCAAACTTGACGGGCCTTGTAAGCATGTCTGTAAAGGCTAACATTTTGGTCAAAATGCAAGGTTCCTCCTTCCCAAAAGATGGTTGAGTTAGAGCTACTCATAAATTGCAACCTTTACTTCCTGACTTTTATTGGTTCATTTTCCAAGCATGCATGAGTGTACCCATTGAAAGAAAATCTAAATTGTTTATGTGCTTCAAAGAGTTTTATTTATGGCTCAAAATCTATCAACATGTGAATTGGGCACCCTCTCTTGTGATCAAGGGGGGGATACATGTCTTCTGATTTTAATGCATTTTTGGTTGAGCATGGGATCAAACATCAGTGTACAGTGTTGTATATACCTCAACAAAATGGAGCTGTTGAAAGAAAGAACATGTCTCTCATGGAGATGGCGAATATATGGTCAAAAGTTAGACCTTACCACATAGTTTATGGCTTGAGGTTGTTATGTGTGAAACATATGTACTTAACAGATGTCCCATCAAAGCACTACAATCTATCACTCTGTATGAGGCTTGGCATGGTTGTAAGCCATCCATTGCTAATCTATGTGTCTTTGATTGTCTGTCATATGCATTAGTGGCCGAACAACAATGCAAGAAATTGAATGATAAGGCAGTGAAATGTATTTTTTTGGGAATGGTTCTAATAGCAAAGGTTAACATCTATATTAGCCACATACTAAATGCATTTTAGTTAGTTGTGGTGTTTTTTTTTCTTGTGGAAGATGCAATGAAGCCATTACTTTCATGTACCAAGGTGGCTTTAGTTAGATGTAGAGATGTGTATGAACCTTTAATACCTCTTTTTATAGGTGAACAATGAAGTGCTGGTCCAACTGAGGAAATTTCTCAATGTTTATAGGTTCCACATGATGCAAATCATTCCACATCTGATGCAAATTTACATAATGCACTTGTTGATGAGAGGGCCAATGTAGACTAGGCAAAAAATATGCCTAAATGGTTGGTGTAGACTTTGAGAGATAGAAAATTAGATGCACCTCTTTGATATTGTACTTATACATGCTCTCATAGTGCTTCCTTTGCATCAGATTGCTATGTAATGTCTACCTCTAGTCTTTGCGATAAGAATGAGCATTTCTTTTTATGAAGCACAAGATTCAAAAAATTGTATGGTTGCTATGCAATCAAAATATGATGCCATTATAAAGAATGGTACTTGTTATTTATGTGATTTGCCTCTAGGCCAAAAGGCCATTAGCATTAAAAGGGTATACAAGTTGAAACATAAGCTTGATGAAACAATCGACAAGTTTGGCTAGACTTATTGCAAAAGGTTATGCTCGAGAGGGAGGCATTGATTTTGATGAGACCTTTGCTCCCACATGCCAAATGACCATTGTTCATAGCATATGTGCACTTGTAGCTCATCATGATTGGAATGTAAATCAATTGGACATTAAAAATCCATTTCCAAATGGGGAACTACAGGAAGAAGTGTATGTATTTAAGCCCCATGGTTTTGTGCAAAAAGGGCATGAAAACAAAGTGTGCAAGCTAAAAAAGGCATTATATGGTTTGAAGCAAGCACCACATGCTTGGTATGAAAAGATACATGCCTAGTTGATTGCACATGGTTTTGAGAACACTCCAATTGAGATCACCTTATATGTTAAGCATGCGATGGTGTACTTTTGATCATTGTCATGCATGTTGGTGACATGATGTTCACTAGTCTTGGTGAGAAGCATAATACTGAATTTGAGGCTGATTTGCATGCCTCTTTTGAGATGTCAATTTTGAGGCATTTGCATCATTATTTGGATATTTAGTTTATGCAATTTGATGGGTGAATAGGTTTGTGTCAAACAAAATATATTGACACATTATTGCAGTATTTTGACCTTGAAGATTGCAAACCTATTGCCACTCATATGGAAATAAGTTTATGGTTTAGTCTTCATGATGTTGGAGATGCATTTGATGTTGTTCTCTATCAGTAGGTTGTTGGATGCTTGATTTACTTATGCATAACTCAGCCTAATATTCAATTTGTTGTCTCTCAGATAAGCAGGTTTATGCATTGCCCACTTGTCAAGCATTGGTAGGTGATTAAGCACATCTTTGGCTACTTAAATGGTAGATAAATACTTGGATTGTTTTATCCCGAAGGGGGATCATTGCCACTAGATTTACATGTTTTTTCTAACTTTGACTAGGTTGGTTGCTATGACACGTGTGTCCACTAGTTGTTTTTGCTTGATGCTTGGTGGCTCATGCATATCTTAATTGAGCAAGAAGCAGCATACTATGGCCACTTCTAATTTTGAGGCTGATTTTAGGGAAGCTTTCATAGCAACTATTGAGTGTGTGTTTAGATACCTTTTGGCTAATTCGGGTGTTGGTCAATCACTGCCACCACCATCTTCATTGATAGTTAGAGCACATTGGCGATTGCGAGGAACCTTGTCTTCCATGCTCGCACTAAGCACATTGAAGTGCACTATCATTATGTCAACTGAAGAGGAAAAAAAGGATTTTGTAAACTTTGAGATTTGAATCATTTAGACATCAAATCAACCGATCATAGGTATTGTATATGTTTTTTCTTATGCTCATAGAAAACCCATAGAATCAATGGATATGGTTCCTTACATTTATGAGTAGTTTTAAAAACAAAAAAAAATCTTCCAAATGTCATCATTTCATTGGAGAGATAGTAGCATTAACTAGAAGCATACATTAGATATCAAACGAAAGCTTGGTAATGAGTTTAAAATTTTAGATCTCGGAGACATAAAATATTTTTTATGAATTGGATTTGTTTATGAAAAAGTTGGCATTTGCTTGATGCAAAGGAAGTACTTGTTGGATGTTCTTTCCAGATTTGGAATGAGTGAATGCAGATCACTCACTCAGCCCATGGACATAAATAAGAAGATTTGCTCAAAGGATGGAAAACTATTGGAAGATGTAGTGACATACAGAAGATCATTAATCTATCCAAATATTACAAGACCTGATCTATCTTATGTTTTGGTGTACTTTCTTAGTTTATGCAAGCTCCAACAAGCAAAAATTTAATTATTGAGATACATAAAGCATACAATTAATCATGCTTTGTTTTACAAGTTTGGTGAATAATTGCAAGTCAAAGTCTTCAGTGATGCTCATTGGGTAGGTTTGAAGGAAGATAGGAGATCAACCTCATGTTATGTGTTCAAGATAGGAAGCAAACCTATCACAGGGAGCTCGAAGAAACAACCTATTAGTGCACTTTCATTTGTGGAGGCTGAATGTAGAGGATTAGCATTTGCCACATGAGAAACAATGTGGATTAAAAAGATTTTGGTTGATCTTGAAGTACAAGTTAAAATCATTCCTATATATAGTGATGGCATGTCAAGTATTTACTTGGCAAGAAATCCCATGTTTCATGGGAAGATTAAGCACATAGAGGTCCACTATAATTATGTAAGGGAGAAGGTAATGAGCAAAGATGTGGAGATAAAGTTCATTAGAACCAAAAAGCACGTTTCAAACATGTTTACAAAGTTCTTGGATACTTCTAAAATCAAAGGTTTCAACGATGTGATAAATTTGCAAGACATGGCTGAAAATAACTCCCAAATGAGCTTGAGGGGGAGTGTTGAAGATAAATGTGCAAGCTCATTTTCACATGAGCTATGTTCGGATAAAGTTACCAAATGTAAAGGCAAAGGAAAAACTAATTCTAAAGATGAAAAAAATCTAGTCAAAATTCAAGACTAATAAAAGATACAATATCCACCTTGTAGTGAGTTGCATGTAATGGGCAATCAAATGAAAGTGGTGAGTTAAGAAGAAGGCACAAATTTTTTCACATGTTGATTGGTTATAGAAGTGGAGTGGGAGCACATTCTCAACAAGGGGGAGAGAGAGAGAGAGAGAGAGAGAGAGGTAAGAGGCCTTAGTAGTTAGATTTGATCTTAGAAGGCATTTTGTCATTTTGTCTTCTCATAGACTCTTTCTAGCTTCACATGATTTTGTACAGAGTCATGTTGTGAGGTTCATGCCTTAGTGCATATGTAACCATTTATTGCATTTAAATACTCACTGGAAAGCTTCTATTGCTATCCCACATATCTTCCTCAAAAAAATCTATATTCTACGAGTTATGAGCCCAAGAGTGAAGTCTCATTTTTTAACATAACTATGTGGACATGTAATCTACTTTTGTTAGTTGAGTTTTCCAACTAAAACCCATCCAAATGATGCGGTTGATAGCTTGCTGGAAATATTAACTTGTTTAATTTTTCTTTTTAAAATATCTCTTTGAAAGGTTCTATATTATGTGAGTTAATAGTCCGAGGGTGAAGTCCAATTGTTTAGCATATGTATGTGGATACGTCGTCTATTTTGTTCATTTGAGTTTCCCAACCAAAAGTCATAAGAATTTTGTGATTTTTTATAGCTTTTTGGAAAACCTATCTTGATTAATTTCCCTATCTCAAATATTTCTTTCAAACATTTTTTTTTTTTTGAGTTATCAATCCAAGAGTGAAGTCTATTTCTTCAACATTCTTATGTGGACAGGTACTCTATTCTTGTCAGTTGAGTTTTTGGACCAAACTTATCCAAATTAAGTGATTTATAGCTCATTGAAAGCTCTTTTTGTCTAGTGTGATTGAATATGCAATTATTACAATGCCCCTATATGCTTTGATTACCAAATTTGAATGGGAATAAGAATGAGAAAAAACATTTGAAGAGCTTAGACACAAGATTGTCACGAACATGGAAGTGCAACTTATCTTAAGGTGAGATTGGTTAAGAAAGCATTCAATGATAGTTGATTACTCTTTAGGATGTGTGATGGTGGATATTGGTTAGAGAGAAGTGTTTTTGAGTCATTTCTATCATTTTTAATAGTCGATTTGCTTCATTTGGCTTTATTTTGGATTAGTATTCTTCAAAATGGAAACTCAAACTAAGAAAGAAATCAAGAAACAATTGGAAAATCTTCCACAAATAGAGTAATAAAGAACTTTAAAGAAAATAGAGAAAACCTAAGAGTTAGAAATGCAAGATTTTGAGGAAGATGTTGATCCATATGATGAAATTATTACTCATACTCAACATTGTGATCTTCTTGATAGGAAAAACAAACTAGAGTGGGTGTTTGGGAGCATGAAATCAGCCTTTGAACAATAAAAAACTCAAATCATCACTCTTGAAACTTATATTATCTCTTTGTTCATAGTTAGGGAACATGATAAAGAAGCTTCTTCTCATGAAACTTTAGTAATGGTTAGGAGAGAGCGTAGACCTCTTAGCACCTTAAAGGAAGATAATCCCACAGATAAACTTTTGCTTAAAGATCGAAAGCCACCCATATTCATGGGGGATAATCAAGAAAAGAATAAGGATGCAGTTTGGATTTTTTTTAGGAAGGTGGGCATACTTGCATCAACTAAGAGGAATTCCACATGAGTACCAAGTGCGTGAAGTGAGTCTCTCACTTGGACCACACATGTACAGATGTTGGATGAGCCTAAAGGATGTTATGGAGATGCATACGGATTGGGATCAGTTCAAAAATTATTTCCTAAAGGATTCTACATGAGAATGAAGAAGAGTGTAATTGGGATGAGCGGGAATGATATGGAGGGGTAAGCCATTGTCTATCTACCTTTCAAACTATAAAGAGATTATACTCAATTTGAAAGAATTAGATGATTTCTAGAAGACGAGAGGCTTTGTTAGAGGGCTTGATAAAGCCATAAAGGTTGAGGTAAGAAGGAATGCTAATAAGACCTTGGAAGAAGATATCAAGTATGTCCAAGTATATGAGGATGATAGTCACACATGTTATGGATATAGATCAACCTCTTAGACCCACTCAGATGGACAAATTTAAGAAATAGGTGGTTCCAAGTAAAAGCAAATTTAAAGTTAGAAAACAAGACAAAAAAGGCCAAGACTAAGTACAGATCAATTTGAATGGGCCAAAAAGGAAAACTTATAATTTATGCATCTATATCCTAACCACACACAATGGAATTTCCCATTACATAAGGTGAAAGATGAAAATTTAGCACCATGGACTAGTATGATCATAGATAAGGGCAAGAAAGTAGTTCATCTAGTGCAAACACTTTCCATTCATGGAAATAGTAGTTTCAAGTGTGTGGAAGTGATGCATGAGGACATCTTACATACTTATTGTTTGAGCCAGTCTTTGTGTTCAACACCTTTTTGACCACATGATTCAACAAACTCCATGGTACTATACACATGATCAAAGTATGAGTCATGATTGATGGCTCGATTGCTTACAAATTTATAAATTACCCTATGCTCAAAAGGTTTAAGGCTCCCCAACCCCCTAGTGCACATAAATCCATTGTATCTATGATGCAAGGTGAAGATAAGAGGATATGGAATGGATCATATAGACCTCCATATTATGACATGGATAAGATAGATTTAGTGTTGAGAAGAGAGTAGCTTTGGGGCTTAGGGGACACACTTAAATAGAATTACCAGAACAATACTCTTGAATTCGGTAAGAATGGAAGTATATTTTGTATTAAGGGTTAGAGGCGTGTGCCCAACACACCTCTCATATCATGCATTCAATTAGAGAATCTATTTGATTCACATGGTGTATGAAATGTTTATGTTTTTTATAGTTTGGATGCTCATTAGTCTTTGCATAATTATAATCCTTTAGATGTATCTTTTTACGATCATAATGTAAATATAGACATGAATTTCTACTTTATTTATTGCATGGATTTGTAGCTAAGTATTTTAAACAATTAATGTTCTAATATATATGTCTTTCCAACGGATTTGTCTAAGGGATTACCACCTTCCATAGGGGACATTGACCATGTCATAAACCTTGTAGCTAACACAAAAACTATTTCCAAGCCCCCATATAGCTTAGTGTATCTTAGCATCAACAAGAAGAGACTCATATTCATGATTACTTAGCCAAATGATTTGTTAGGCCTAGTAATTCACCATGGACATCTCCAATGCTCTTAGTTCAAAAGAAAGATAGCTCTATGCGATTGTGTATCCATTACAGAGCATTAAACATGATAATCATTAATAATAGGTTTGCAATGCCTAGGTTGGATGATCTATTTCATCAGTTACATCAATCTCAATTCTTTACTAGGCTTGATTTGCGATTTGGATATCATCAGATTAGGATAAAGAGAGCGGATGTACGTAATAGTGCCTTTAGGACTGGGTATGGGCTTCTTGGCAATGTCATTTGGTCTCATCAATGATCCTGCCACATTCATGAAACTCATTAATAATGTGTTATTGACCTATTTGGGAAAGAGTTTTTTAGAATTTCTTAAAGTGTTAAGGATAAATTCACTCTTTGCAAAGCGAGTCCAAGTGTGATTTTCTCAACCAGAGCTTAGATATCTTGTTCATATAATCTACATATATGGAATCTAGATGGATCCTAAGAAAGTATGGGCTAATTATGGAATGGTCACACCCTAGACGACTAGAAGAACTTCATATCTTCCTATGTTTATTAGGATTCTATCAATCTTCTATTAAGAATTATATCAAGATTGATATTTCAATGATATAACAACTTAAAGGAAAAGGAAAATCCTTTCATTTGGGAGATAACCATGAAGTGGAAAAACTTGTGTATGGATTAGAGTGAGTTTGCAAAGAGCATCAATTAAGCTCTCAAAATTCTAACCAAGTGTAAAATGAAATTATGGCCCTTTTTTATAGATTTAGAGAGCAGATGATCCAAATACATCCAATGTGGGATAAATATCCTAAAAGGAGAATGATTACAAGAATGAAGTCGAATGGAAAGGGTTTCAAAGTATAATTAAAATGTAAAATAGAGATGCACTCAAAGAAATGAACTAGAGGTAAACTATGAAACAAAGAATAGAGAATCATTTCTTCAACATTCACTCTATAGCCCCATTTTGGAGAGGTTGGATGTTGGAGAGGTCCACCAACCATTACAATAGAATTGGAGGTAACATATTTGTGAACATAGTTGCCAACTTCTCTTTAGAGATGTACTCGAAAGAAATCTCATGGAATATGATCTTCTCATGAATCAAATAGTTATAAATCTCAATTTGTTTCATCCAAGCATGGCACACTAGATTCTTGGCAATATCCGGGTATTCTTACCAACATGTAGACGATGTGGTATGCATGATACTAGGAATCCTTGACCATTGTACTTATACCCTCATTTCCCATGCATCAAGTGTACTTGCTACATTGGTGACACATCTCGTTTTCCATATCCACTCACAAGAATTCCTATCATCAAATGGAAAATTGACCAAGGGAAGTGATCTATTTGTAGGTATTTCTCCATCTTTGAAATTAGTTGTGCTTGTTGGATAAGGCTTGCACGTTATGTTCAAAACTCTCCACTTGAATGTTCAAAAGTAGAGTGTGAAAATTTTAATATCAAAACATAAATTTATCACTAAAAAAAAGCACACACTTACCAATGAGCAAGAAATTTCAACACTAATGCTACTCTAATCATGAAAAGTGTCCTCTAACTCAAAGAACTCAAACATTTACTAAAGTCTTTTCATGTAGTTCAATATTTATTTTGATTTCACATTTCTACCTATAAATCGGATTCCCTTGTTGTTTGAGTCCCAACAACAATTCCTCTACATCTTGAACTTCTATCAAAATGAGACCATAGTTGAACACATCTTTTTCATTACTAGGTTCCCTTAACTTGACCTTCTCCAGGTACTTTTGAGCTAACTTCAATGACTTATGATATTTTTCCAAATAGTCCCAAGCTCATGACTAATATCCTTATGTTATCACCCTCTACCTAAGAAAGTATCCCTAGTCTAGGTACTATATTAGTAGATTTATCTTGAGTGCTTTGATGAAGAAATAAGGTAGCCTTCCATTAAGAATATGTACAACTCATATCTTTTTCTTCACATAAGTGTTGCTTTTAAATCATTCTAAATTTTAAATACCAATCGATCGATCTGATTGCACATCCTCCACTTTCATATGGCTATCAAAGAAGCATTTTAACCTTAGATTGTGGAGGTATTGAGAAAAAAAACTAAGCTAACTAGACCGCAAAGATTTACCATTGAGACTTAGATACTCGTAGGTGTCTTTTGGTACAATATGCCAGAGAAGATCATAAACCTTTCTTGAATATCTTGAAAAATAAATCTTCACATGATTTTGTATTGGCTACTCTCTATGGGTTGCATACAAACTAAGGACCACTCTTTTTCAAGGACATCAACCCATCAGAATAGCTTCTAATTAGAACCTTATGAAATAAGGCCATATACTTGATTGAATTCGAAATGTTTTATGCAAAATCTCTTTTTTAGGAGTACAATATCATGGGCGGTCTCTAATGGCTTCCACTCATGCAAATTATGATACAAAGAAACAAATTTATTAGCCATATAGTAGAAGCCTAGTCGTGTGCAAATCATTCTATCCATAATCATCCTATACATCATTATTTGTAACCTATCATGCATGCAGAGATATCTAACATAGTGTAAGCATTGAGCTTGTCATGATGCTTACTTAGCAAGAGGTGCACAAGTGGTGCACGTTGCCAATTGTCACGCACTGGTTGCATAAGTGGTGCATAATGTGTATGCTCACAATTGTCTTGCCGTTAAATTTATTTACATGTTTCAAAGGTTCTTTTAAAACTTTTTCAAAGGTTTTGAAGCATTCAGAAGGTTCGGCTCCCCTCTTATATATAAATTTTAGAGAAAAAAATCAAAATGGAAAAGTTATGTAAAGTGCAAAAGCCTATGTGTGGCCCGCATTATGTTTTTTAGTTTTTAAAGATCACTACAAAAAAAAAACAGAATATTGTTGAGGTAGACATAGGAAGATTGTGGTGGAGATAAGAATATCTTGGTGAGAGGATTTTAAAGTAGAGAAAGAGCAAGTCATCATATGAAATACAAGGACTTTGGGAAAAGTGGTTTGCCAAGGAGTGGAAAGGTGGGCTCCACAAACAAGGCTCATATACACTAAGATCCACCAAGATACACATGTGAATGCAAGTCAAGTCAAGTGAAGTACATATATCGAGATATAAGAAAATTGAGACACACAAAGAGAGAGAGAGAGAGAGAGAGAGAGAGAGAGAGAGAGAGAGAGAGAGAGAGAGAGAGAGAGAGAGAGAGAGAGAGAGACATGTGTGTAGGGAGACAAAGAGTGAAACGTTCATAGAGGGTGTAGAGATCTTGAGAGCCAAGGATTGGAAAAGAGATTATTATATGATCTCCTATGGATGTAGACCAATTCATTCTTGGTGAAGGAAACTAAGGTGTGACCATAGAACCATCAAGGAGTTGTTGTAGGTCGAGAATAGGACTTCAACCTTATTGGAGGCTTGAGTGCAACGGTGCATAAGAGGAAGCCACTAGGCTATGGTGAAGAAGCTGCAGAGGTTGACTATACAAGAACTTAAAGTACTTGGTTGCACGTGTGTACTCTTTTTTCCTAAAGGGTTACACATGTTGAGTATCTTGCCGTATTCTTCCCAAAAAAAGTTAGTCTAATCTTCTATTTTAATCAATGTATAGGGACTTCTGGTGCAACATGTGTCTTTTTCCCTCTTCTCTACTCTATAGCTACAAACAAAAAAGACCCTTTCAACTAAAGAATTCCACCAAAAAAGTTTGGCATGCACGGTGGGATGATGTAGCTTGAGCATAGGGGAATCACAATTCTCAAGTGAAGAAGAAGTAAATGCAGAAGGTGTCAACAACACAAATAGAAGATGAAAATTTTCTTTCTCCTTGTGATTCACCGTAAGCCAAGCAGATGTGTAGCTCATGACCACAACTCGGTCACAAAATTTAGGACATCTGCATCATGAATAAGGAACATGGTAGCCCAAGTAGACTTAGAAACTTTACAACCTTGATTAGATATAAAGTTCCCCTCTTTTAGACGATTATCACATGAGGATTGTAACAAGCATGTCGGGAGGTTTTAGTTATGTAAAACAAGGGGGCTAATGGGGAGGGAACATGCTTTCTTGGTTCTCTTTCCAGCAACATTGGAAGGCTTGGTAGATAAATGTTTTAGTCAACTTCGAAACAACCATTTTTCTACCTCATACCTAATGAAGGATGCCTTTAAAGCTCAATTCCAATAAGGAAACAACCTTGAAAAAATTATTGAAGAATTGGAGAGCTTAAGGCGCAGTGTTGGGGAGACATTCCCTAAGTTTTTCACTAGAGCCAAATCCCTTATGGCCAAATTACCAAATCTTTCCCATGACTCTTTCGTTAAAAAGTGTCTTGCTAAGCCACTTCTAGTGTCCACTCAATGCAAGGTAAATGAATTGATGCTCATAGCAACCAATGATGAGTTCATTATCACAAAAACAAGATTGGAGCAAATTTTGCAACAATATGGAGTCAAGACTCGAATTTTCTAGCCTCCCATACTCCATGGAACCTAAGGACCTAGTAGCTCAATTGAGGAAGGAGCTCAAAAACTTGAGGAACAAGCCCCATAAGAAAGAAGAGAGCACAATAGCACAAGTAAGGTATAAAATTGAAGCCTTAAAACTACAAAAAGAAGAGTGGGAGTAGGTAAAAGAGGTGGTGAAACTCCTTCAAGAGCTATAGGAACTTCGTGCAAGAAGTGGAGTCAAGAGTGGAATATGCTGCACAATGGGTAGCAAACAAGGACATGTGGTAAGTGAATGTCTGCTTTTAAATGAAACTTGCCAATTATGCAGGAAGCTTGGCCATGAAGCCCAAGAGTGCCACTCATGAGGGATTCTAGCACACACATATTGAGTACAAGGGGAATATGAAACAATGAGTTATTTCACTATCGAAAGACTTATTACATTATCAATAATATTTGATGGATACGAAATCATGAGTCCATGTCCATTTTACTCAACAAATTTTTATGCTAATATATCATGGTGAACTCATTTACTTACATAAAAGTGATTTCTCCTGTCGCGTGTATAGCTGTACCATCAACAAAAAATACAAAGTTTTTTTCCCATTCAAATATAATGACTAAATATTCTCATAAATTTACAAGCAATTAATATTTGTTGATAGTGACATCATGGACTATATCTTCTTCATCACAAATGTGAATAGATATCTATTTTGAACTGGATATATTAGAATATAATGTTTCTCATCCTTGACTTTCTAAATGCATTTGTAGAATAAACTATCCCTCTGAACTAATTTAGAGGGATTTACACCTACATATGCCAAACTCCTTAGATTGGCATGCATCATATCAAAACTTGTTGTCAATGATTCCAAAGTTTCCCGTTCATAGAAGTTTGATGGAAAAACATCTATAAAATAGTGTTCACCCATGACATTGTTAACGATTAAAAAAATAAAATTAAGTATCACTCAGAGTTTGATAGATAGATTGCCACCTTTAGGACTTTAGCCATCTTCCCCTCCATGTTATTTTTGAGGTCAATGATGTGTACTTTCTAGTGAAACTTTGTCTAGTGATGGTACTTCATTGGAACTTTGTGAGCTCCTTTGGTGTAGGGCTTCATGGTAATCCGCATATTTCTCGTAAAAACTTTAATGCTCAACTTCCATCCTCTCGCTTGAAGTCTTCACTACAAAGAATAATGTTTCTTAAAAAATGGATTGACACTAGATACAAAGAAGAAAATGTTGTCTAGTGCTAGTCCTAATGAGGCAACTTCTCAGCCTTTATAGGTTTCATGTGATGATGTAGATCATCCCATTTCTGATGCAGATTTACATGATGTACTTGTTGATGAGATAACTGATATCGAGGAGGCAAAAACTATGCCAAAATGGCTTGTGTAGACTTTGCGTGACAGCAAATTAGATGCATCTCTGTCATATCATAATCATTCAGGCTCTCATAGTGTTTCTTTTGCAAGCACCCAAGGCATTATATGGTTTAACGCAAGCACCACGTGCTTGGTATGAAAAGATACATGCCTATCTGATTGCACATGGTTTTGAGAATAGTCCAGCTGAGAGCACCTTATATGTTAAGCATGCTAATGATGTACTTCTGATCATTTTTGTCTATGTTGATGAGATGCTGTTCACTGGTCCTATTGAGAAGCATATTGCTGATTTTAAGGTTGATTTTCATGCCTAATTTGAGATGTCTAATTTGGGGCATTTGCATCATTATTTGGGCATTCAATTTATGCCAGTTGATGGTGGAATGGCTTTGTGTCAAACGAAATATATTGACACATTATTGTAGTGTTTTGGCCTTGAAGATTGAAAACCTATTGCCACTCCTATGGAGACAAGTTTATGGTTGAGTCTTCATGATGTTGGAGATGCATTTGATGCTCTTCTCTATCAGTAGGCTGTTGGATGCTTGATTTATTTATGCATTACTCGGCCAGATTCAGTTTGCTATCTCATAGATGAGCAAGTTTACGCATTGCCCAAGTGACAAGCATTGGCAAGCAATTAAGCACATCTTTCACTACTTGAGTGGGACTCGGCTACTCAGATTGTTTTATCCCAAGGGGGGATCACTACCGCCAAATTTGCATGCTTTTTCTGACAGTGATTGGGTTAGTTGCTATGACACTCGTGTGTCCACTAGTTGCTTTTGCTTCATGCTCGGTAGTTCATGTATATCATGGTTGAGCAAGAAGCAGTGTACTGTGGCCACTTCCTGTTGTGATGTTGAGTATAGGGAAGCTTTCACAGCGACTGTTGAGTGTGTGTGTGGCTCAGATGCCTTATGGATGATTTGGGTTTTGGTCAATCTTCTGCCACCACCATCTTCACTGACAGTCAGAGTGCATTGGCAATTGCAAGGGACCTTGTGTTCCATGCTCGCACTAAGCACATTGAGGTGCATTATCATTATGTCAGGGAGAGTTTCCCTGCTGGAGAGATCAGCTTGGCATATGTGCCCACACAAGAGAACATTGCAGACCTTTTCACAAAGGCTCTACCTAGGGAGAAGTTTGAAGCTTTCCACAAAGCTTTGGGCTTACTTCCTTTTGTGGAGTGATTTCCACATAGCTTGGCACTTCCTTATACATGAGTGCCAGCTCCTTGTTTGCCGCATCACCCCAGGGGGGATTTGTTGATATATTTAGATAGTGATATGTGTGAATACACTAGGACCACCGGGGCACTTTTTTCCCTCTTTAGGAGGTTTTTTTCCCTCGGCTTGTATATATTCCTATAGCCCTAATGGGTTACTTATCTTTTTACATTCTAATGGTAATACGTTAAGTATTGTGTGTTGTGCTCCAAGCTTCTTCTTCTTTCTTGTGCTGTTTGTGTGCTTCCGTAGACGTCTAACTCCAGCAGAAGGCAATCCAGGAACTTTTGAGTGGCCTTATTTGCTTGAATTGGTCGTGCCTCTTGGTATGTGGTCCATAAGGATATTAAAAAAATACACGACCAATTCAAGTGATTAGGGTAGTCGGAGAACCTCCAATGGCCCTTATCACTTGAATTGGTTGTGTCCTCCAATTTTTTCCATTTTGTAATATTTCTACCCTTAAATGTTTGATATAGCTTGTTTATCACTAAGATGGAGAATTTGTATATCCTTATCTTTACTAGTTATTATTGTCTCGAAGAAATTCTTTGAACAATAGAAACTTTCCAAGAGCAATGAATATAAACCATAAAAATGCCAATATGAATATCAAGAGTGCATACATAAAAAAAAGAGCCAAAATATTTAGCACTCAATGTCTCTTTTTTCATTCAAGCTAAAATATTATCATTTTTGGTGGAAGAAAAAAGGGGCAAGAGTGGTTACATTCTCAAAGGTTGGAACTTGATCACCTTGGGTGGTAGACAAGTAATGCAAGATAATGTTTTCTGTGATCTAATGTTTACCATTGCATCAATCATCAATTGAGAATCTGAACCGTGGTGAAACCTCATCAAGATACTCTAGAAGATATATAACGTATTTGAGTTTCCAGTTTGCAGTGAAAATTGTTTTCCTAGGTTAAAAATCTGGATGCATCAGTAATTCTAACTCAAATCCTGGATAGTTCTCCTCTCAATCCAAGGGTATCGAGACTCTAAGATTTCTTTTCCCACCTTCTATAGTCATATCCTAACAAAAGAGATTGTCAAGATATGTGATATGAAATTGAAAGGGAATTTGGACTAACTTTATATAAAATGATGTCACCTAGTTTTTGAACTTCTTTGCTATCCCATTCCCTACCTAAAACATCATCAATCTCTGAAATTGAAACTCTCCTATTCAACCACATTGTTTTGGTTTTCTGTAATAACATGTTTTTAAAACATGCTACAAAAATGTGAAGAGGCAAAAACCATTGAATCTTTATCCTTTGAGAAATTTGGTTTGTTGACATTGCCCTCTGAATGACATATTTCATCTTGCACCAAAAACATGAAACTATCTAATGAAGAGATGCAAGGAGCACATAGATGTACAAGATTTCCATATGCATTCCTCCCTAATGGTACCTAATAATCTGCAAAATAGATAAATAATTGGATGCTATTTAAAAATATATCAAATTTTTCTGCATATATAAGTTTTGCATACTCCTTATGAAGAGCTTTGAATGTTCTTCTTAAACATTCAACAGGTTTCCACTCTTGAACATTGAAAGGAAAATTATTTTCAATACGAAAACAAATATTCTGTAATACAAAAACAATTGAAAAAGATTAAAGAGCATTGTTAAACTTCACTTAGAGTACGAGGAGAAATGCAAATGATTGTTTAGCACTAGATCCTTAAGATTGTACACATGTTGAACTCTTGTAAACCATCCATTTCTTCTTAATTTGAAACTGAGAATATGCCCTTTCTAGTGGTCTTTTCTATTATCTCTTTTCTCTCGCTTCACTTTATGGGCAGCTCTAGAACTAGCAAGCGCAGTCACCCAATCATTTATATGCACAAAACGAGTTTTCCATAAGGAATCCTCTCTTCTCTTGTAAACCTAACGTAAGGTTGCATGATTGGAAGGATGACAAGAAGAAGAAACCCTTGAAACACTCAAAGAAATAATAGAGAATGCTCAAAGCGGGAAACAAAGACTCACAAACTTCATGAGTATTTATAGACAAAAAAATTTGATGTACACATGGAAAACTGAGACTTGCAAACTTTTGATTTGATGTATCAATTGTGACCAAAATATGATAGAATTTTGTGAACCCAAAAATACTATGTATCTTCAAAAATCTTTTTTCTCTTGGAAATTTAAAGATTTGTATTGTGTGGTGTGGAAAAATATCATTTTCTATATGAAAACAAAAAATTCCAAAGAAATTCCATCACCTTACTGGTGCTTTTAGAGAATATCTACTAAAAAGAAGCCTTTTTTGTAGGATTAAAAGAGACAAGAATGTTATATTTTTGTACACGTGGAAAGACCCTATTTGTCAACTTTCTTAATCTATCATTAGGAAACAACCCCCTTTCGATCATTTTTCCCTCATTTGATAGGTGATAGGGATGTAGGTGTTTCCTTCTTCTCCTTCACTCATGACTCCTATCTTGCCTATGGGTATCTCTGTTTAAATTTCCTTTGTGAACCTACCTAAGAGTGGGAATTAGCAATCTCTAGCAATTGGTTTGCTATATCCTTCCACAACTTCAGTTTGAGTTTGAGTAGTACTTCTAAAGTGAGATGGCACTAAACTTTAGTGCTCTTGACTACTTCTGTGTTCCTAGGTATAATTGACTCTTCGTTAATCATTATTATGGGAGCTCTCATTTGAATAGACTTTGGCTCCCAATGGCTTGTGAAATGAGTTCGCTTTTTTATATGTCTTCCTACTCTTTGTAAATAGAGGGTATGTCTTGAGGAAATTGATCTTGGAGATCATCTACTTCTTGTATGGGAGGGTTATCCACTCTCTCTTTGTCCCATTTATCCTCTTATATTTCCCATAAGAAATCTTGAGAGTACCATTTTATAGAGGAAGATATTCCATTCTTCATAGATTTAGGAACAAAACATAAGCTTCCTGTGGACATAAGACTTTTTTCTCACTTCTACTATCTTGAGACTTTGGTGTTGCTAAAGCTTGTGGTTTAGCCACCAATTGCTCTAATCTCTCCAATAGCACTTCGAAGTGTGCTCAAGTTTCACTGAGTTTTTCTGATTGAAAAGTTGACTCATTTTGAACATAGAATAAGCCAATTCGACAATCTTTGCACATAGCTTAGTCCTTTCAATCTCTAAATCTACTCTAGGATAGCATTTATCTAACTCAACTAAATTTGGCCACTCTTGAAGTTGATCCAGATATGCTTTGAACATCATCTCCAAACCTTCCGGAGTAGGATCCCCTAAGACCAAGCCTACTCAGGGTTGAAGTGGGATGGGTGGTGGGTTCTGAACTGGCGCATCAAATGGTGTGTTTTCTTGCAAGGGGTTTTGAGATGAGAGTTCTTCTATTCTTATTTTTTTTCCTTAGGGCTTTCTTCTATCTTCATTAATTTTCTTGCTCATTGTATTTTCATCCTTTCCCGGCTATCCTTCCAAGTCTTAATTCTTTTCTTACTAGTGCATTTTAATTCATTAACCTCATATTTCTTTTCATGTTATATGTTGTGCATCTTTTGTAAAGCATGAGCTCTAGTGACCATGCATGGGGGAAAATTTAGCCACAATTCCATTGGGTTATACCACTAAGCCAATTAAATTGATTGGGGTAATCTTTTGAGCATTGGTTGGATTCTTAGGACAATCTCGTAGGTCCTTGAGGCATATATTGTCCTAACTCAAGTCTGGGTTTGAGATTCGTGTTCATTAGTTGAGCATAATCTGACTCCCAACTAGGTTCTAACAATGACATATTGTATTGATATGCCTCAT
The DNA here is from genome assembly GCA_020310875.1 of Ceratopteris richardii. Classification (NCBI taxonomy): domain Eukaryota; kingdom Viridiplantae; phylum Streptophyta; class Polypodiopsida; order Polypodiales; family Pteridaceae; genus Ceratopteris; species Ceratopteris richardii. The sequence goes on along the minus strand of CM035409.1, from coordinate 139,804,690 downwards.
TATGCTCTAAGGATTTGGTGTAATAAGATGGTGGGCTATCTCCATGTGTCGAGTCAAAACTTCAAGCATTAGGATCATTTTTTGGGATTTTTGGAGATGATGGTACTAATGCCCTATTCATGTTATCTTCTATCACCACATACTTGAATAATATTACATTGTCAAGGGGTGGTGGTTGCTATCCTAGCACTGGTTGTGGTCTGGTAGCTCTGCCTAACTGCTTGTTTGTTGTAAGGGCAATCATGAGACAACTTACTTCAGTTCGTTCTATAGATTTCTCCTTCTACATTCCTAGGATGTGAGAATCCTACCCCATTTTGACTGAGGGCTAGTAGGCTTGTATGATGGGAAAATCTTTTCACCTTTTCAAGTGTGTATGTGTCTATGCTCCTATCGCTAGGCTTTTTTTGGTTTGAATCTCTGAAAGGCTTCCTTTGTCTCTCTGTTAAAGAAAAGTTCTATGCTTGTGTTGTCTTGAGGGATCCATTCAGGTGTTATGATCCTAGTCAGGATTGATTCACCTCGAGGATTTCTATGCTCTCATTCTTTGTTATAGTGCTCCAGATCTCCTATTTTGGTCTCAGGTATGATCGATCCCAAGTCATCCATTCTATCTCGTGATTTGGCTACCACATACATGGTTCCTTGCTTATCTTTCTATGACCCTTATTTGAATTTAACCATAGGCTGATCAATTCCAAAGGGGTGCTTTGGATTTCTAAGCGGATCACTAGTCTTCTTAAACCATCCTCATAGATGCAAGTACCAAAGCGATTAGCTCGAATGCATTCAAGTTGAGTCTTGTAGGGTCCTTCTAGGGTCTCTAAGTATGCCAGTCTTGAACTACCTACAGGCCTTTCCATGCTAAATGAAATCTTTGAGCCGTTGGTTTTTGAGCTCAGTGTGTAGGGTTAATCACCCAACTGTTGAGCCCAAGATCTAGCAGTAATATTGAAACTAGCTTCAAATGATCTGAGGCTTTGTCGATTAGCCTTTCCTATGTGCTTGCTTGATCTAAGGTTCATGAACTGGGTCACTTGCCTTACTATTTTTTTAGAGTAGACACATGATGCAAGGTTTTTTTGTATGTCAATCACTTGTCTTTTTTATTTTCTTTTGTGTGTGTCTTGTCTTGAATGTCACACCGTCAATAGTAGCTTCATTTTGTTGGGTTTTCTCTTTTGATTGCATGATTATATTCGTTCCTTTATAGTTAACACATTTTTACTCTAGTTATTACCCTTGAGTTGACTTAAATAGGGTTTCTTGAACTTAATCCATTCCTATTGTCACCCTAATTAATAAATTTTCACCTATGCACACTTATCCTAAGCTAGAATTGATTGAGGGGGTTGGAGTAGTTTTCTAACCTTGAGTCACGTGCTCTAGACTTGCTCTTATGCTCAAGATGCTTAGGTAATCCTTGTTTAAAAGATCACACCTTGCCTAGCCTCTCGAGAAACTCAATTTGATTTAGTGTCCCTAAAAAAATAACAAAATTATCCTCCAATTTGACAAAAAGATAATTGCAAAAAAAAATTCTCAATTTGCCTATTTATCATGATAGGCAGTGTCTATCACAGATTCTATCTATCATGGATTCTTTCCATCATGATAGGTGATGTTTATCATGATACACAGGTCTATCGTCTATCATGGAATATGTCTATCCCAACGAACGGTCCGTTTGTCATGAAAAATGAGTGTTTGTCATGATATACGATGTGCTTGTGAAAACAGATGGGCTCTATCGTCTATCGTGAAAAGTTTCTATCAAGATAGATAGTCTCTCTAGTGTGATAGATGACCTTTTTCATCTTTCGTGGAGCATTTCTATCGCAATAGATGGTTTTTCTATCACAACAAACATTGTCTATTGTCTATCGTGAGGACCATCTGTTTCGATAGAGGCTTTGTCTCTTGTGGTAGATGGTGTCCATCACAAATTCGGCCTATCGGGATAGATGCTGTCTATCGTGGATTTTTTCTATCATGACAGATGATGTCTATCATGCTAGATTGAGAAAACACTATTTTTTTAATGCATTTTGTGTTTTGTGGAGGCGCTAGGGATGTGTCTATCATGCAATGGATGTAAATAAAACATATCAACTTTCATGACAGATAGAGATACTCACCTCGGGTTTCATGCACAATACTTGTTGTACCTGGTGATGGTGCTGAAGCTGATGTTAAAGCCGATTCTTGTAAGAAACATTCAAGCACACACAAAAACTGCAAGCACATGCTCCCTCTCTCTCTCTCTCTCGCAAATGAAATGAGGGAATGAATGGGAAGGGTTGGTATATGCCCAAAATCTGAAATTTTCGATGAAGATGGAGGAGAGTGGAGATGGTGGCGATGATGATGATGATTAAAAGAGTAAAGAAATTAATGAAAATTACCTTCTTATGAACAATTCCCACGTTGATACTCTACATTTTACCATCACATGCTCGTCCTCAAATTGCGATCACTGGCAATGGCACCAAATTTTGTGTCACTCTAACATAATGGAAGTACCACCATGGTGATAGTTAGTTCCAATTACATATTTCTTTGGTGGTAAATCAACATGTTCCCAAGTGTCATTCCTTAGTATGCTATCATATTCAACCTTCATTTCCATTCAACCTTATGGCTAAAATTATAGGATCATAGTTGTGGTTTCTTTTATTGATCCTATAATTTTAGCCATAAGAGACATATTGACAATATGATGCAAGGATTTTTGTTGCTCCTCAATCCTCTTTGATCTATGCAACCCATCTAAAGATGACTTGGGAACATCAACTTGAGGGTTATGATAAGCAAAGAGCTATTGTGCCCACTTGGTAGTGGCTTATGCTATGTGGCAACAACCGGTTGGCTTTTTGGTTCAAGAATGTCATTATTTGATGTCTCCTCCTCATCGATCTTGAACTGTCTATGGAAAGACACAAGGTGATTTATTTCTTCAATTGATGAGATAGTGGGTTTACCTTTGTTATCCACTAGGTGTCATGGCTCATCAAATACCACATCACAGCTGGCAATGATCTTCTTTGCCTCTAGATCACAAAGTCTATATGATTTAGAATTTTCACTATATCCTAAGAAGACACATTTTTTTCTTTTTTATCTTAACTTAGTTCTTATTGATTCATGTATAAATGCATAAGAAAGGCATCCAAAAATTTTGAAATGCAAAATTGAAGGTTTTTTACCAGAGTATGCTTCTTGAGGAGTAATGACACGCAATGCCTTTGTGTAGCATCTATTCAAAATGTACACACCCATATTAATTGCTTCTGCCAAAACTGCGTCAAACATATATTGATCTTTCAACATGCAAAGAACCATTTCAACTAATTTCCTATTAGATCTCTCGAAAAAACCATTTTGTTGAGGTGTGTGGATTGTGATAAGTTTCCTCTGGATTCCATTAGCATTGAAATGGTTGTTGAATTTTGTCGATAAGAATTCTCCTCCTTGATGAGTACAAAACTTCTTTAGTTTTCTACCTATTATATTTTCAATAATCTTGTGCCACATTTTAAAATTTTCAAATGCATCAACCTTCTCCCCAATAAAATACACCCACATCTTTCTACTATAATCATGGACTATCACCAAAAGTAGAATCTCATAGCAAGAGTATAAATTTTACCATAGAGATTAGCATGTACCAACTGTACAGGAGCTTGAGCTCGATTGTTGCCCTCTTTTGGAAATGCCTTCCATTGTTGCTTGCCCATCATGCAAGCTTCACATGGTTCCTAGGAATTAGAAAATGTAGGTAAATGTGTTACCATCCCTTTTTCTTTGCATCTCTTTTAAAGCAACAAACATGAGATGCCAAAACATTGATGCCAAAGTCTACTTGTGTCTTTATTTTTTTGTAGCGGTGATGATACTTAAATCATACAAGTTATATTTTTGCACTCTTTTTCGTACATTATTACCTATTTCATCCAAAATTTTTGCATCATCCCTTTTAAAATGTACTTCAAGTCCACAATCTGTTATGGCAAAAATTGATAATTATTTTTTTAAGTGCAAGAACAGACAAAACATTGGAGAGTTTTCTCTCAACACTAGTGGAAGCAACAAAAGAGATGGTTCTTATCCTTTTAGCTAGACATTTGGATTCATTTCCAACCACTACATTGATAGGTTCTTGTAGAGGCATCAAGGAACTATACCAATCCTTCTTGCTAGTTATGTAGCAAGATGCTCCACGATATAATATCCAAGGTTCATTCACAATAGTTTGGGTAAATGTACATATCTCCTCTATGGCAACCCATAGTTCAAATCTTATGTTATTTGTTGATTCCTATTCTTCCATGTGGATCCTTTTTTTGACAATAGAAACAACTTGCGATGAATTCTTCTTCTTTCGCTTCTTTTTTGGGCTATCAAAAAAGCCTTTTCCCTTTGCGTTTGTTGAAAATCTTGCGTCATTTGGACCTTGCCTATTCTTCAAACATTTCTTCTAGAAGCATCACAAAAAACTCTTCAAATGTAAGAGGCAAGAGTCTAACCTAAGTGTTAAGGACAATTACAATCCCATCATATTTTGTAGGAAGAATTCGAGTACACGTGCAAGCTAGTTCTTCAAGAATTATGACAATATAAACAACAACCAATTGATCTTGTAAATGTTTGATTTACTTGATGAATTCTTTAGTAGTTCTTCAAGAATTATGAGAATATAAACAACAACCAATTGATCTTGTAAATGTTTGTTTTACTTGATGAAGTCTTTAGCCTTCTGCAACTCAGCATTTGTTAACTCATTCTCAAGATTTTGAATCCAAGAGTGATTCTTGACTTCATATTGGAAATCCAATACACCCATAATAATGGCACATAACACATCTACATTCTACCTCTTCTAACCTCGAAGAAGGTTTGGATCAAGTTGGATTCTCACTCGAGGATTTGATGGATCTCCATTGGAATCGGCTCTAAATTAGGCCTAGTTGGTCCCATGACATTATCCAACAATTCATAAGAGCCCAAAATTGCAAAAAATTTTAACATATAGAGTGTGTAATTTGTTTCATCAAGCTCCCCTTTAGTGAATGCGGGTGATCGAATGCGAATTGCTGCAAGAATAACATTAGCAAATGCACCAACTCTAGAAGATGAAGCCATTACTCACACATTCTGGTGATGATAAAAATATAATTGCAAGTTCAAAAAGTACTCCTCTGGTGATGATAAAAATATACTTGCAAGTTCAAAAAGTACTCCTCTCTACTAATAGATACCTAAGAACTCTGATAGCATCTAAAGGATAGAGGATCAGTAAGAGAGAAGATAACAAATATAGAAGAATTTAAAAATTTGCTACTAATAGCAAGTACAAAGATGATGGCATTGTCCACCTGTGTGCTCTCTACAATTAAATGGTGATTTAGATAGGAAGTTACAAGGTAGAGATATGCTCACTCAATTCGATGTCTAGGGTAGTGCAGAAGTCATGTATGTAGGCTTATGAAGAGGTGTGGTCTTTCACGGATGACTAGACATGGATGATAGGATGTTTGCAGCCATCACTTGTGTAATCCCCATACATGACTTACGTTAGTTCAATCGACTTAACAAATAGTAATGATTTCTGAGTCGAAGGAAGAATATTCTATGGAATACCCCTTTATTGTAGCATCAAGGGCATTGCCCTTGGACCCCCACCAGGGGGACCATTGACCCCTTGGAAAACCCCACCCAAGAGGGCCACTGGCCCCCTTAGACCCCCCAACCGGGCTGCTCCTTGATGTTCGAGACCCCACATAAAAAAAAAAGAACAAAATAGTGGAGATTAATTGCATCGTTTCACTCTCTTACATTGAGGTATAACCTCAATTTAGTGGCTTAATAACATCAAACACCTCTTTTATCTAAGGCGAGGGCAGTGCTTAAATTTGATGCCCGACCTTGGGCATCACCAAAATATGAGGGATGCCCTAGGGATAAAAGTGGGCATCCTTAAAGATCATTCAAAAGCATGCTTCTAATAATGTATGGGATAGCAGTTTGAACATCATCTTGACTTATTACACAAGATGGTTGACGATCTTGACTTATTACACAAGATGGTTGACTAAGCATGCTTCACTTGTATATAAACGATTTTATGCATTTTGTGTTGTTCAAAAAAAGAAAATATTTTTTTTTCGTCTTTTAAGATTGGAACCTTTCAAATGTATTTCAATTTGTAATAGTGAGGCACTTCAACCTCCAATTTTTAGTGGCATTTTGATGCCAAAAATGTGTTTAAAAGATACTTTGGGCACTCTTTGATTCCATCGAAATGAGAAGTGTTTAAGAAAGATGCTAACTTCATAAAAATAGCCATCCATTCTCATCATATCACACATAGAAAAATCTATAACTTAGATTAAAAATCATATCAACAGCAATTGATAATAAAAAGTAATCTTCTTTAAAATTAAGAATTTTCAATTTTAACCATATAAAAATTTAATATGTTTTCACTACTTGGTCAATGCATGTCATTCACAATTGGAGAGCATGGCACTAGGTAATCTTCGAAGTTGTTGAACCATTGCACAATAAACAAATAGATGATATATTGCTATATGCTATATGGCAAATCACAACTCACTAGTTAATATTCTTGGTCATTGGTACGAACCATCAATGTATCCAAAAGCATCCACTTGAGAGCATAAGAGCATGGGGAGAAACAATCTATAATATATATGGAAAATAGTCACTTTATAATATGAATGATCAGAATGACAATTATGTAAGTCCTTATCCAACTTAGCAACCTATAGGTGTGAAGAGTTCTCAATGTTCTAATTCAACTTGTGAAGAGGCAAGTTCAATTTTGAAGTGTTTTCTTTTTGTAAAAATGATCAATATGAAGGGGCCAAAATGTATATAGAAAGAATGACTAGTGTGTCACATGCTCAAATTCAAATCCCATTGTCAAAGGGCAAGAACATTGGCACAATGGCTACGATTACTCACAACTTTGGCATACACATACACACTCATATATCTACACACACACACACACACATATATATATATATATATATATATATATATATATATATATATATATATATATATATATATATATATATATAAGTCGGGATGCCTTAGGCATCCCTAAAAAGTGGGCATCCTTTGATGCCCAAACCCCCCTTTGATGCCCATTTTGGGCATCAAATTTAAACACTGGCCGAGGGTCTACTATACCGTTGACGAATTTAATAGAGCTTTTAGTTGCGGTCAAGGATAAAACTGGCCGAGTGAGGGCTGCCATTACTCTGGATTTGGCGGACTTCGTGTGAACACCAGACCAGTAAAGCCACTTCGGAGTAAAGGTCGTTACTATCGTACTCGTTCTTTCTTTCTGCATCTGCGGCCGATCATTCTCTCCATCTTCGTACTGCGGGCCTTCATTGCTGATGCTATGTCTGTAGGGACGCTGGTATAGGCGCGTTCGTCAGCTCTATCAGTTACCGGGACAGCACGACAGAGGCTTATAGTTCTAGCAATGGATGCTTGCAAGGGGTTGCTGCTGCCAGGATGAAACTTCTCGGGATCGGGTCCCATGGTTTCGGACGTTGCGTAAGGAATGGAGTGCTCGTGCAGGCGACCAAAAGGCATGGCTGCCAGCAATCTTGGTGCTGAACTTCTCCAACGTACTCTCTCTTCCTCTCTCTCTCTCTCCCCCCCACGCGTACACACATCACACAGACGAAGGGACTTAACCGCTATCTTAATACTCAAGCACACCTTTTTGAGCATATCTGCAAACATAATCTCTGTATTCCTAACACGTCTCACATAGACACTAAATTCGAGCATAATCGCTCCAAACTACAAAAAAAGCGAGCGCATAGACGTTCGTGTGACCACTTAGACATACATTTTCAAACACAAGCTTAAGTCTGAGAACCTCTCTGCAAATGCAAGATTATAAACATATAGGGATTCTGGCCGTTTTTGATTCCGATTGATTATGCTTCCTAATGTAAGATGCTCAGGGAACTCAGTATCTTGTCCTTGTACATCATCAATGGCGTATGCTGCGAAAGCTCCTGGCGATGTGGAATCATCTGTGCTGATTTGTCTTATCATCTCTCTCGTTATCCTTCTATCAGGTATTGGCGAGTTGAGGGAAAAGAGAGATGAGGTGCGAAAGGTGGTGCAACAGCAAGAGGAAGAAAAGGCCGGCCTTCAGAAAGAAATGGTGGAACTGACAAAAAGACTTGCTGAGATTGATGATAGCCTCTCCCGCAAGTATGCTTACTCTAGTGAGTATAACAAAACAATACAAGAAGTTGAAGCAGCTTATGCCATGGTGAATACTTCTTTTCCTTCATAGCACCAAACCTCTTTAACACTCTTTATGATCACAAGAAATAATCAGTTAGAATTAATCCATAGCTTGGAGACTTTTCAGTTCTGGAGACAGTACTCCGCATTCATGGTAGCTTTTCGGAAAGCCAAAGTTGTTCAGTTTCACTCTTCGACTCTATGTATGTGTGTGTATATATTTATGTATGCATGCATGTATGTCTAATACGTGCATGCATGTCTATATGTATGTACCTATCTTTCCATGTCATCATGTATGTGTGCATGTATGTATTGTACGTCTTGCACGATTGCAAGTATGTATGTATGTATTGCATATGTGATTGCATGTACTGGATGAAGACATATATATGTAGATATGCATATGTTCATGTATATACATACATGTGGGTATATGTACGTTGTATGTATGCATATATGTATGTATGTCTTTATGCATGAATATAATCATGTATGTATACATGTATGCACGTAAACATATATGTATGTATGCATAGTGGAGCTGATTTGCTATAAATTATTGTGGTTGACTACCATGAGCTTATAGGTGCACTTTTGATTGAGCATGAATTTGGGATTCGATATTCATTCTGGTATACATGTATGTATGTGTATATATGTGTGTGTATCAATGTATGTATGTATGTGTGTTTGTATGTATGTGTGTATGTACGCACATATATACATATGTATATATGCATGTTTGTTTGTTTGTTTGTCTGATTGTGTGTATGTATGCATATGAGTATGTTTGTATGCATGTATGTATGCATGCATGCATGTATGCATGCTTACATGCATGCATGTATGCATGCATGCATATATGTTTGTATGTATGGATGTGTATGTATGCATGCATCCATGCATGTATGTATGTATATATGTAGGTATGTATGGATTTATGCATGCATGTTCACCTGTGAATGCATTCTTTTTTGTTTTCTTCATTTTATGCACATGCTTTTATGTATGATTGCTTATCTATCTATCTATATATATATATATATATATATATATATATATATATATATATATATATATATATATATATATATATATATATATATATATATATATATATATTCACGTTTGTTTGTTTCTTTATTTTTGTTATGTATTCATGTGTATATTTATCCATGAATGAATACATTTATGTATGTGTGTGTGCATGTATTCATGCATATATGTATGTGTATGCATGTATACATCTATGTATATATACATGTATATACGAATATGTGTTTATTCATGGTATGTTGTATGTATGTGTACGTATATGCATATATGTAAAGAATATATATATAATATATATATATATATGTGTGTGTGTGTGTAAGTACGTATGTATGTAAATGCATATATACATCAGTATGTATGTATTTGTGTAAGTATGCATTTATGTGTGTATATATTTATATATATATATATATATATATATATATATATATATATATATATATATATATATATATATATATATATATGTGTGTGTGTGTGTGTGTGTGTGTATGTGTATCTATGGAGCTATGTGAGCATATATGTATTTATGTATGAATATGCACATATGAATGTTTCCATGTATGCATATGTTTATATGCATACATGTACATATATGTTTGTTACTCTGACATGTACATATATATTCACCTTATTCAAGTGTTACTCTAGATATGATTGCATTCATTGTCGTCCACATTTAATATTTAAATGAGACAAGAGCATTACTTGAATATCTATAACTTGAACTATAGACAGATCTATTTTAGAACGCTCTTTTATTTCGGATAGGTTGCATAAACTTATTAATCTTTTTTGTTGGTTACCAAACGTTTTTTTACCAAAGAACAAGACCGTGCCAAAAAGTTTCCACGTTCCATTGGAATTGTCCAATATGTGATGTAATGAACTCTTGATAATGTATCTAAACGAATATGAAATGATTCATTTTCACAGATACTTGAAAGTTCTCAAGCTCTTCTTCACGTGCTCAAGAATGAAACATCTCAAATGTCCCAAAAGAGGTACTATTCTACAAATTTAACTCTATATCTTTCTTCTTATTTGAATATTGAGAAGTATATGAATGATTTGCTGTTTTGAATTCCTCTCAGGATAGACTTCTAGAACACTTGGATGCCTGGAACTAATCAATAACAATGACCAAATGTTATTGGGGATATCTTTCGGTCCAAATTGTATCAATTGTTTGATGTGATACCTTCTTTACAATCTGTTCTTGGGGACTTGATTCCATGTGTAAGACTAGTGAGAGTATATTAAGGATGGAAATTTCCCCTTTTGTATTCCTCTACTTTTTTCGTATAAATGACACTCAGCAGAAAATAGTGACGTTCTATTTGAAATTTTGGTAAAGTAACACATAAAATTATGTCTCAAACATTTGAAAGAAAATCTCAAGCATTTAATGCACCATTCTATATATTTTATCATACAGATTACTATTTATTCAACAATGTAACTGTTGAAGACTTGCATTCAACACATAATTCTTCCCATGCTTTCTTTCTTTGTCCGAATCACATGTAAGGAATGTAAACATATAAAATTGAAGGTAGTTAAATCATTAAAGAAACTGAAAACTTGTACGTGTTGGATCATTTATCTAACACACATGTTTGTATATAATGAAATCGCATCTCGAGATTTAAAACGTTAACACACATGAGAATCATATGGTAGATTATATTCTCCATGCCTACAAAAACACACATATGTGTGTGTATATCTCTGTATGTGTGTATCTATCTATCTATCTATCTATCTATATATATATATATATATATATATATATATATATATATATATATATATATATATATATATATATATATATATATATATATATATATATGTATATATATATATATTTATGTGTGTATATATATATATATATATATATATATATATATATATATATATATATATATATATATATATATATATATATATATATATATATATATATATATATATATATATATATATATATATATATATATATATATATATATATATATATATATATATATATATATATATATATATATATATATATATATATATATATATATATATATATATATATATATATATATGTGTGTGTGTGTGTGTGTGTGTGTGTGTGTGCGTGCGTGAATATATAATAGAGGGTTGGATAAATTATATTCGCTTAATGAAGATAAAAATTAGGTTGAAATCAAATTATTTTATTGTCCAACCTTCTAGGTGGTTCATAGTCCTTTGTTTTTCTCTCTCATTATTCATGCGAACCTTTGGAAACTTTATTTGAGAGGAAGAGAAATATAATGGTTTTATAAGCGGTTCATATATTGCTTATATGCATATATGTGCTCACACACACACCTAGCTATACATTATACACATACACACATAAGAAATAAAACCTATACTTATCGTGCATTTTCATGATGATGTGCCATGAGCTTTCATACTTTTTTAATAGCATTTTTCAATCCAGCCTGTGGCAAATGTTGATTCTAAGGAACTAACTACATATTTCTTATCTTTATCATCAAATTCAGTGCATGTAAAAAACAATAATGTAAGTAAACCATAAAAAATATATTTCAAATTTCCAAATAAACTTAATACTCAATCTACGATATTAGTCATAGAGGTCTCTCATGGCTTCCCTTAATTTCAAACCATTTTGGATTTATAATATCACAGTGTAAGCCAAGGATCCTAATGCACATTCACATGGGCATGTCTTCTATATGTTTTATTGGCTAATTCTCTAGAAGAATTGGTATAGGTTAAAATTGAAATATTTAAAAACAAATTAAAATAGTTAAAAACATTTATGTTTCTATTTTATTAAGAACAATAAATTAGTATAAAAAACTCACATGTGTACTAAAGCTTGATATCTTCCAACATGTGGTTTTCAAATTATGATCCCTCCCCTATTCAGAACGGTCTATCAATTGACCCAAGAATCTCGATAATGTGATTGAGCTCCTAATTACTCGATTCAACAAAATCTTCCAGTGGAAGGATTTTCCTCAAGAGACTCTTTTTGATAGACAATTCTACTTTGCGTTGAATATCTACCATTGTATTTCTACATAAAAAAATAAAATCTTCCATTTTAATGCAATATTGATTTACACATACACATATACATACACATATATAGTTGGTTATCTTCAATTGTATCTCTACATAAAAAATTAAAATTTTGCATTAGAATGCAATAGTTATATACACATACACATACATATATATACACATGGATGTTTGTATGGATGTGTGTGCAATGTCCATGTATGTGTATGTGTATGTGCATTTGTGCTGTGTATGTTTTTGTGTGTATGTGTGCATGTATTGAGTGTACGTGTGCATGTTTGCATATGCATGCATATCTATATGTGTGTGCATGCATGTGTGTGTATGCATGGGTGTGTATATCTATACATTGTGTGTATATATGTGTGCATGCATGCATGCGCGTGCGATGTATGCACGTGCACATATGTATGTTTGCATATGCACATGTTGTGCATATGTGTGTGTATGCATGCATGTGTGTGTATGTCTATCTCTTGTTTGAATATATATGTGCATGCATGTGTGTGTCCTATATATGTGTGTCTATGTGTGCATGCGTTCACATATGCATGTATGTGTATGTGTTCACATATGCATGTATGTGTATGTGTTCACAAATGCATGTGTGTATGTGTATATATTTACATATGCATGTGTTTGTATGTGTGTGCATGTATGTGTGTATGCACATGTGTGTATTTCTATGTGTTTTGTGCATACACGTGTGCATGCATGTGTGTTTACGTGATGTGTGGGCGTTATGTACATGTGTGTATGTAGGTACTGTATGTTTGTGTGTGTGTGTATGTGTTGTATGTATATTTATATGTGTGCATGTATATGTATATGTGTGTGTACATGTGTGAATGTGTTTGTATATATGTGCATGTATGCGTATATGTATACTATGTACATGTACATATGTGTGTATGCATTGTGTATGTCCTATTTATGTGTATGTTCGTGTGTGTGTGTTGTGTATGTTTTTGTGTGTATGTGCACATGTATACACATATGTGTGCATGCATGCATGTGTATGGTTGTGTGTATGCGTTAATATGTATATCAATGTGTGTGTGCATCTATCAGTGTGTAGTTGTTTGTATGTGACATGCCTCTTGTGTGTCTATCTATGTGTACATCTTCAAGTATCTATGTATATGTGTGCGTGTGTGTGCTTATGTATGTATATATGTTTCTATGTTTGTTATTATGTGGTCTATATGTGTATGCGTGCATGCATGTATGTGCATGTGTGTATATGTTATGTATGTGTGTATGTGTATGTGTGCATGTTGTATAGGTTTTTGTGTATATGTGTGCATGTATGCATGTATGTGTGTGTGCTTGTGCATGCATGTGTATGTGTATGTGTTGTATGTATAAATGTGTGAATGCATGTGTGTTTATTTATGTGTTGTGTGTCTACATGTATGCATACATTCATGCGTGCACATGTGATGCGTGTTTGTGATGTACATGTGTGTATGTGATGTGTACCTATGTACTTCTTGTGTATGTGTTGTTTGTGTGTGTTTTATGTATGCTTCTCTATGTGTAAATGCACATGTATACACTTATGTGTGTGTCTGTGTTTGTATCTATGTGTGTGTGTTTGTATTTATGTGTGTGTGTGTGTTTGTATCTATGTGTGTGTGTGTGTTTGAGTTTGTTTGTGTGGATGTATATCTGTGTCTTTTTGTGTATGTGTATGTGTATGCATGTGTATGTGTTCAAGTAGTTGTGTGTGTGTGTGTGTTTATGTATGTATATGTGTATGTGATGTATACATGTGTGCATGCATGTGTGTGTAGTTGGTGCATATGTTTGTGCATGCATGTGTGTTTATGTGCATGCATGTATGCATGTGTATATGTACATAGTGCATGTGCAATGTATGTGTTTTGCATATGTGCATGTACGATTTTGTGTGTATGTGTTCGTGTATGTGTGTCATTTTGCATGTGCATGTGTGTGTGTTTGTATATGCATGTGTTTGTGTGTATGTGTTGTTTGTGTATGTATGCATGCATGTCTATGTGTTGTGTGTATACATGTGTGCATGCATGCATGTGTATGTTTTTGTGTATTTGTATGTCTATGTATGTGTGCATGGGTATGCATGTGTGTGTATCTATGGCATATGCATGTACATATGTATGTATGTATGTATGTATGTGTATGCATGTATGTGTGCACATATATGTGTACATATACACACATATGTGTGTAAATTTGAGTTTTTGTGTCTTTGTGTGTGCATGGATGTATGTGTGCATGTGAATGCATGTGTGCATATATATGGATGTGTATGTGTATGCATTTGTGTGTATGCATGTCTGTGTATGCATGTTTCTCTCTCTCACCCTATTATCTCTCTCTCTCTCTCTCTCCCCTCTCTCTCCCTCAGTTATCTCTCTCTTATCTCATAGGGATTTTTCTTGCTCTATCTCCTCACATGGATCGATGCTCTTCTTTGCTCCTACTAATATGCTATTAGGATAAATTGATTTTATTTTTTTTCTATAGAACATTGCTTATACTAGCATTGTAGGGTCTATCTCCTCACATGCATTGATGTTTTACTTTGCTCCTAGTAGTATGATATTAGGAGAAATTGATTTTCTTTTTGTCTTCTATAAAACAGTGCTTACACTAGCATTGCAAACATTTTTCTTGCACCACAATTTTCTTGCTTGGAACGACATCTCATAGAATATTACACATGCGGTGACCGCTACTCACATAAGTGACATTCCACTAATTTTCCATCCCTTTCCTTGTAGTGATTCTTAGCATGAGACTAATGTGGTACTATCTTAGGAAGGATCTAACCCATTGGGTCATGCCATGAATCACTTATCAGACATTCACAAAGAGGATTCTTGCACTTGGACCCCTTTAAAGCATTGAAATATTTTTTTTCCTTTTGAGTAGTGGGGATAGGATGTAATAAGATCCTTACTTGCTACCACTAGAAGGAAGTGATATTTAATCACATCTATCCATTACTTAATTAGATGGCCTGAACTAAATGTGTCTTTAAAAGTAGATTCCGAACAAGTAACTTGTTTGAGTTTTTTAGGCAATATATTGTAAGTTTACCAAGAAAAACAAAAGAATAGGAAACAAGAATTGAAAATCTTTCTTATGAATAGGGAAAAACCACAGAAATACTTTTAATACCAAGCTAAGGATAGATCCAAGATACTCATTAGAAAACTTAAGAGGAAACAAATACACAAGGAAAGCTTGGAATTAAGATACAATAGCTCCTTGGACCAAAGCTTTCACACTAAATTCAAAGCCAAGTGGGAGGGACCTTCTAGAATCATGTCAAAATGAAGAAATGGAAGTTACCTATTAACAGACTGAGATGGTACAGAAAATAAGACTTGGGCTAATAGCATTTGAAATAGATTATTACATTTAAGGGTGATGTTTCTAGAGTTTTTTTTTGCACTAAAAGATCTTTTAAAATTTTAAGTTTGAACTTAGATATTTACTTTCATTCTTTTGGATCATTTTTTACTTAATTTAATTTCTTGTATGCTACCAAGCTTCTTTTGTTTTCGTTCTTAAAACCTATTATCCAATTCTAGAGCTGGATGAATGCTTGTTCTGATTAAGGAATAGGAAAACTCTAGGTTTAAATGGTGATAGAGGGTATATGATCTATGTCCTAGATTTGAAAAAATTTGAAGGGATGAAACCCCCCAAAAGTTAGTTATGATAGATGGAACTTTGACTTAACAAACGCTAGGAGATATATGAGGAGTGAAGATTTAGGGGTTGTGCGTGGCTAGGGACTAGCAATTCATTTGGAATGTCAATGAACAAGGTTCATAAGGCTTGAGATTAGAAGCAAGGGAGTTAGGATAGGAAATAGAAGTGATAACATAAGGCTCATGAATGGAGCTGAAATAAAAAATGGAAGCGCACTATGTGCTGAAGGAAAGAAGGAAAAAAATTAGACAAATGCAATTAAATCAAGAAACAAAGAAGAAGACACTTCTAAAATAAAAGACCCAAAGTGGTGTATCCCCCATCCTAAGGTCTTGGGCTCAGACTATAGTGAGAATGAATAGCCCCTAACATGTCTAGCTAATCAATGAATACCCCATTAGGAAAATTTTAGGTTCTTCAAGGGCCACTTTATTTGCCACAAAATAAAAAAAATCATTAACATTTGCTCCAATAGTCTTTGACAAATCATAAAAAATGTTGGGTTGGTAATTTGGTGTAGAAAAATCATTAAATGGTAGAACTAGAGAGAGTTCTTATGAATGAAAGACAAGTTTCCCTTAAGTCAACTTTTATGCCATTTTTAGATGTTGATACTTTTGAAAGTTACATGCATTAAGAATTATTAAGTACTTTTGAAAGTCACTTTTCATCTCCTTTGTACTGAATTCTTTAGAGAATCTTCGTATTTTTGCCCCCCATTACAAGTCCTTTTGGATCACACCTGCAAAGATTTTTCACTCTTCTCTTTGGAAAACTTGGATTTTGGTCTCTCTCCACTTTTGCGAGCTCACCTTTACCATGTCTACTATGTAAGCTTTCCATTTTTTTTATCACCTAGATTTTCCACCTATAAAAAGAGGTAACAAAGTATCATACATGTCTTTGGAGCGAACAAATGTCTCCTTTGTACATGAAAGTAAGGGCTGAATAGCATCCTCCACAAAAAAACATCATGGCTAACCAGAATGCATTTAGTCTGTGGATGATACAAACGATAGCTTTTGCTTTTAGAACTGTACCCAACAAAAATACATTTCATTGCTTTATCATCCAATTTTTTGCGATGTTGTTGATGCACTAATGCATATGCCAAACAACCAAAAACATGCAGATGAGCAACAGATGGATGCATCCATGCCAAGCCTCATATGGAGTGATAGACTATAGTGCTTTAGTGGGACACCTGTTAAGTACATATGTTGCACACATAACAACCTCAAGCCAGAAACTATGTGGTAAAGCCTAACTCTTGATCATACACCTCGCTATCTCCATGAGTAACTTGTTCTTCCACTCAACAACTCCATTCTATTGAGCTGTATATGGCACTGTACACTGATGTTTTATCCCATGTTTAGCCAAAAATGCATTAAATTTAGAAGACATATATTCCCTCTTCGATCAGAACGGAGGGTGCCCATTTTACATGTGGACATATTTTCAACCAAAGCTGAAAATTGTTTGAAGCACATAAACACTTTGCACTTTGCGTTGAGTGGATATACCCATGCATGCCTGGAAAAATCATTAATGAAAGTCACAAAGTAAAGATAGTTTCCAAAAGAGGGTGTTTGCATAGTGAAAGAACTTGGAGAAGCTTGTCGGAGGTAGAAAAGTGAGTTTTGCAGCGACGAAGTTTGGTATGCACTATGTACTTTGGAGCATCAAGGAGAAGAAGTTGATACAAAACACATAGGTTCGCGCATCGACTAGCTCAAAAACTTACTATCTATGGAAGCGACAATGAACTTCAAATGCTCATAGTGACCAGCATGATTACAATTAGGAAAAATCCTTTTATGGGAGTGATACACATAGGGTTGAGTGTATAGAATGCACAAACTTATAAGGATTAAGCAAAATATGCTATAGGAATGAATCAGACACTCGACGGTGGTACCTCTTAATTTTTAGGAATATGTAGAGATTGACCCCGAGACAGAAAAACTAAGATTTCTCCCAATCTAATGAACCAAATTTTATGACAATTTACATGCATAAACTAGATTCTAATATCTTTCCAATGAGCCATATTTCATAAAATTTCCGACTCTACAGAGAGCGCAATAACCTCTGCAAGATTAATGGTGGCAAAGAAGAAGATGCAGAAAATTGAAGGAGCAAGATAATGATGGTCACAAGTGTATGTATATTGCTTCCATGTATTGTACAAGTGATTTGAAGTCTTTATATAGACTCTATGAGTGTTCCATGAATTCTACAAGTGGAGTTTGAATTCAAACAAAGGTCAGAATGGTTGTTGGAGGGAATCAATTCACATTCTTACAATCTAGGAAAAGTGAAGATCTAGTTTGATCTACTTTTAGGTAATTGATTGCTTGATTGAATGCAACTCAACCACCATAAAATTCATGGGATTTGGGCTCTAACTTTATAATTTTACATGTGTAAAGCTCAAAGCTTTTACAATGGTAAAAGATCCATGAAAGATCTTTTAAAGCTCAAAGCTTTTACAATGGTGAGCATAAGAAAAAGAACTCTCCAACGGATATTCTTTCGATGTGATAGCCTTTCATGTAGATCAAATCCACCTCAAGCATAGTGTAAGCTTGATGTTACAACAACTCCCCCTCAAGATAATGTATTCTTGCATCTTCATTCTCTGATAGGTTGAATACCTGCCATAGATTTGAATCTACAAAGCTTTATTCCATCAAGTGCCTTTGTCATCATATCTGCTACTTGATTTTCAGTAGGAACAAATGAATTGTCAATCTTCTTTGCCATGAGCTTCTCTCTGATGCAGTGGTAATGAGCCTCTATGTGTTTGGTTTTTGCATGGAAAATAGGGTTTGCTGCTAGATGCATTGAACTTACATTATCTCCAAATATGTGAGGTTTGGAACTCACAAGTTCCAAATCTGTCATATTGCCTCTTGAGTTGCTATGGTCAAACCTCTGTACTCTACTTCAGTTGAGGATAAAGCAACTGTAGGTTGCTTCTTGGAACTCCATGACACTAGCTTCAAACCTGCAAATGCTAAGTAACCAGAAGTACTTCTTCTATCATCCTTAGCTCCTGCCCAATCTGCATCTGAATAGATTTTGATATCCAAATCTAAAGAGTAAGGATAGAATATACCTTCATTGATTGTATCTTTGAGATACTTAAATACTCTCTTAGCCACATCCATGTGTGGTCTTCTTGGTGAGTGCATGAATTGACTAAGCACTCCCACACTATATGAGATGTCTGCCCTTGCATGAGTAGCATATATCAAGCTACCTACCAAGCTTTGATACTCTTTAATATCTTCAATTTTCTCACCTTCATAAACACTAAGTTTATGATTCATCTCCAAAGGTGTACCTACAGGTTTAGTGTTCTCCATTTTGAACTTGAGAAGTAGATCCTAAATGTATCTTCTCTGAGTCAAATACATTCCTTTATCTGTCTATATCACTTGCATACCTAGGAAATATGTGAGCTCACCTAAGTCACTAATTTTGAACTCTTGCATGTGTCTCTTGATCCTTTGAATGCCATTTAGATCATCACTTGCCACAATAATATCATCTATATATACACATAGATAGATAACCTCATCATGATCCCTTTTGATGAATAGAGAAGGATCTGAGCTGCTACGTTTGAGCCCTTGATCTTGAAGATATGTAATTCCAAGCTCTAGGAGCTTCTTTCAATCCATACAATGCTTTCTTAAGTCTACAAACATAAGATGGATGATTATGGTTTTCAAATCCTGGTGGTTGTGACATGTATACCTCTTCACTTATCCAACCATTTAAGAATGCATTTTTCACATCAAGTTGGAGGAGTCTCCAATTCCTTGCAGCAGCTACACTTATCAATGTCTTGATTGCATTCATCTTTTCAACTGGTGAGAATGTTTCCTCATAGTTTATACCATGAGTTTGTGAGCATCCTTTGGCAACTAATCTTCCCTTGTACCTGCAAACTTATCCATCTCAATCTTTTATCTTTATATATCCATCTGCAACCGATTACCTTTTGATTTGGCGACATTGGAACCAAATCCCAAGTGTGCATCTCCTTCAATGCATCTATTTCTTCTTTCATGGCCTTTTTCCAATTAGGGTTTCCCTTTTCCTCTTCATAGGTTGAGGGTTTCTCTAAAATAGAGTCATTTTCCAAGTAGATTGAATGCTTCGTAACAAATGTGGAATCATATCCATACCTTTCTGTTTGTTTCTTCTCTCTTGCTGATCGTTTAGGTGCTTGTTTGGAGCATTCTCCAACCTCTTGCATCTTTGCTTTGGCTCTTGACTTCGATAGCTTGTAATCCTTTCCCTTTTATCTTGGTCATCGTCTGTATCACTTCTTGGATCCTAGACCTGTGTATCATGCTTGCTTCCTAATTGATGAGAATCAAAATCAAGATCATATGGTAGAGTTACCTTTTGTTTGTCTTCATCATACCAAGAATTGTGTTCTTCAAACACAACATCTCTACTTGTAGTGAATTGCTTGGTTGAAGGATTATAGAACCTGTAACCCATCTGAGTTGAATCGTATCCAATAAACACTACCTTTGTTGCCCTTTCATCTAGCTTAACTCTTATTTGTGATGGTACATGAACATAAGCAAGACAACCAAAAACCTTGCAATGTCCAAGACTAGGTTTTTTTCCATGCCATGCTTCATAAGGAGTCATACCTTGAAGTGATTTGGATGGTAGTCTATTGACAAGATACACAACAGTTGAAATAGCCTCTGCCCATAGATAATGTGGTAACTTCTTCTCTTCAAGCATTGTTTGGGCTAATCCAACCAATGTCTTATTTCTCCTCTCTGCAATTCCATTAAGTTGAGGAGAGTACCTGGTAGTCACTTCCCTTTTTGATACCTTTTCCCTCCAAGAACTCATCAAAATCTTTGGAGAAGTATTCTCCCCCTCCATCAGATCTGAGCTTCTTGAGTGATCTACGTGTATGATTCTCCATATGTGTGAGATACTTTTTGAAGCAATCAAACACTTCATTCTTACTCTTGATAAAGTATACAACAGTCCGTCTACTATGGTCGTCAATAAATAAGACATGATACCTTGATCCTGCCAATGAAGGTTCTTGATTTGGTCCCCATACATTTGTATGTAGTAAGTCCAATAAGTTGTTGTGGATCTAGCCTTTGTGGTTGAATGGTTGTCTTTGGGCCTTCCCAATCTTACATGCATCACACCTATTGACACGTGTTGCTTTGATATGTTCGGCAGTCCTAAAACACTTTGATCCCTGCATATATCCTTCAAGGTTCTTTCATTCACATGAGCAAGTCTCTTATGCCACACTTCAAGCTCACTTAGGGTTTGAGACCCAAAATTGAATAGAGCTAAACTTGAGACTACCATGCTTCTCACCTCTGGATATCTTCTTGAAGCCTTGACATGCATCTTCCACAAAAGCTCCATGTTGAGTGAACCTAATTTGCAAGCCTTTTTTACTATTTGGCCTATAGTTATTAGGTTTTTAGTGATAATGGATACATAGAGAACCTTACTCAGAATGTTTGTCCTGCCATTGGAAGCTTTTTCATTACCAATCTTCTCCACATTGTGCTTTGTGTCGTCCCCTGTTTGTACTTCATGTCTATGCTTTGGACTTTCCAAATCAGATAGAAGAGCAATGTTGCCTGCAACATGATTTGAACATCCTAAATCTATGTAGAACAAATGATCATCTTCTTTACCTTCTTTGTGGCTTAGATTCGTAAGAAGGAATGAGTCTTCATGTGGTTGATCTTCTAAATAATTGTTGAAGTCCCTTCTATTATAGCCTCTATTGTTATTGTTGAAGTTTCTGCCTCTGTCTCTATCGCTACCATATCCACCTCCTCCACTTCCTTTCTGGGTCTTTCCATTGAACCAAAAATTTTGAGTGGTGTGGTTGGTCTTATCGCATATGGCACAAGGTTGAACATTTTGACCTTTGGCTTTGTCTTGCTTTGGTCCTTTCTTCTTCCCCTTCCACTTGCTTTTGCTTGCGAAGTTGGCTTGGGAAGTCTCTTCTTCATCTTCTTCCTTCTTCTTGCCTTTATGCTTATTATCCTTCTTATCTACATATAGAGCACTAGTTGCATTACCATGATAGGAGTTACCTTCCTTTATGCTATTCTTGGCCTCTTGATTGAAGAGTTGTCGAAGAAGGATGTTGAAGTTTGGAGTTTGCACATCCATGATGCGATCATAAGCCGTCGTGAAGGATTTCCATTGCTTATCACTTCAAATCCCATTGAGAATTTGCCTCATGATAGCCTCTTCTTCAATCAGCTCTCCAATAGATGCAAACTAATCCGAAACCTCCTTGACCTTGATAACAAACTCCATGATTGTTTGTTTAGGTATCTTCTTAATTTGGTTGAACTCATTCCAAAGATGATTCTTTCTTGCTTTGGTACTAATAGAAAAGAAAGTCTCGAGGGCATCCCAAGTCTCTTAAGATGTCTTGCATCCTCTAATATGTGGTAATAGAAAGTCAGAGATAGAGTTTAGTATGTAAAAATTTGCTTGAGCATCCATTGTGTACCAAAGTGTGAGCTTATCTATCTCCTCTTGTGTAGGTCCTCCTTTGGATCTTGGAATAGGCATAGCTTCATCTCCTGCTACAATTCCATAAAGATTTCTACCTTGCAAATAGGCTTCCATTCTGATTTTCCAAGCCACATAGTTGTGTCGATCAAGCTTCTCAATCATTGAGGGAAAGCCATCACCCATCTTGATCTAGCTCTGATACCACTGAAAGAACTTGGAGAAGCTTGTAGGAGGTAGAAAAGTGCATTTCCACGCGATGAAGTTTGGTTTAGCCAACCGGCACAAGACCAGCCTTTGAGCTTATGGAGTCTCAAATAGACCTTATAGGCATGCGATACGTGCAAAACATCACAAGCTATCAAAGTTTAGTTGGGAGTTTGAATTATGCTACTCTAACTAGGGTTGATATTTGCTATGGAGTAAGTGTGCTTAGTCAATTCATGCACACCCCAAGGAAACCTCACATCGATGCAGCAAAGAGGATATTGAAGTACTTGAAAGGAACAATAAATGAAGGTTTATATTACCCCTACACATCTGATATTACCCCTACACATCTGATTTGAATGTAAAGCTATTCACTGATGCAGATTGGGCAGGTTCTAAAGATGATAAAATAAGCACATTAGGATATCTCTCATTTGCAGGTTTAAAGCTCATTTCTTGGTCTTCAAAGAAGCAACCTACAATTTCTCTCTCCTCAACTAAGGCTGAATATATAGGGCTAGCAAATGCAACACAAGAAGCTATGTGGATCAAGACCCTATACACATATTTGGGGTTGGATTTTGGCACTCCATACATATTTGAAGATAATATGAGTTCACTTCATCTAGCTACTAATCCTTTCTTTCATGCCAGGACCAAACATATAGAAGTCCATTATCATTTTGTTAGGTAAAAGGTTGTGAGTAAAGAGATACAACTCTCCTATGTATCTACTCATATGCAATGTGCAAATATGGTGACCAAATCATTGGATGGAAGTAAGCTAAACAAGTTCAAATCTATGATTGGATTGCACGAGATACCAAAGGGTTGAGGACAAGCATCTTAGGCTTGAGGGGGAGTTGTTGGTACATTTGGCAAGCCTAGATGCTTGATGAAATAATCAAGACTTCTCATATATTCATTTGGATCATGTATGAAGTGCATATGGATACATCTTGTAAAAGTCATGGACTTTACCTGAATGGATAAAAGTAAATGGAAATGAGTTGAAGGAATCTTTTGACGATAGGAGCCAAGAACCATGAATAATTGGTGGTTGGAATCAAATCAATCAAAATCTAAAGTGTAGGAACACTTTTAGGTGAGGGAAATTCAAATTTGAAAACTCTCAATGTGTATAAATAGATGTGACTTTTAGTCGTGGGGTATGATAGGGAAGAGAGAGTCGTTGAGCCTCATGGTTGATCATACATTGAGCTCACATTCGTATGATTAATTCCATTACATCTCCTTTGTATAATACATTCATTAGCACATACGATTTGAGTCATTAGTTCATGACAATCTCTGTCTACTATTCTCTTCTACAACCTCTTCATTCAAGTGATTTTGTTTGATCGGGTTCTCAGTGCATACTTGATCATTTGACTTGTTTTAACTTTGGACAGGTAGAATGATAAGTCTAGTTGCTAGATATTAATTTCCATTACATTTGGGTCACTAGATCTTGAGTTGTGATTCATACAAGCTACTTGTGTCTGCACATTGTCTTCCTCTGAAAAGTCGAGATTACACCCATGAGTTCTTAAACTCATTCTTGCGTGTATACTTACTCTAAATTAGTTAAGTAACTTGGAATAGTTAGCTAAGCTCTTCAAGTAGATTTTTCTAAAAGGTCTCGGGTGAATTGTGATCATAGAGTGAGAACTCAATATTTTTTTGAGAGGTTCAAGTCCAAAAATAGCAAATTTTTCATAGTGCATCAATGTGCAAGTTATCTGTTTTGGCACAAACATTTGACAATGATGCTCCAAGGTAAATAGTGGGTCTAAATGCATATTTGGAAAGCTAAAGGTATCTACTAAGGTGCCATGAAGTCACATTGGCAGGTGTAGAGCAGGATTACTGCAACACCACCTCATCTTGTGAATTTAGCCTCACTATACACTGAGCAATAAGTATAAAAAGTGTGGGGAGTCACCCTGACTTTTTAGGAACAAGATGAAGTGCTAACATACTCACTATCAAGCATTCATTAATCAAGATCTACTCATGAAATGACACTGGAACCCAAGTGATACAAGTGAAATTGTGGACATTGGATACTCACACAGAGAGAAATGAACCACACAAGTTGACTATGTATCTCAAGGTATTGTAGCAGCACATAGAAATTGAACAATCAAGATGTATGACTCATACTATGTATTAATATTGTACATATGATACAAGGAAACTATGAAGGACTACTCTCACTTGAAGTGAGCACAATGTATCCTCATAACTTCAGCTCAAAGCTCTCAGAATAGGATGTGTGTCCCATGCCCAAGAGATGGTCTATTCATATATTTTTTTGAATTTTTATATGATGACTCATTCACCCAAAAGTGAACCTAAACTTTAGGAGTGATTTGAATTTGTATCCCAACTGAAAATTCATGGAAATAGGCTCCCTCTTTCCACAAGATTCCTTCCACTTCTATTCTTTTACAATTGATCAAGATAAGTACATAGATTTTGTCTTTGGAACTTTACAAACACATGTTCACATGACTACATCTATGTGAGATAAATTATGAGACTCGTCCATCGGCTAAAGCAAAGATCTTAGGCTTGCTTCTTCCACCAACAACTCCCCCTCAAGCCTAAGAATCTTGAGCCTTCAATCGTTCAAAATCTTTTGTTCTCCATTCATTGATTTGAACATGTTTAGTTTGACTCCATCCAATGCCTTTGTCATCCTATCTACACAGATATATATGATACTTGAATCTCTTTGCTTTTAATATTAACCATGACATAATCATAATGGAGTTCTACGTGTTTAGTCTTGGATCTAAGATCGTTTCGGCCTTTGAACGCATGATCGTAGTGCTTATGTAGGAAATTTCATCCTTTGGTGCCAAACATATATACAAGTTTTGATTCACCAGTACAAGCACCTCAAATTATGCTACAGGTATAACATAGCTCAATAGGGTAGTTCTATTCAAATTTTATCAAATGTGCCATTATCCCTCATATTCGCTCTTGAAAAATAGCAAAGGATGCATGGGATACACTTACCACTTTGTACTAGGAAGGAAATGAGGATTGAGTTGCTTACCTCCGAAAATAGTTGGAGAGTGAACATATGAATGAAGGATATTCTATGGATAGATTTTTGAAAAAGATCAAAGATTTGAAGGCGCAGTTGATTTTTGCAGATAAGTCTTGCCAGATAGTTCACTTGTGCAGACCATTCTTAATGGTCTTCCATATTCATACCAGAGTTTTTCTTATACTCTTTGGTTCATGATTAAATGCAATCCAAAATGCCTTAACATTTGAGGATTTAATCTCTGTTTCGTTTCAAGAAGATAAGTCTAGGTAAAACAGGTCCATTATGCATGTTCCATATCATCTACTAGTAAGCAGACATCTGCTAATGTTGCACAGTCAAAGAAGCAAGTGAAAGAAGAGAAGAAAATAGAGAAGCAAAAACAATTTATCAAATACTCTAAAGGTAATGATCACGTCATAAAGAGTTTTCCAAAATTGGTTGCAAAAGAGGCAAAGAAAAAAGAGGTTGGAATGGTTGTAGTAGAAGCCTCTACACCTAAATAGAGTCTAAAAAGCTTGTGCATAATGAACAATGGGCATTTACTACTATTTGTAATTATGAACCATCTTCTCATGAACATTGTATGTCTGCAGTAGACTTAGATGTTTCATATTTAATAGTGGAGCAACCAAACATATTACCTCACAGCATAGTTTCTTCACTTCACTTAAGCCTATCCTTGTAGGGAATACTATCACATGCACCAACAACTCCTCTTATCCTATCATGGGAGTATTCACCAAGAAGGGCTACATACATGGAGATCTATTGGATTTGGTCCATACAGATGTTTGGGGACCAAGAAAGGAGCCTTCAACCTCTCGATCAAGGTATGATGTGTGATTCATAGATGATTATAACATATGGATTATCTTGTATTTCATTTTTCAAAAAATACTTAGCTCTTGTGGAGGACCAAATAGGTAAAAGCCTTAAGAGAATAAGGTCGATGGAGGGATAGAATATTTCTCCCATGGCTTTTTATGGTTTGAAGCAAGCCTATAGTGCTTGGAATCATAGGCTTGTTACCTATTTGCACGATAAAGGATTCAATGTGAGCAAAGCTAATCCTTCCCTCTTCATCAAGAGGAATCATTTTGAAGTCATACACCTATGTGTATATGTTGATGATATCATAATGATAGCTAATGATGCTGATGGAATAGGAAAGATCAAGCTTTAGATGAAAGATGAATTTCAAAATTAGTGACCTATGCCTACTCACATACTTGTTGGAGTTTGAGGTCTATGGCAGCATGTGAACAACATAAGGAAGAAGAATAAGCTTAGAATAGCCAAGTGAATATACAAGAATAAGTAACCCATTAGGGTTATAGGCATAAAAATACCTCCTAACGAGGGAAAAAATCACCCATCCTAAGTGTGTTCATACATATCCCTACCAAAGTATATCAACAAATCCCCCTTAGGAATGATGCGATGAGCAAGGAGCTGGCACTCATGTATAAGGGAGTGCCAAGCTATGTGGAAAGAGATCAATCCACATAAGGAGTAAGCCCAAAGCTTTGTGGAAAGCTTCAAGTTTCTCCAGAGGTAGAGCCTTTGTGAAAAGATATGCAATGTTATCGTGTGGGAATGTATGCCAAATTGATCTCTCTAGCAGAGAACCTCTCCTGACATAATGATAATGCACCTCAATGTGTTTTGTGCAAGCTTTGAAACACAAGGTTCCTCGCAACTCCCAATGTGCTCTAGTTGTTAGTGAAGATGGTGGTGGCAACATATTGACCAACACTCAAATCAACCAAAAGACATCTGAGCCACACACATCAACAGTCACTATGAAAACTACCCTATACTCAGCCTTAGAACTAAAACTAGCTACAATAGGCTGCTTCTTGTTCAACCAAGATATGCATGAACTACCAAGCATGAAGCAAAAACCACTAGTGGTTACACGAGTGTCATAGCAACCAACCTAGTTAGAGTAAAAAAAAGCATGTAAATCTGGCAATAATTATCCTCCCTTGGGACAAAATAATCTAAGTAGTCAAGTACCACGGAAGTAGCAAAAGATGCACTTCACGGCTTGTCAATGCTTGACACATGGTCAATGCATAAACTTGCTCATTTGTGAGATAACAAACCAAATATCAGGTAGTTGGACTGTTCTCAAAACCATGTGCAATCAAGTAGGCATTTATCTTTTCATAACAAGCATGTGGTGCTTGCTTCAAACCATATAATGCCTTTTTCAAGCTGTACACTTTTTTTCATGCCCTTTCTGTTGGAGAATTCCTCACCTATGCGCAACGGAAAGTGTAGAAAACCTTCTCAAGATCAAGACTTTCACCTATAGCTGAACTTTAAAATGAAAATTGCTATCAATTGAAGAAGACAATGGACTCAAGATTTTGCTCAATCAAAGTAGACACTAATAACTTTCAAGTGAGTTATCAAACACTCAATTTGGAGTAGCTTTAGTTTGGAAACTCTTTGCCTCAAAATAGGCTGCATGTCCACTTAGTTAGGCTGAAAACTGGACTTCACTAAAAATTAAATAACTCAAAGAGCATGGCGAATCTCAGAAAAATGTTCTAGATAGAGAAAATACATATAAGAAGATTTCCAATGAATATTTAAACTCTAAAAATGGATACAAACATTGAGAGATATGACTCTTGCAATTAGGCTACCCAGAAATTGGTATGTAGTTCGACATAATTTGTGTAGAAAAATGAAACGACCAAAACCAAATGAACTACCTACAAGCAAACTTCAACACCTTCTTCGTCTATTCTTGAGTGTCCTCCCTTGCCTCTTTTGTAGCCAAATGACCATGAGCTCTCATGATGAATTTGAGAGCTCTTCTCCATAACTCATCCACTACTAGATTTGATTCTCATTTGGCCTCCACTACTTGCTGAAGTAAGTGCTTCCACTTTTCATTTTGTATTTTCCTTCTATTTGAAGAAAATCCTTTTTGCAAAATATATACAACCTTGCTTCTTTATTTTTAACACTTTCAGCACAAAACCACAGGGCTCATGTAATTCACCATTGCTATGTAATTCACCATTCAAAAATGCAGTTTTAATGTCCAAGTGATGTACATTCCAACCATGATGAGCTACAAGTGCATAAATCCTATGAATAGTGGTCATTTGGAAAGTGGGTGCAAAGGTCATATCAAAATCAATGTCTCTTTCTTGAGCATAACCTTTTGCAACAAGCCTAGCCTTATATCTCTAAACTATTCTATCAAGTTTAGCTTTCAGCTTGTATACGCATTTAGTGCCAATGGCCTTTTTACCAAGAGGTAAATCACATAAAGACCAAGTACCATTCTTTATAATAGCATCATATTTTGATTGCATAGTAGCCATCCAATTCTTTGAATTATGTCCTTCATCAAAAGGAATGGGCTCATTCTCATCACAAAGACTAGAGGTAGCCATAGCATAGCAATCTGATGCAAAAGAAGCAATATGAGAGCCTAGATGAGTACGATATGATAGAGGTGCATCTGATTTGCTATCTTAGAAAGTTTGCACCAATAATTTCGGCATAGTTTTTGCCTCCTATATATCAGCCCTCTCATCAACAAGTGCATCATGTAAACTTGCATCAGAAATGGAATGATATGCATCATCATGTGGAACCTCTAAAGACTAAGAAATTGGCTCATTTGGACTAGCACTTGACTTTCCACCTATAAAAGAGGTAGCAAAGTGTCATACACATCTTTGGAGCTAATTGATGTCTCTTTAGTACATAAAAGTAATGGATGAATTGAATCTTCCACAAAAACAACACCACAACTAACCAAAGTGCGTTTAGTATATGGATAATACAGATGATAGCCTTCACTTTTAGAACTCTACCCAAGAAAAATACATTTCACTAATTTATCATCAAATTTTTTGCATTGTTGTTCATGCACTAATGCATATGCCAAACAACCAAAGACACCAAGATGAGAAACAGATGGCTTCCAACATGTCAAGCCTCATATGGAGTGATAGACTGTAGTGCTTTGGAAGGACACCCATTAAGTACATATGATGCACACATAACAGCCTTAAGCCAAAAACTATGTGGTAAAGCCTGACATTTGACCATATAGCTTGCCATATCCATGAGACACTTGTTCTTTCTTTTAGCAACACCATTTTTTTGAGGTGTATATGGCACTGTAAACTGATGTTTTATCCCATGCTCAGACAAAAATGCATTAAAGTCTGAAGACATGTATTTATATATCATATGTTAATTTGCATATATTTGTTAGACGAAGTAAATGCTAATCCCTTTTGCTTTGTTTGGGAGCTCTTTCTCTATGTGAGCTAACCTCTTCTGCCAAATCTCTAACTTTGATAGAGTTTGGGTGCCATAATTGGATAATGCAATATTCTTGGTGTCTTGGAGCTCAATGGTGAACAATCTACCTCTTTTTTCTTCTCTTGCCATCTTCCTAAATCCTTGATGTTGGTCTTCAACAAAACCTCCATGTTTGGTGAATCTAACCTACAATCCCTTCTCAAGAATTCGGCCTACACTAATGATGTTCTTGGTAATAGTAGGCACATAGAATAATCTGCTTAATAAGTCCATATTACCATTTGGAGTCTTCACATTACGTATCTTCTCAACCGGATGCCTTGTGTCATCTCCTGTTTGGACTTCATGTCTTTTCTTTTGGGTCTTCCAAGTCTTTGAATAGAGCTACATTTCCTTCCACATGATTTGAGCATCCTAAGTATATATAAAACACATGCTCATCTACCTTACCTTCCTTCATAGTCATATTCATGAGAAGAAGTGGATCTTCTTGAGATTGATTATCTCTATAGTTTTTGTAGTCTCTTCTTCCTTTTTATCCACCTTGATAGTTGTTTTTGTATAAGTTATTGTTGTATTCTTAATAATGGTTGAATCTTCCTCTTGAGTTTCCATAGCCTCCTCTGTTGTATCCAATTCCTCTTTGGTTCCTAGGGTTCCTAAAACAATTCTTTGTAATGTGATTGATTAGATCGCATATATCAAATGGTGATGAGCTTTTAGCTCTCCCCCTGCCTGGTCTGCCTCCTCTATCTCTTCCTTTTGAGCCTCTACCTCTACCTACAAAGTTGGCTTGAGAGGTACTACCTTGATCAATAGACTTCTTGCCTTTGCCTTTGTTATTCTTGCTTTGTTCTTATCTATATAAAGATTAGATGATTGGTTACCTGCTTTGTTGTCTCAACTCTTCATAAGCTTTGATTCATGTGTGGATTTGCTTTATAAGTGTGTTGAAGTTAGGAACTGGCATATCCATGTAAAGATCCATATTTGTGGTCAAGGCCTCCCATTTTTCATAAGCTTTGACACCATTGATGACTTGCCCCATATTTTTTCTTCATCAATGACTTCTCCAATGCTTCCAAGCTAGTATGCACCTAGCCTTATACCTATCAATTGTTCCATCACACTTACATTTTAGCTTGTATACCCACTTAGTGCCAATGGCTTTTTTTCTTGGAGGAAAATCACATAAAGATTAGGTACCATTCTTCATAATAGCAGCATATTCTGATTGCATAGTGTTGCAGATGAAAGAAGAAAAGAGAAGTAGGCCCCAAAAATTTTCAAATCTAGGCATAATTTTTCTTCTTCAAATTTCCATGATACTCTATCAAGAGCCATGTAAATGCTTTAGAGGAGTCCTCTATATGCATAAATCCCAAACATTGTAACATTAGCCTTGTAAAATAGAAGGAATTCAGTGATTTCCAATAAAAGTGTGAGTCCCTTGTGTGAAAGGACCATTTTTAGGGCACATCTATATAAGTCACTTGATGACTCTTTGTAAAAGACTTTTTGCCATTGTAAGTAATGAAGCTAGAATTTCGAATTTTCTTCTTCTCTACTAAGTATCTTCTTCTCTAGGAGCTTGTATGTGTGTTTGATGCTTAAAATGTGTGTGTAGGAGTGTTGTCTACCCTTCCTTCTCTTGTTTTAGCCACTGTCATGCATGTGTGAAGCGTGGTGAACTATGGAGTAGGATTTGCTGTTTCTCCCCACCCACTATTTTGCTCATTACTTGAAGCATGTTTGTCAAATTAGGCTGAAAATACCGCCATTAGATGCGTCTCATTGAGAGCTTGGAAATAAATCTCGTGTTGAACATATTTGGATCTCAAAGCTAAGAGAAAAACCCTAATTTGTGCTTTATGCTACAACAAGTATTGTGACATGCATTTTCAAAGGGATAAGTGATTTGAGTGGTAGATGAACCTATAATATATGCATTGTTAGCACTTTCACTTCATTTTTCATCATGTGTGCACATGTCTTCATATGCTTGATATGTCTAAATTCACAGCTTAATAATTAAACATGCATTAATCCACCACTATATGTACTTGTGGGCTATTGAGGTATAGTCTCAATTAGCACAAGTCACTGAGACTTTACGACTTAGGTACACACATTTTTGGTGCCGTTGCTAAGGAACTAGTCCAAGAAAGGTGCCTACATGATGGTAATGGCTTAGGAGTGAACGTATCATGTGAGGAGAAGAAATTTGAGTGAGTAAAATACCAAAATGCTTTAGTACTCCAGTCAGTTGTTTTGATACAAGTATCGTGGGAGAGAGCGACTGGTATCGTGAATCATGCATCGTGGAGAGCATAGAGAATTGTGGGCTTTTGGGGGCAAGAATTGGTGGGGCTACTATTGAAGGTGAGAACTTCACTCTATCAATCTGAGAAAATCAAGTAAATATTTACTAGGCATGATAAGGAATAGTGGAAGTATTGCGGGGTGATATGAGGGGTTGTAAGTGAGATTTTGCTCCCACAATGAGTTGAAAGAGACTAGGAACTAGTCAAGAGCACAATGCACAAAATTTTTTGAGATTGGACCTTGCTAAGACGAAGAATCGTGGTCAATTGAGTTCAGGTATCATGATACCTGAATTCCTGTGTACCGAATACTTGATAGGTATCATGTATCACCGATACCTTAACTCCCCGTGTATCGTGATACCACACAAGTATCATGTATCATCCGGGTTGAGTATTGTGTGTCCTAATAGCTGTGTATCATGTATCACATATCATCTCCCCGTGTATTGCGATACCTCACAAGTATCATGTATCACCGGGTTGAGTATCGTGTATCGTCTCCCCATGTATCACAATACCTCACAAGTATCGTGTATCACTGGGTTGAGTATCGTGTATCGTCTATCATGATACATCACAAGTATTGTGTATTATCGGGTTGAGTATCATGTATCGTGTTTCATCTCCTTGTGTATTGCGATACCTCATAAGTATCGTGTATCGCCAAGTGGAAGTATCATGTATCATGGCTTCTCGAGTATCATGTATCATGGTTATGCTAGTATCATATCATGAAATATCGGTATCATGTATCACATATAGATCAAGTATTGTATCGCTATTGCTAATTATCATGTAGCACCCAACAGGGAACTATCGTGTATCATGTGATTTCCTCATAGTGTATTGTCAGAACGCACGTATCGTGTATCATGGGGAAAGCAAGGAGCCTGAAAGAGGAAAATTGGAGAAATAAAAGTGTTGAATTTCACACAAGGTAGTCAATAGGGCCCTACATGACCCAAGAACTAAGTAGTGAATGAACCTAAGACCTGGACGAGTATTAGGAACTCGAAGAAGTGTAGTATCTTTAGTAGGAAGTGTATCTCAACTGAGTAACCACTCTATTTACTCATATACTTCCAGTGATTCAGAGGAGGAAATACTTATGGCCTCAGAAGATATGCATAGTTTTGTGCCTAGGGCAGGCTTTATGTCTATACTGAAAGGGGAATATTGGACATTGCTACAATATGTATCTATGAATTTGCATGGAGTACCCATCTACCTTGATGGCGTTTATAGGTTCGTGGTAAGAATGAGGAATTGGATTGAATCAGAGATAGTCCCAAGACCAACCGTCAAGTACAAAGGAGGTCTCTACATGGATAAAATGGGACAAATATATGTTGTGATTGAAAACTTCAACCAGTTAAATGAGAGAGGAGAGATGGAGGATCAAGGAATCCATAGTAGGACCGATAATGGAGACATGATAACTACCCCTATGGGAAACTCAAGTACTAAGAGGACATCTGATACCCTAGGATGACTATGTAATGGATGTGTACTTGGTAAGTGGGTCTCACCTACTACTACAAGGTGCTTCACCTATACAAGGAGAAGGCATCAACCCAACCACTATCTATGAATTGAGAGACCCTCAAGATTTGTCTAGAGTTACTTACCTAGATAGAAATCAGAGAAAATATTGATCGATGGATGATCTAGATAGGTCAAGATTGAGGTACATGGGGTTGCCTGTATTCCCTCCTTGAGAACAAGAAACTACTTCACGAAACCCTTTTGAAGCCACAAGATTGTTGGGTGTGTGCAAAAGTGCGAGAGACACACGAGAATCACACACAAGGAGCACAAACGCAGTAAGAAACATGGAGAAGACGATGGCTAGAATAGCTCTCTCTATTGACGATGAACTAAACTGAAGTAAGAGCTGAATAATATCCCTAAGTACAAAGTACCACCACATATGAGAGTATCAAGAATGTGGTAACATGGGGAAAAAACCTCTAGCTAGCACTAGAGTAAAAAGTGCCCATGTATAGGGAAAAGGTTCACATCAAAGCTACTCGAGGAACACATAAGTGTAACAAACCCCCTTGGAGTGAATGATGTGAACACATACAAGGAGTGACAGATCAACCCCCACAAGGTAATAAGCCTAAAGCTTTGCAAAAAGCTTCAAACTTTTTCCGTGGAAGAGCTTTGGTGAATATGTTTGCCACATTATCTTGTGTAGGCACATATACCAAATCAATATCTCGTGCATGAAGGTGCTCTCTCACATAGTGATAATGCACCTCAATATGTTTGGTCCGTGCATGAAACACTGGGTTTCGTGCAACAGCCAAAGCACTCTGACTATAAGTGAGAATATGCATAGCAACATCAATCTCCATGCAAAGATCCATCAATAGGTGTCTCACCCATATACACTCCACTATAGCTGTGAAAACTGCCCTGTACTCAGCTTCACAACTCGATGTCACCACTGTACGTTGCTTCTTACTCAACCAAGATATGCATGAGTCTCCAAGGAAAAAGCAATTACCACGAGTGGACACGCGAGTATCATAACAACCAGCCCAATCACTATCTGTAAAAGCATGCAAGCTTGGCTAAACATCTCTGCCATAAAAGAGACCTAAGCTCAAAGTGCCTCTGAGATATCTAAACACACGTTTTATTGCTTGACAATGCTTAGTGCCAGGGCTATGCATGAATCGACTCAACTGGGAAACTGCATACTGTATATCCGGCCTTGTGTTGCATGCATATGTAAGAAATCCCACAACTTGCTGATAAAGAGAAGTGTCAAAGGCATAACTGGAATCCTCAACTGAGAACCTGAATCCTGTCTCAACTAGTGTGGAAACTGGCTTGCAATCCTCAAAGTCAAAACCTTGAAGTAGTTTCTCAGCATACTTTGCTTGATGCATAACAATTCCCCCCTCAATGGATACAAACTGGATGCCAAGATAGTGGCTCAAAAGACCAAGATAAGTGACATCAAAAATATGCTGCAAATCAGCCATAAGAATGTCAAGTTTTGCATCACATGACCAATCAAGAGTATGTCATAGACATAAAGAACAAGCACTATAAGATCAGCCCCAATTTTTTGTACATAGAGTGTGCTTTCAATCGGACTACATGTGAAGCCAAGAGCAATCAAGTGCTTATGGATTTTTTCATACCATGCACGTGGAGCTTGCTTGAGACCATACAAGGCTTTATGCAAGCGACCAACCATATGTTCTTTCCCTTTCATAGAAAATCGAGGAGGTTGCTTCACATAAACCTCTTCTTGCAAATCACCATTCAAGAAGGTTGTTTTTATGTCCAATTGATGCACTTTCCAACCTCGATGGGTAGCCAATGCAACCACGGTATGAATGTTAGTCATGCATGAAGTAGGTGCAAAAGTTTCCTCATAGTCAATGCCATATTGTTGTGCATATCCTGACAACCAATCTAGCTTTGTAGGGATCAATGCTACCATCAGATTTTCTCTTAATCTTGTAAACCCACTTTGTACCAATGACATTCTTTCCTTTTGGCAATTCACATAACTCCCAAGTACCATTCCTATGTATGGAATCCATTTCTGATTGCATAGCACTCATCCATTGTGGATCGTCACATGCATCTTCAAAAGAAAGTGGCTCTTCAATACATGATGTAGCAATAAGAGAATAATCCACAAAATTACTTGATGCATGGTGAGAGCTTGATCTTGTTCTACCAAGTAAAGGTGCACTCAATTTGCTGTCTTGCAAAGTTTGTTTCAGCACACTATAACCAACAAATATACATTTCTTTGCCTTGTCATCAAGTTTGTGACGTTGTTGTGATGGCACAAGAGCATATGCCAAACAACCAAACACGCATATGACTAACCATAGGCTTATGACCATTCCAAGCCTCATAAGGAGTGATGACTCTCAATGCTTTTGTAGGGTGGCGATTCAACACATAGTTTGCACACATGACCGCTTCCATCCAAAACTTATCAGGAAGATGCTTTCCTTTAACCATACATCGTGCCATTTCAAGAAGTGTTCTATTTTTACGCTCGGCAACACCATTTTGCTGAGGTGTATATGGTACCGTACATTGGTGTGAAATACCTCTTTCACAAAGAAAAGCATTAGACTCATGTGACATGTATTCACCACCACGATCCATGCATAGAGTAAAAAGCTTTTGTGAAGAAAAAATTTCAGCCATAGCTAAAAATGCTTTGAAGCAAGAAAATACCTCATTCTTTGCTTTCGTAGGATACACCCATGTATGGAGAGTAGCATAATCAATGAAGGTAACAAAATATACATGCTTCCCAAAAGATGGAGTCTTGATGGGACCACATACATCACTATGAGCAAGTTGCAATTTTCTTATAGTGTGTGTATGACTATCTTTTGGAAAAGACACGATGCATTTTTCCAAGAATGCAACCTTCACATGCATGCTTTTCAATGGACTCAAGTGTAGGAAAACCAATAACCATGTCCTTCTTTTGTAAGTAAAGCAAACTATTGAAGTTCAAGTGACCAAAACGATCATGCCAAAGCTCCATTTTAGCCATGGAAGAAGTATGAGCAACCAAGGCATTCGAGGCAGCCCTCTTGTATGTATCTATGCCATACAAACCTTTACATAATGTACTGGACATCATGAACCATACACTTATCATGAACCATACACCATTGCTGAAATCATGAACCATACACTTATCATCAACAAAGTGTACATGAAGTCCAGCTTTGACAATCAATGGAACTGAAATTAAGTTTTTCTTTATATCGGGCACATACAATGCATTTTTCAACAGAATCACATCTCCATTTGCAACCGTAAGCTCAATTTCTCCTACTCCAATGATAGGATAAGAGGCATTGTTTGCACACACCACATGTCCTCCTTTGGGTGCATCTTTCAAAGAGGCAAAAAATCTTTTGCATGATGTTATGTGCTTTGAAGCACTACTATCAAAGAACCAATCCGAATCAACCTCACTCACAACCATACATTTAGAATGCAAAGATGCATCATAATGACATGTAACAACACATGCCCAAAGACCTTGAGCCATGTTAGCTTCATCATTCTTTGCATTTGCTGAATTTTCAGCAATAGACATGCCGGATTCCTTCTTCTTTTCATTGCGTTTAGCAAGCTTTGTACATTCATCAATAGTATGAACAACCTTTCGATAATATTTGCATCTCTTCTTTTTTTGCAAATCGACATCATTAGAGGAATGAGTGGAAGAGGAAGCTTGAGGCTTTGGTTTTGATTAACCCAAAGCTGAACCATACTTGCTTTTCCCCTTTTGTGAGATAGCAAGTGCTTGCGTTCCCTCAATGAAACCACTCCTATTCACTGTAGATTGATCTTCTTGCAAAAGAAGAGACACAACCTCATCAAATGCATACATATTAGTATTTTCTTTTGCAACCAAATCGAGTGTAGTAGCAAAGCTTTGAAAAGATTCCAGTAATGCTTTGAACAATGTAGAAATGAGTAATGCATCTAGAATAATCTCATCTATGTTTGCCAATTTCTCTTGATGCATGTCACATACACATCCATCGACTCATTTTCAGCCATACATACATCCTCAAGTTTCTTCCTCAAGTATGCAACACGTGCTTCATTACGCACGACATACAAAGAACCAAGAGTGTCCCATGCTTGTCTCGATGTAGAACATGACCGAATGTGTGGAACTATATGACGCTTCACTGAAAGCACAATCAAAGCATGTGCTTGCGCATCTTTTCCATCCCATCTAAGTTGCTCTTGTGTAGGTGGAGAAGGAGAAACCTCTATACTCGAAGAAGAAGCTCCATCTGTGACAGTGGACTCTCAACTAGAAGAACCTGCAGGTCTTTGATCTACATCTGCCACTATGTTCCAAAGTTGTTTAGCAAAAAGAACATGCTTCATCATGTAAGACCACATCAGATAGTTGGTCCCATCAAGCTTATCTTCAGCTTGAAGCATGCCAAAAAAAGTCATTGCTGCCTGCCATTTCACAAAAGAACAAGAATGTGACAAAATCTTTACTTCGACGGAAGCTGAAATGAATGCTGAAATTTCAGCTCACAAACCGTCACTCTGATGATAATTCTGACTGCACGAATGAATTTGAAATGGGGGTAAAACCAAGTGCACCAGGTGGAAATGTTTCTTGGCTGCTGAAATTCACAGTTCTATGCTCCGAAGTCGATTCGCACTGTTAAAAGTGCACGCATGCCGTGACACAAAAAACCGAAACTTGAGAAGGAGATAAACCTGCTCTGATACCACTATTGGGTGTGTGTAGAATTGCGAGAGACACACGAGAAGCACACACAAGGAGCACAAACGCAGTAAGACACACAGAGAAGATGATGGTTGGAATAGCTCTCTCTATTGACGATGAACTAAATTGAAGTAAGAGCTGAATAATATCCCTAAGTACAAAGTACCACCACATATGAGAATATCAAGAATGTGGTAACATGGGGAAAAAACCTCTAGCTAGCACTAGAGTAAAAAGTGCCCATGTATAGGGGAAAGGTTCGCATCAAAGCTACTCAAGGAACACATAAGTGTAATTGTACTGAAAACTTAGCATCTGGACAAACCAGCCAGTGGAGTGTCCCTGTCAGATCTCATTTGCAATTTTCCATGCCAGGACTCAACCCAGCAACCAAATCAATCCAAGAATCGGAAGTATGAATAGAACACCTTTCCCAGTAAGACCACCACAAGGTGTAGGACTAGGAGTACACCCTATATGACCTGCTATCCCCATCCTTATTCGACCCCCATAGCTAGGCAGAACGTTAAGACCAATCCAAGTGGCTAAGTATCTGAGAAACCATTATGACAGTTCAAGGAAACCTAATGGATGATTTCTTTGTCTAGTATGAACTTTTTGGGCTAACCCTTATGGGAACAACTTTGACTTGGTTCCAACCTTTAGACCCCAACATTTTTGCAAATAATGAACAACTTTTCTAGGAATTTATCAGAGAATTCACCAAGAGGAGAATTAAACACAATTCCTCTTCGTTGATCCATAGTTTTAAACAGAACCCTAATGACACTATAAAGACTACGGCCAGAAGGTTCAATCAATATGTGGATAGATGCCAAAAAATGATATCTTTGTTCTTAGATGGCCTAACTAATGGAACATTAAGGACTTTGGTATATGTTAAGTGATTACAGACATTGAATGAATGTTTGCAAGAATGCATACATTTGGAAGACAACCTAGCAGACGACCTAAAAACCCCATAGAATTTCACTAAATTTGAAGACATGATGAGCAACACTACCTCTAGCACGAGTAATGTAGAAGAATTGGCAGACTTAGTTGTGAGTAGATGGTTGGATACACTCCAAAGATGAGGTGGTGTTGCACAAATCCTACTCTACACCTGCCAATGTAGCTTTAGAGTACCT
Organism: Ceratopteris richardii; assembly: GCA_020310875.1. Taxonomy (NCBI): domain Eukaryota; kingdom Viridiplantae; phylum Streptophyta; class Polypodiopsida; order Polypodiales; family Pteridaceae; genus Ceratopteris; species Ceratopteris richardii. The sequence continues at coordinate 139,764,643 of CM035409.1, read as the reverse complement.
TAGTAGACACCTTTAGCTTCCCAAATATGAATTTGGACCCATCATGTGCCTTGAAGCATCATCCTCAAATAGTTATATCAAAACAGATAACTTTCAAAGTTGAAGGGTTCTAAAAACTTGTTATTTATGGACTAGGTCCTTCTCAAAAAAATACACAGTGCTCATTCATTGATTACAATTGAGCTAAGAACTTTTAGACATACCTAAATGAATGCCTTAGCTCACTATTAGAAGTTATTTCACTAATTTAGGATGATTATATGATGAGAAATGATATTAACAAGTTGGGGGCATAATCTCGAGTTTTTAGGAAGATGACAATGAGCAGACATAGGTTTCTTGAAGACACGTTATCTCACAATCTAATGAACCAAAAATTGATATGTAGCAATTAGACTGATCAATCTTCCTAATCCAAGTTCAATCACATCCAAAAGATGAGTATATATAGAGAAATCGACTTATCAAAATCGTTGAAATGAAGACTTTGCAACAGACAACAGTACATAGAGAATGACTTTCACTAAATGAATCAAATGTATATAATTTTGAAAGTATGATACAAAGGAGATGATGTAGACTTATACATATGTGGGCTTAGTGTAGCCACCATCTTGAAGCTCAATAACTCCTTCTTCTCTTCTCTATACCCGTGACTAAAAGTGATGTATTTTTATAGAGTGAGTTTAAATTTTGAATATGCCACCTAAAAGTGTTCCTACCTTTTTGGTTGTGATTATTTTGATCCGAAACACTTAAGTAGTTTGACATACAACTCATAATGCTATGAGATTCCTTCAATCAATCTATTTTACTTATATCTCGAGAATTAAACTCTATGCTTTTACAAGAGGTGTTCACATATGCTCTATGAGTGATCAAAACTTATGTGAGATAAACCTTTGATGTTTTGTTCAAGCATCAAGGCTTGCCAAATGTACCAAAAACTCCCCTCAATCCTAAGATACTTGAGTCTTCAATCCTTAGGTATTTAATATAATCCAATCATGGATTTGAACCTGTTAAGCTTGCTTTCATCCAATGATTTGGTCATCATGTCTGCACATTGCATATGTGTAGATACATAGGACAATTGTATCTCCTTGCTAGCAATCTTTTCCCTAACAAAATGATAATGGACTTCTATATGCTTAGTCCTAGCATGAAAGATAGGATTAGAAGCTAAATGAAGTGAGCTCATGTTATCTCCAAATATAAACAGAGTGCCAAAATCCAACCCTAAATCTGTGTATAGGGTCTTGATCCACATTGCTTCTTGTGTTGCATTTGCCAACCCTCTATATTCAGCTTCAATTGAGGAAATAGCTATAGTAGGTAGCTTCTTTGAAGACCAAGAAATAAGCTTTGTACTTGCAAAAGATAGATATCCAGATGTACTTCTCCTATCATCTTTTGAACCTACCCCAATCTGCATCAGTGAATACCTTCACATTTAAATCAGATGTGTAAGGATAACATAGACCTTCATTAAGTGTTCCTTTCAAATACTTCACTATCCTTTTTGCTACACCCATGTGAGGTTTCCTAGGAGTCTTCATGAATTTTCTAAGCACACTTACTCCATAGCAAATATCTACCCTATTTACAGTAGCATAGTTCAAGCTTCCAACTAGACTTTGGTAGCTTGTAATGTCTTCGATTAGTTCTCCTTCATGAGCACTTAATTTTTGATTGACCTCCATGGGAGTACGTGCAACCTTAGTGTAAACACTTCATGATTGTAGGAAAGTCAAATTACCATATGATTTGGAAAATGATTTTCCAACCCTAACTCAAGAAGACCAACACCAAGCAGAGTACATCAACTCAAAAGATGAGGAGCAGATTGTTTTGAAAGCTTGGAAGTCAAGAGGCAAATTCAAATATAATTGGAGGATCTACCCGAGTCTTCCAATCAAGCTTTAAGGAGATCACAAAGAGAAAGCAAGAAGCCCATAAATTATGGATATGATACATCCTTAGTCACAAAGCACTCTGTGTACATCACTAAAGATTCTATGGTAGAGGAGCCTTCTTCATTTGAAGAGGCTAAGAAGAAGAAAGAGTGGAGAGAAGCCATGTAGAAAGAAGTGGAAGCATTGCAGGAAAACCACACTTGAGATCTAGTTCCCAAGAAGCCAGATATGAAGATAATTGGTTCAAGGTGGATATACAAAGTTAAAAGGAACTCTGATGGTTCCATAAACAGGTACAAGGCAAGATTAGTGCCAAAGGGATTTGTCCAAACACATGGAGTAGATTATGAAGAAACATTTTCACTTGTGGCAAAGATGCCAACAACCAGGGTATTGGAAGTCTTGCTACATCCAAAAATTGGAATTTATATCAGTTAGATGTCAAGAATGCATTTTTAAATGGTTGGATATTAGAAGTGTATATGGCGCAACCACCAAGTTTTGAAGATAAAGAAAAAGCAGGGTATGTATGCAAGCTTAGAAAAGCACTCTATGGTCTCAAACAATCTCCTAGAGCTTGGAATCATAGGCTTGTTACCTATTTGCAGGATCAAGGCTTTGTGGCAAGCAAGGTTTTATTTGTTAAGAAGAATAAATCAGGGATCATCTACTTATGTGTTTATGTAGATGATATCATTATTACAGGTAATGATTCTGATGGTATCAAGCAAGTCAAGGCTCAGTTACTGGAGTTCAAAATCAGTGATCTAGGGTTATTAACCTATTTCCTTGGTTTGGATCTTGTGTATACAGATTCAGGTATATTCATCACACAAAGGAAGTACATACATGATATGTTGGTAAAGTTTAAGATGGAGAACACTAAGATTGCAGGAATTCCTATGGAGATCAATCATAAGCTAAGTTCACATGAAGGTGAACTACTTGAAGATGTTAGAAGCTATCAACAACTTGTGGGTAGTCTTAATTATGCTACTTTCACAAGAGTAGATATTGCATATCCAATGAGTACATTAAGTCAGTTCATGCATATACCAAGGAAGCCACACATGGAAGCTGCAAAGATGGTGCTTAAATATCTTAAGGGAACAATGAATGAGGGATTGTTCTATCCCTTTACTTTTGACATAGATATAAAGTTATATTCTAATGCAGATTGGGCTTGTTCCAAGGATGCTAGGAGGAGCACTTCAGGGTACCTATCTTTTGTAGGTTGAAAACTCATATCTTGGTCATCCAAGAAGCAACCAGCTGTGGCCTTATCTTCCACAAAAGCAAAATATAGAGGTTTGGCAAATGCAACTCAGGAAGCTATGTGGCTTAAGAAATTTTATGCAGATTTGGAGATACATTCCTACACTCCAACTATCTTTGGAGATAACACTAGATCACTTCATTTGGCTGCTAATCCTATGTACCCTACCAGAACTAAGCACATTGAAGTGCACTATCATTATGTTAGGGAGAAATTGTTTAGCAAGGATATTCAATTATCCTATGTATCAACTCATTTGCAATGTGCAAATATACTCACCAAAGCATTGGATGGAACAAAGTTGAACATGTTCAAATTGATGATTGGACTACAAGAGATCAAGGAGCAATGAATATCAAGCATGTTAGGCTTGAGGGGGAGTTGTTGGTGCAAATAAGCCCAAGCTTACACACTTGATCACTTCACATAAGCTTGATGTATTAGCATATCATTTGGAAGGATTCATATGTACAACTTCTTGTAACTTTGAGTTATAGTTACTCATTGTAAAAGTATGATAAACCCACGAGGAGTTAGGAAGCATATAATCTCATGATTTTTTGTAGTGACTCAAGAGAGGATCAATCCTATACTTTAGGATGCATTTTATTGGTAGATATTTGAATTTGAATTCAAATCCTTGGCTCCAACAAAAGCTATAAAAGAGGACATGAAAAGTCCATATGTATCTCAAGGTTCAGAGATCATTTCTATGTACTTTCAGTGAGAAGAGGAGCTCATCTCATAGCTCACTCATTCCTCACCCATTGAGCAATGATTTATTGCCAATGACATTTTAATTTTATATGATTTAGTTCATACATGATCATTACTTCATACTCTCATATCTCTATCACACTCTATCAGAACAGTGAATTTGTTTGAGCTGGTTCTCACTGTATAGTGCATCATTTTGTGTGATATAAAGCATGAAATATTCATCATACTGTCTACTTTACTCATACAAAGTTTCATTACTAATTCTTCACTTGATCATCACATATTAATCAAACATTGCTCACTAGTCTGTGACTGTCAAGGCCCGTAAAAGTCAGGATGCAAACTTAACTTGCTAAACATATTTCTCTGCATATAGTTTATCATTTTAGATGATTTCACTCATTTTTGGTAGGTTGTTAAGCTAACTGAAGTTCCCCAAAATTAATTTTATTAATTGCTACTATACTCAGAGAATTGTGCAAAACTTTGAGTAGGTGTCTCAACCAAATTAGCAAGTTTTGGAACTTGGATCATATGCCAACCTATCTATTTTGATCCTATCATTTGTGCATCATCTTCCAAGCATCATATGTGATCATTTATGCTTATTAGCTAGCTAAAGAGGCCCAAAACACTCTCCAGCCATCACTTATAGTAGGTGTGAAGCAGGTTTTAGCTACACCAACTCATATCTTGTGATTATCCACCATCTCCACCAACACCTATGTGGGCCAATAGGTGGGTGGAGTCGCTTTGGTGAGGTGGTCAAAGCCATATGTTGATGTCGATTTTGCAAAGTGCTAGCATTGTGCATTGTGCACTATGTCAGGTTGGTAGATGGGTGGAACAAACCTAGCTAGGTGGTTAGGGCCACGAGTTGCATCTAGCTTTGATAGAGGCCGACTTACATGAATAAATAAAAAAATAAATAAGAAATAAAAGGAAAAACAAAAAAATTCCTCTCTCAAGGGGGGAAAAAGAGAGGAGAGGACATGATGCTTGGATGAGAATGTGTATATGTCTCATAGGGATATGGGCTAATGTGGACTCTAGATGAAGCATGTTGAATCAAAGCTTAAATTGGACTAGAATTTGGTTTGCTATGTGTCCATAGACGACTTTGACTTGATAGACCTAATCTAGTTAAAGGTCTTGTTTATTTGCGAGCCTTCCTAAATTTGTGCACTTTGAAGCTTAGTTTGTGAAACAACTTGCGAAGTCTTGAAACACATTGAGGATGAACAATTTTATTGAGATAAACAACAGTTATATTTGGGAGGTTCTTGTAGATGTGTGTGCATGGTCAAATATCTTCAAAGAGAAGTGAACTAACTAGTAAGTGTTGAAAAGTTGGATTTGATTGACGAATAAGAAGAGCATGTGAAGTAGAGGAAAGAAAAGTAAGAGAGAAAAATTTAGGTGGAAAGGGAATGGGAAGCATGAAAAAAATACCAAGGCCAGAAGAGATATGAGTCATGTATGGGTTGAATGTGGAGATAGGAGAGATAGATGGTAGAATAAAAATGGAAATATGCAATATAAATATGTCTTGATTCATAGTTTATGATTCGTCAAATTATTGATGTACTTTTGACATACTTTTTTGGTTGATGTTTTTGGGATTTACTAACAATTTTTGTTGAGTGGGAAATTATTTGCAACAAGCAAATTTCTCTTATGGCTCAAAGAGGAAAACGGAAGTCCACAAAGGTAAGATTGATTGGATTAGAGTTTTGTTGTGCATATGACGTGAATGTTTTTTCAAGAACACTATAGTGGCACATATCACTTGTCAAGGATGACTTCGCAAATAAGTGGAGGGGATTACATTAGCCATATAAATTGTTGATTTTTGTGCATTAAAATATTTCCATTTTGTAGAATAAATGACTACACGTGTTTTGGAATGGAGAGAGCTTTATCGATGGTGATAAACTACAATCAAATGTGATGGCCCAAAGGAGACATGGAGGCATGCACCCATCTTATTCAGGAACTATTATCAAATGGCTATCTATGTTGGTGTTCTAATAATTAGAAGAGGATTGCAAAACTAAATCTTGATGCCATGCTTCTTAAAGGAAGTTTTGCAGGAGAATCTAAGGTATTCACGTGAGGAAGAGAGGAATTTGGAGGAAAGATTTGTTGTCATTTTGGATTCACATTGATTAGCAAAGGTGAAAGGTGGGTAAAAGGAGAAAAACAATACCATGTGTGTGGCAAGCATGCATATCTGGGGGCGTTCAAGCAAAAGGAAGGGAAGGACAAGAATTCATGGATAGGACTATGGGACATCTATTGAGCAGGGAAAGTCTTGCATGGCCACAAACATGAAAGAGGAAAGGGAAGGCAATAGCCAAGGCATCCAAGAGGGGTCTAAAGAGCCTTGTACGTGGGAATCAAGGAGAAGAAAATGCACAGGTGCAAAAAAAATTGAAAGGGAGGATTGGATTTCATCATAGGAAGTGGGGGGATTCAATTCATAGTAACATATGAATTACAATTCATATTAATAGATGAATTGCAATTGGGTGCTTGTGTCTATATGTGACCATGTATCTGTGTTTGAATCTATTTTGGCTTCTGTAGGTGTATGAGTAATTCATAATGAGAGATGCACTCGAGAGGTTTTTTTTTTCCTAGACATTGGTTAATGTGTGTAAGTAATTAGTGTGATGATGCAAATCTCTAATGTGACTTGAAGAGGAAAACGGAACTCAACAAAGGTAGGATTGATTGGATTAGAGTTTTTTTGTGCATATGACACCTTATGGTTGATTTGGGTGTTGGTTAATCTTCTGCCACCGCCATCTTCACTGACAGTCAAAGTGCATTGGCAGTTGGGAGGAACCCTGTGTTCCATGATTGCACGAAGCGCATTGAGGTGCACTATCATTATGTCTTGGAGAGGTTTTCTACTAGAGAGATCAGTTTGGCATATGTGCCCACACAGGAGAACATTGCAGACCTTTTCACAAAGGCTCTACCTAGGGAGAAGTTTGAAACTTTCTACAAAGGTTTGGGCTTACTTCCTTTTGTGGATTGATTCCACATAGCTTGGAACTTCCTTATACATGAGTGCTAGCTCCTTGTTCACCACATCACTCCTAGGGGGGATTTGTGGATATATTTAGGTAGTAATGTGTGTGAACACACTAGGACCATCGAGACATTTTTTCCCCTCTTTAGGAGGTTTTATTCCCTCGCTTGTATATACACGTATAGCCCTAACGGGTCACTAATATTTGTACATTCTAGTGGTAATACATTGGTATTGTGTGTTGTGCTCCAAGCTTCTTCTTCTTCCTTGTATTGTTCACGTGTTTCCGTAGAACTCAAACTCCAACATGTTACATACATTGTACTCTCAATATGGTGTTTCCCCCCTATCCTTCCCCTTAACAAACCTTTTGCAAAGGTAATTCAAAATGTTTGAATATTATTCATCCTCTTTCATGTAGCATTATCCTTTGAAATATCTTTCCATTTGACAAATCACTCCTTACATATATGAATTTTGGTACATTTCCCTCAAGTGTGCAATATCCCCCTTCAACTCATGTGCAATAGATTGAATAAAAATATACTCTATAATCTCAATATATGGAATGATTGTTTTAGATCTACCACAAACTTTTTTAGCTATTCTTTATTCAAAATGGACCATACTTTTATGCATATGTTAGAGGTTATTTTTTTAGTCTATTTTTATAAAAAACATACTTTTGAAAATCCCTCCAAAATTTAAGTGCCACATCATCAAACTCGTAACTTTGGTTGCCCCTAAACATTATTTTTTGAAAACAAACTTATTTTCAATCTTAAACACTGGAAAAAGTCATTTTGATCAATTCACATACCAAAACATACTTTTTTCTTGCAATACAACTATTATACAAGCCACTCGAGCCATCTATGTGCTTCTTTCTATTCGGTATATGAGTTTCAGAACATCATGGTGCTCACATGTATTATGAACATGACACCAGCACCAATGTGTGCTCTTCATTCAACGAGTGTACATGTTCATGTTCCAACAGAATTTGCACCAATCACTAGAGATATCAATGATAAAGATTCTCAAAATGAATGACATGGAGTTGGAGAGAAGAATATTGATCTTTGGGTCAATGGTTCATTGTATACGTTAGCTCCAATGTCTAAGTTTCATCCCAGATTCCATAGTATCTCCATATTTCTACAATACCTTGGTAGTGGTGAAGTTGGACTGCTAGGCTATTGCAAATCAATTTCAGCTTTATCCAAGATTGGACTGGCTGAAATTTGTTGATGATAGATGTACAGCTCATGATCTATCAAATGGCGATGTCATTATTGCTTCTGGCATTTTATGTCATGGGTTGTATAAGCTCATAGATTATGAAAAATCTGTGAATGATTCAACATGTGTAGTACATGATTCTCAGGCTATGTCAGATGCAAAGCTTTGGCATGCACGCTTTGTTCATTTGAATTTCGCTAGTTTGCTATGCCTGTAAAAATTTGAAATCGTGTCCTCTCTACCCAAACTTGAGGCACCTAGTAAACATGTTTGTGAGGGCTATATTTTGGGCAAGATGCAACGTTCCTCATTCCCAAAAGATGGTTTAGTTTGAGTTACTCAGAAATCGTAGCTTGTTCACAATGAGGTTTATGATCCTATGCAGACATCCTCTTTTGGAAACTATCTTTACATCATGAATTTTATTGATGATTTCTCCAAGTATGCATGGGTATATCCATTGAAAGCAAAGTCCGAAGTGTTTATGTGCTTCAAACATTTTCTAGTTTTGGCTGAAGTTTGTTTGCATGCAAATGGGCACCCTCTATTCTGATCGAGGGGGAGAATATATGTCTTCTTATTTTAATGCATTTCTAGCTGAACACGAGATAAAACATCATTGTATAGTGTCGTATACACCTCAATAGAATGGAGTTTCTACACGAAAGAACGGGTCACTCATGGAAATGGTGAGGTGTATGATCAAGACTTTACCACATATGTGTATGGTCAGGCTTTAACACATAGTTTCTAACTTGAGGTTGTTATGTGTGCAACATATGTACTTAATAGATGTCCCAGTAAAGCATTGTTGTCTATCACTATATATGAGGCTTGGCATGGTCGCAAGCCATCTGTTGCTCACCTGCATGTTTTTGGTTGTCTTGCATATGCATTAGTGCCTGAACAACAATGCAAGAAATTAGATGATAAAGTAGTGAAATGTATTTTTGTTGGGTACAGTTTTGAAAGCAAAGGCTATCGTCTATATCATCCATAGACTAAACACATTTTGGTTAGTTGTGATGTTGTTTTTGCGGAAGATGATATTCAAGCATTAATTTCATGTCCAAAGGAGACATCAGTTAGCTCCAAAGACATGTATGACACTTTGTTGCCTCTTTTTATATGTGGAAAATCTAGTGCTTGTCCTAATGAGGCAACTTCTCAACCTTTACAGGTTTCATGTGATGATGCAGATCATTCCATTTTTATGCAAATTTACATGATGCACTTGTTGATGAGAGAGCTGATATTAACGAGGCAAAAACTATGCCAAAATGGCTGGTGCAGACTTTGCATGACAGCAAATTAGATGCACCTCTATCATATCATACTCATTTTTGCTCTCATAGTGCTTCTTTTCCATCCAATTGCTATGCTATGACTACCTCTAGTCTCTGCGATGAGAATGAACCTATTTTGTTTGATGAAGCACAAAATTCAAAAAATTGGATGGCTTCAATGCAATATGAATATGATGTTGTAATGAAGAATGGTACCTGGTCTTTATGTGACTTTCCTCCTAACAAGAAGGCCATTGGAACTAAGTGGGTATGCAAGCTGAAGCATAAGCTTGATGGAATAGTTGACAGGTATAAGGCAAGGCTTGTTGCAAAGGGTTATGCTCAGGAAAGAGGCATTGATTTTGATGAAACCTTTGCTCCTACATGTCGAATTTCTACTAGTTGTAGCATCTATGCACTTGGAGCTCATCATGGTTGGAATGTACATCAGTTGGAAAGTAAAACTGCATTTTTGAATGGTGATCTGCACAAAGACGTGTATGTTTTTCAGCCCTGTGGCTTTGTGCAAAAAGGGCTTGAAAACCAAGTGTGTAGGTTGAAAAAGGCATTATATGGTTTGAAGCAAGCACCATGTGCTTGGTATTAAAAGATACATGCCTACGTGATTGCACATGGTTTTGAGAATAGTCCAATAGAGAGCACCTTATATGTTAAGCATGCTAATGATGTGCTTCTAATCATTGTTGTGTATGTTGATGAGATGCTACTCACTAGTCCTCATGGCAAGCATATTGCTGATTTAAAGGCTAATTTGCATGCCTCATTTGATGTTCGATTTGGGACATTTGCATCATTATTTGGGCATTCAATTCATGCAAGTTGATGGTGGAATAGCTCTGTATCAAACAAAATATATTGACACATTATTGCGGTGTTTTGGCCTTGAAGACTACAAACCTGTTGTCACTCCTATGGAGACACGTTTATGATTGAGTCCTCATGATGTTGGAGATGCATTTGATGTTGTTCTATATCAGAAGGCTATTGGATGCTTGATTTACTTATACATTACTCGGCCACATATTCAGTTTGTTGTCTCACAATGAGCAAGTTTATGCATTGCCGAGGTGTCAAGCATTAACAGACAGTTAAGTGCATATTTCACTACTTGAGTGGTACTTGGCTACTTGGATTGTTTTATCCCAAGGGGGGATCACTACCACCAAATTTACATGCTTTTTTTGACTGTGACTGGGCTGGTTTCTATGAAACTTGTATATCCATTAATGGCTTTTGCTTCATGCTTGGTAGCTCATGTATATCTTGGTTGAGCAAGAAGTAGCCTATTGTGGTTGCTTCCAGTTGTGAGGCTGAGTATAGGATATAGCTTTCACAGTGACTATTGAGTGTGTGTGGCTCAGATGCCTTATGGTTGATTTGGGTGTTGGTTAGTCTTTTGCCACCACCATCTTCACTGACAGTCAGAGCGCATTGGCAGTTGTGAGGAACCCTGTGTTCCATACTCGCACTAAGCACATTGAGGTGCACTATCATTATGTTAGGGAGAGGTTCTCTGCTGGAGAGATCAGATTGGCATATGTGCCCACATAGGAGAACATTGTAGAACTTTTCACAAAGGATCTGCCTAGGGAGAAATTTGAAGCTTTCTGCAAAGATTTGGGCTTATTTCCATTTGTGGATTGATTCCACATAGCATGGCACTTCCTTATACATGAGTGCCAGTTCCTTGTTCACTCCATCACTCCCTGGTGGGATTTGTTGATAAATTTAGGTAGTGATGTATGTGAACACACTAAGACTTTCGAGGTACTTTTTTCCATCTTTAGGAGGTTTTATTCCCCTGGCTTGTATATATGCCTATAGCCCTAATGGGTCACTGATCTTTGTACATTCTAGTGGTAATACATTAGTATTGTGTGTTGTGCTCCAAACTTCTTCTTCTTCCTTGTGTTGTTCGCATGCTTCCGCAGACCTCAAACTCCAACATGTCACATACATGGTACTCTCAATATGGTGTTTCCCCCCTATCCTTCCCCTCAAGAATCCTCTTGCAAAGGTAATTCAAAATGTTTGAATACCCTCTTTCATGTAGCACTATCCTTTGAAATATCTTAACATTTGACAAATCACTCCTTACATATATGACTTCGAGTACATTTCTCTCAATTGTGCAATATCCCCCTTTAACTCATGTGCAATAGATTGAATAAAAATATACTCTATAATCTCAATATATAGAATAATGTTTTTAGATTTACCATGAGGAGAAAAACTGAACCCCACATGGTCATTGTAAGGATTCCTAAGCTTTAGGGATTAAGATTAATCTTATACTTTGTTGAGGGGACAAAGTCCACTTAATACAGCACTTCTTAGTAGGCTGAAGTAGGCTTTTTTTAAGGTTGAGCTAGGATCATCTCTCTCTTCTGCACAAAAAGAGAGAGAGAAAAGCAACTTTCCACCTCATCGAATCCATCCATCTATATGAATAAAAAAATGACTTTTCTAAAAAAATCTCTTTTTCACATATTCTTTATTCAAAATGGCCCATGCTTTTATGCATATGTTAGAAGTTACTTTTTTTTGTCCATTTTATTAAAAAACACTTTAAAAAACACACTTTTGAAAATCCCTCCAAAAGTTAAGTGCCACATCATCAAACTCGTAACTTTGACTTGCCCCAAAACATGATTTTTTAAAAACAAACTTATTTTCACTCTTAAACACTAGAAAAAGTATTTTTGACCAATCCACATACCAAAACACACTTGTTTCTTGCAATATAACTATTGTAAAAGCCATTTGAGCCATCTCTGTGCTTCTTTCTATTCGGTGCTTGAGTATTGGAGCATCATGGTGCACACATGTATTATGAACATGACACCAACACCAATCTGTGCTCTTCATTCAACAAGTGTACATGTTCATGTTCCAATAGAATTCGCACCAACAACTAGAGATAGCAATGACAAAGATTCTCAAAATGAATGACGTGTAGCTGGAGAGAAGAATATTGACCTTTGGGTCAATGGTTCATTGTATCCCTTAGATCTAATGTCTTATTTCATCCTAGATATAGTATCTCCACGTTTCTATAATACCTTGGTAGTGGTGAAGCTAGACTACTAGGCTATTGCCAGCGATTGTCTAGCCATTCAACATCTAGCCAATCTAATACAACTAAAAGAGACTCCACTTGGTATGAGATACAGGAAACGACCATTGTCATCCATTCAAACCTGTTCAACTGGTGAAGGAGCACAGAAGTGAAGTATTTATGCATCTAGGTTCGTGTTTCACTTGTTTATTTATGTTACAAGACTTTTATATTGAATTTCTTATTGTGCTGGTCATTTGTTGAAGATGCCTGTGCTTCGTGAACAATAGAGAATCAATTTAAGTTTCTGAATTCTTGTTTGATCAACAAGCATGTGCTTATGATTTTGGATTCACCAATAAGAACTCACATCAAGACCCAAGTGATTAAAGATTTTGCAAGCAACTTAGAAGATATTATTACTCCTAGGGAGGTCCATATGGTATGTGATGAAGTAGGTGTTAGTACTAGAGCATACACTGCATTGTATAATCTTTTGAAGTAGGCACTACAAAGAAAAGGTATTTTGCAAAGTATTTTCCCATTTCCTTACAAGGTATCTCTGAAGAAGAAGATGACCAATGAGGATGTAGCTAATACTCTTGGTCATTACTTGCATATAGAAGATGTTATGCCTACATCCATTTATCATTCTGCTACATTGAAGAAAGAGTTGAAAAATTTGTCTAGAAAGGGATTCATCTACACAAAGTACAACAAAATAATTGTCAATTTGGAGAGGCTTCAAAGGGAAATGCTTAATTTTTACAAATCTACAATTCAGGGTATATCCATTGCTATGATATCGCTTACGACTAAGGTGATGACCAAGGCATAGACCTTGGCATACCTTGTCATCGGAGTCACCAAAGTCACTGTTGGCACCATTGGCTATGCACGCAAGAGGACCTCAAGAATCAAGGAAGATGGAGGTTCCCAGCACTTCTTAGGAGGTCATCCATCCCAATTTGTTCCCCTTAGAGTCCGCTTAACTGATAAGCTCTCTTGCCACTAAGCTACACTCTTGTGGTGTCTGAAGAAGGGGAAAGACTAAGGTTCACAGTATCTTGAACATGCTTTGGTCCCTCAAAGCTTCATTCTTTGCTTTCAAAGCCTATTTTGAAGTATTTGTATGGTGATTGTTGGAGCCATTTTGGAGTACTTTTGCACATAGTTCTCTTTAAACAAGTTCAGTAACATCAATAGGAGTGCTCTTTGGACTTCTTCGACATAGAATATTCACCTTTGGGGCTCTGTTTTTCAACCACACTAGTAAATCCACAGGTTTCTTGAAAGGTTTTAGTCATGGTGGAACCATCCACTAGAAGTTTATGTAGGTTTTTTGAGCCAAAAGAATGGATTTGACACTTGCAGGTGTTTTTGGCTAGTGTTTGGGTTGTGAACTCAGCCTCTAAGTGCCATCTTACTACATATATTGAGCACATATACACTATGCACACTTTTGTGGGCACCACTTATGTAGGTAGATGTGGTCATTGATATAGTGGTTACGTTCTTTGATAAAGACTTTGATGTTGGTAAAGAGAGTCGTGGTGAGGTTTTTTCAATTGGGAGACACCCAACTGTTAGGGTCTCTTCGATGATGCAGATGGAAGACTTACCCTACCTCGCCATAGGAGATGTATGCTAGTTGTTCATAGGTGCTCGATAAGCCAAGTTGGCTTCTTTCGATTAAGTGATTATATGCAGTGGAGTCAGTGCTTGCCTATGTAGGTTTACATGTCAGTACTTGCAGTTTTATGAGCATTTTGCACTAGTCATATGCTCATTTTGTAGATGAAACTCTGGCAAAAATTTTCCATATTTTTGTTTAATCAACTATATAGTGGTCAATTTACTCCTTGGTACATGTATTGTTGTGAGCACATGTATTCTCAAGAAATCCTTTTAGTTAGTCATTAATGTCCATTAGTCCATTCTCTGGGAAAACTATATTAGTTTTCCCCAAAATTTGATACTTGGTCATCCTTTTTGAGCCTTAGTGGTGTTTGGACTCTTCTAACTCCATTATCATTCTAGTCACTTCTTGATCATCATGGCATGAGAGATATCAGGCACATTTGGTGGATTAGGGTCTAGTGCCAGTGTTCTAAAAGGAGATATACCTTGCAAGGAAAAGATCATTTTGGGATCTGAAAATTTGATGGCATAAAATTTTCTCTATGGAAGAATCAGATTAAAGATGTGCTGATCCAAAGGAGGAAATCAAAGCCAGTAAATGGAATCTCAAAGAAGCCTATTGAGATGGATGAAGATGATTGGGATGAATTGGATGAAATGGCTAGGTCTGTTGGAGTTAGACGTGTAAGGAAGCACGCGAACAACACAACTAAGAAGAAGAAGCTTGGAGCACAACACACAATACTGAATGTATTACCACTAGAATGTACAAAGATAAGTAATCCGTTAGGGCTATAGGCGTATATACAAGCCGGGGGAAAAACCTCCTAAAGAGGGAAAAAATGCCCTGGCGGTCTTAGAGTGTTCACACACATCACTACCTAAATATAAGGAAGTGCCAAGCTATGTGGAAATCACTCCACAAAAGGAAGTAAGCCCAAAGCTTTGCGGAAAGCTTCAAACTTCTCCCTATGTAGAGCCTTCGTGAAAAGGACTGCAATGTTCTCCTGCGTGGGCACATATGCCAAGCTGATCTCTCCAGCAGAGAACCTCTCCATGACATAATGATAATGCACCTCAATGTGCTTAGCGTGAGCATGGAACACAGGGTTCCTCGCAACTACTAATGTGCTCTAACTGTCAGTGAAGATGGTGGTGGCAGAAGAATGACCAACACCCAAATCAGCCATAAGGCATCTGAGCAACACACACTCAAGAGTCGCTATGAAAGCTACCCTATACTCAGCCTCACAACTGGAAGTGTCCATAGCAGGTTATTTCTTGCTCAACCAAGATATGCGTGAGCTACCAAGCATGAAGCAAAAACCACTGATGGACACACAAATGTCATAGCAACTAGACCAGTTAGAGTAAAAAAAAGCATGCAAATCTATCGGTAGTGATCCCCCCTTAGGATAAAACAACCCAAGTAGTCGGGTACCATTCAAGTAGCGAAATATGCGCTTAACTGCCTGCCAATTTCCAACTGATGTACATTCCAACCATGATGAGTTGCAAGTGCACAAACGCTACAAACAGTAGTAATTCGACAAGTAGGAGCAAAGGTTTCATCAAAATCAATGCCTCTTTCTTGTGCATAACCCATTGCAACAAGCCTAGCCTTATACCTGTCAAATATACCATCAGGCTTATGCTTCAGCTTGTATACCCACTTAGTACCAATGGCCTTCTTGCCAGGAGGCAAGTCACATAAAGACCAAGTACCATTCTTCATTATAACATCATATTCAGATTGCATAGCAGTCATCCAATTTTTTGAATTTTGTGCTTCATCAAATGAAACAGGCTCATTCTCATCACAGAGATTAGACGTAGCCATAGCATAGAAATCTGATGCAAAATATGAGAGCCTGAACGAGTATGATATGACAGAGGTGCATCTAATTTGTTGTCACACAAAGTTTGCACCAGCCATTTTGGCATAGTTTTTGCCTGCTCAATATCAGCTCTCTCATCAACAAGTGCATCATGTAAATCTGTATCAGAAATGGAATGATCTACATCATCACATGAAACCTGCAAAGGCTCAGAAATTGCCTCATTAAGACCAGCGCTAGGTTGTCCTCCTATAAAAAGAGGCAGCAACGTATCATACATGTCTTTGGAGCTAACAGATGTCTGCTTCATACACGAAAGTAAGGACTGAATAGCATCTTCCACAAAAACAACATCACGGCTAACCAAAATGTGTTTTGTCTATGGGTGGTACAGACGATAGCCTTTGCTTTCAGAACTGTACCCAACAAAAATACATTTTATTGCTTTATCATCCAATTTTTTGTGATGTTGTTTAGGCACTAATGCATATGCCAGACAACCAAAAACATGTAGATGAGAAACAGATGGCTTGCGACCATGCCAAGCCTCATATGGAGTGACAGACTACAGTGCTTTAGTGGGACACGTGTTAAGTACATATGTTGCACACATGAGAGCCTCAAACAACAAACTATGTGGTCAAGACTAACTCTTGACCATACACCTCGCCATCTCCATGAGTGACCTATTCTTTAGTTGAGAAACTCCATTTTGTTGAGGTATATATGGCACTGTACATTGATGTTTTATCCCACGTTCAGCCACAAATGCATTAAAGCCAGAAGACATATATTCCCCCTCTCGATTAGAACGGAGGGTGCCTATTTTACATGCTGACAGATTTTCAGCCAAAAGCAAAAACTGTTTGAAGCACATGAACACTTCGGACTTTGCCTTCAACAAATATACCCATGCATGCTTGGTAAAATCATCGATGAAAGTCACGAAGTAAAGATAATTTCCAAAAGAAGGTGTCTACATAGGACCACAGACATCACTATGTACAAGTTGCAATTTCTGAGTAGCTTGAACTGAACCATCTTTTGGAAATGAGGAACGCTGCATTTTTCCTAGCCTTCACATACATGTTTATCGGGTGCCACAAGTTTGGGTAAAGAGGACATCATTTCATATTTCTACATGCATAGTAAACTAGTGAAATTCAGATGACTAAAGCATGCATGCTAAAGCTTTGCATCTGACATAGCTTGAGAATCATGTACTGCACATGCTGAATCATTCACAAGTCTTTCATAGTCTATGAGGTTAATCACATCGCCATTTGACAGATCATGAACTATACATCTATCATCAACAAATTTCACAACCAAGCCAATCTTGGCTAATGCAAAAAATGATAATAGATTTTTCTTCATCCCTGGCATAAATAAAGCATATAACAAAGTAAAAGAACTACCATCAGTAGTAGTCAAAATGATCTTACCAACTCCCATGACAAGATAAGAGGAGTTGTTGGCGCATGTGACAGTATTCCCTGTAGGGGAAGGCTCGAGTGAAGTGAAGAAACTGTGCTACGAGGTAATATGTTTGGTTGCCCCACTATCAAAATACCAAACATCTGAGTCTACTACAGACATGCACTGCTCATGAGAAGATAGGTCAAAACTACAAACAGTAGTAAACGCCCATTCTCCTTCCTGCACAAGATTAGCAGACTCTATTTTTGGTGTAGAGGCCTCTGCAACAACCATTCGGACCTCTTTCTTCATTGCCTCTTTAGCAACCAATTTTGGATAGCTCTTAATGACATGATCATTTGCTTTACAGTATTTACAAAACAATTTTTGCTTTTTCGATTTCTTCTCATCTTTGTCTTCCTTCTTCGAATGTGCAGCATCTGTAGATTTCTGCATACTAGTAGATGAGCTCCATTCACCTTTGGCCTTCTGACTAGCGAGGAAATCTTGATCTGCAATATGCATAATAGACATGTTCTGCCTAGACTCATATTCCTGCAACAAAACAAAAACTAACTCCTCAAATGACAAGGCATTTGGATTACCTTTCATCATCAAACGAAGAGTAGAAGCAAAACTCTGACATGAGTCCGAAAGACCATTCAGAACAGTTTGCACAAGTGAGCTATTAGGAAGGACTTCATCAACAATTGTTCCTTCAAATCCTTGATCTTTGTTAGAAAAATGTCCATCGAATGACCTTCATTCATATGCTCACTCTCCAATTGTTTTCGAAGGTAAGCAACACGAGCCTCATTCCTAGCCTGGTACAATGTGGTAAGTGTATCTCAAGCATCCTTAGCTATTCTACAAGAGCAAATGAGAGGAATAATGGCACGTTTAACAAAGAAAGCTATCAATGCATGTGCCTAGGCATCCCTACCATCCCAACGAATTTTCTCTACAATAGGTGCAATAGAAACAGCAGCACGAATAGGAATCTGCAGAATATCACTATCTTTGACTCCTTCTGCATCATCTTCAGTACCTGCAGTTGTAACCGTTGTAGGTGTGATAGGACGTTTTTCAACACCCTACACAATGTTCCACAGTCCTTTTGCAAGTGGTGACCAGCTCTGATACCAATTGTTGGAGTTAGACGTCTATGGAAGCACACGAATAGCACAAGGAAGAAGAAGAAGCCTGGAGCACAACACACAATACTAAATATACTACCACTAGAATGTACAAAGATAAGTAATCCGTTAGGGCTATAAGCGTATATACAAGCCAGGGGAAAAACCCTCCTAAAGAGGGAAAAAAAGCCTCGGTGGTCCTAGAATTTTTACACAAGGTCTACCATTTGATTGCACCTAGCAGACAATATTTGCTTTACACTATTGGACTTTGAAAGTGCAGAGGATCTTTGGAAGAAGTTATGCAATACATATGAAAAAGAAATGATATCAAATAGTGTTTCTGATGAGAAAGTTATATGACCTTTGCATAAAGGACACAGATAGTTTTGTTGCTCATTTGAATATGTTTGATGCTATATTCTCAGTTACAGGCTCAGAAAATGGACATAGATAATGAAATGAAAGAATTCTTGTTGTTATGCATCTTGCCATCATCATGGGATACATTTTTCACTCCTATTAGCAATAGTGCACCTAGTGGTAAGCTAGTCTATGATGACATATATGGAACACTCTTGAGTGAGGAGATTCGTAGAAAATCTATGGTTGGAGATGCATATAATGTTTATGATTCTTACCAAGGAAAGAATCAGCAAAATGGTAGAAGCAAGAATAAGGAAAAGAATGGTCAACAAAATAAGAGTAGAAGTAAATCAAAGAAGAGGGATATCGAATGCCATATTATCATAAGAAAGGACACATGAAGAAAGACCTATATGCATTAAAGAATGCTAAAGGTAAAGGAAAAAGGGAAAAATGTTGATGGGCATGTTAAACAGCTACTTGCACCATCTACTTTGACTATGAAGATTAAAGAAATCAATGCTATTTTTTATGATGTTGATGTGTTGACACATTGACAGTATTGTGCCTATTGAGGCTTTTATGGTTGATTCTCTCTCCCATACATGGTGCTTCTTTCCATGTGACCCACCACATGAAGAGTGGTTCTCTACTTATGCAGCAAAGTCTCTTAGTACTGTGAGACTTGGTGATTCTTATCAGTGTGACATTGTGGGGATTGAGGATGTGGTTGTGCAGTTCATTGATGGTTCAAAATTTACTATGTATAATGTATGCCATGTACCTCAATTATCACACAATTTGATGTCAGCAGGTCAACTTGACGACCTTGGTTACAACGTGGTCTTCTATGCTCAATCCTTTTGCATATCAAAGGATAATATGGTTATTGCAAAAGGAAGCAAAGTTTGATCACTTTATCCTTTATTTGTATCACAAAAAGAACACTTGTTAGCTATTATTGAACAACCTATGGCTTGTATTTGGCATGGCCGTTTGGACCATATATCATGTAGTGAAATGAAAAATCTTTCTCGTTCTGACTACTTATCTATGTTGTCTTTCTCTAATTTTTCATTTTGTGAGCATTGTCAATATCGAAAGCAAATTAGGAATGTGCACAAGATGCACATTGACTCTTCAATTCAACTTTTAGATCTCGTTCATATAGATGTGTGTGGTCTTGTGCCTACAAGTTCATTAGGTTGTTCTCTTTACGTTGTCACTTTCATAGATGATGCTACTAGAAAAGTTTGGGTATATCCTATCAAAGCAAAGGATGAGGTATTCCCTACTTTCACAAAATGACTTGCTTCAATTGAGACTGAAAAAGAAACTAAGCTCAAGGCTTTATGTTTAGATAATGGGGGTGAGTATACCTCACATGAATTGAGCCTTTTTTGTTAGCCTAGAGGAATTCATAGAGAGCTAACAACTCCTTATACCCCAATACAAAATGATGTAGCTGAAAGGATGAATAGAACTATTCAGAATAGAGTAGTGTCTATGCAGCATCATGCAAGCCTTTCACAAGGCTTTTGGGAGAAGCAGTATTAACTGTAGTTCATATGATTAACCTTTCACCTAGTACTACCAAAGGAGATAAAACCAAGCAAGTTGCAAAAAAACTTGCTTATTTGTGACAAAATCTTTCACATGCACATAGATAGAGAAACCCAATCAAGTTGGACGAAACCTTGCTTATATGATGAATCTGAAGTGATTCGAACATTTAACTTCAAATTGTTCTGTTAAATGAATCAAAAACCTCTCGTATTCAGGATAAAATTAAGCAATTACGCTAAAACTTGCTTAAATCAGACGAAATCTTTGACATTCACAAAAAATGGCGGTAGAACAATGGATAGTGGTCTTGCTCTCTAGATGGTTCTATTTCAATCCTCCCAATTGCTCCCCGCCATCATTCTTGGGCCAAAAATCTTTGAAAGAAAATAGCTGAAAGTGGTTCCAACCATAAGAAAGATCTCTCATCTCTTTCAAATTCATCTACCACTTGTAGGAATGCAATTCTATGGAGGGGGTTGCTTTTAAAGCTTGATATTCGAGTGGGATGTCCTCAAGGTGATGCAAGTATTTCCACTTATGCAAGAAGGTATATATTGTATCTTCCGATAGTGTTGATCATCCCAAAAAAAAGTTGGTTCCCTTAAATTCATTAGGGCGAAAAACGGCCGAAAAGGGGCTGTTTGCTAATGAGAGATTAAGGAAATTGACAAATAGAGTCTTTCCACGTGTACAAGAATATAACATTGTTGTCTCCTTTAACCGTATGAAGAAACTATTTTTTTAAGAGAATATGATCTAAAAGCGCCACGAAAGTGATGAAGATTCTTGTATTCAGTGTACAATTTCTTGGTTTGATGCAAAAAAAGATATTTTTGCACACCACACAATGCATATTTTCAAAGTTCCAAGAAGGAAATCATTTTTGAAGATGCGAAATATTTTTGGGTTCACGAAATTCCATGATCATTCGACGACAGGGTTTACATCAAATCAAAAGTTTCCACGTGTACAAAGCCTTTTTATCTATAAATGTTGGCAAAGTTTGTGAACGTCAGTTTCTCGCTTTGAGCATTCTTCTCTTCTCGATTCTAATGGCTTCTTCTTCTTGTCTTCCTTCCAATCGTCTAACCTCATGTGAGGCTTACAACAGAAGAGAGGATTCTTTATGGAAACCTCTTTCTGTGAAGTTAAATGAATGAGTAACTATGCTTCCTAGCTATAGAGTTGCCCATAAAGTCAAGCATGCTAAAAGAGACGACACAAGAAACCATTGCAGGGGACGTATTCTTAGTTTCAAATTGAAGAGATGCAGTTGGTTTGCAAGAGTACAACATGTGCACAACGCTAAGGATCTTGTTCTGGAAAATCATATGCAATTCCCTTTGTACTGTAAGTGAAATTTTACAATGATCTTCTATCATTTCAGTTGTTTTTGTATAACAATATTATGTTTTTGTATTGCAGATATTTTTCCCTCCAATATTTTAGAGTGGCAACCTCTTGAATGTTTAACATGAACATTCAAAGTTCTTCGTAAGGAATATGCAGAGCTTATGTATGCAGACAAATCCACTCAAGTTTTCAATAGCATAGAGTTATTTGTCCATTTTGCATATTATCAGGTGCCATTAGGGAGGAGCTCTTATGGAAATCTTACACATTTGCATGGTCCTTGTATCTCTTCATTAGATTGGGATGCTCCTCATCATTCAACAAAAGGTGGAAAAGAAAGCTTGGACTTCGGATAGCCTTGGACTCAGAGGAGAGCTGTCTAGAAGTATTGATTCATCCAGATTTTCAATCTAGAAAGATAATTATCACTGCAAATTGGAAATTCAAAAATGTAAGGGAGCTCTAGAATACCTTGATGAGGCATCATCACAATTCAAATTCTCAATTGATGATGCAATAGTTAACATTAGATTAGAGAAAACATTATCTTGCATAACTTGCCTGCCACCGAGAGTGATCAAGTTGCAACCCTTTAGATTGTAACAAGTCTCCTTCTTTGAGGAGTTTTTTTTCAAACCTCCATTGATTTTTCTTTGCAGAATGGTGACTAAGAATGTGACTGATTACATCAATTCAATTATGTCTTTTTATGGACTATATTCATATTGGCATTTTTTTTGTTTAATTTCAAGATTCTGAGGAGGTTTCAATGGTGCAATGATTATACAGGAACTTGCATATGACAAAATGGAAAAGATTGGATGACACGATCGATACAAGCGATACGGGCCATCCAAAATTCTCTGATTGCCCATATCGCTTGCATCGGTCGTGTCATAAAAACTTCTCTATCCTCCTCACATTTAACTTCTCTGCAGGATGGTGACTAAGAATGTGACTGATTACATCACTTCAATTATGTCTTTTTATGGACTAGATTCATATTGGCATTCTTTTTTTAATTTCAAGATTGATGAGGTTTCTATTGTGCAATGATTATAAAGGAACTTGCATGAGTAAATTATAGGTGATTCAAGAATATAAACCAAGAAATTCTTACATAATATGTCTCCCCTTTTAGAACCTTTTTCCATACTTCCATTGATTTTCCTTTGAAGGATGGTAACTAAGAATGTGACACATTACATCAACTCAATTATGGCTTTTTATGGACTATATTTTGATTGGCAAATTTTTTGTTTAATTTCAACATTCTGATGAGGTCTCAATGGTGCAATGATTATACAGGAACTTGCATATGAAAAAATGGAAAAGATTGGATAATACGACCGATACAAGCGATATGAGCCATCCAAAATTCTCAGATTGCCCCTATCACTTGCATCGATCGTGTCATAAAAACTTCTCTATCCTCTTCACATTTAACTTTTCAACAAGAATAAAGCAAAAGCACACAAAATAGACATTTTGATGATAGGAACAATTCAATTTTGCTTGAACCATGCAATGAAGTCACTTTTGCTTAGTTCTCAAGAGGATCAATTCAACATTACATTACTCAAGGCATATAAATATATTACAATGTATCTATGTACATTTCATGAGTAATAAGCTTTGAAAAGAAATATATTTAATCCTTCTTGAGTCTTTTGAATGAACTTGGCTCTAGCAAATCTCCTCTATATATGAGGTACTCTTTTCTCTTGTAGCCAACAATACTTTGAACATATGACACCCTTACAACCATTGCATAGCTTGAGTGACAAAGGAAGTAGCCTGCCCTTGAAGCATTGAATCCTGGGGCATATCCAAAAATTCTTAATCCACCTGTTCTTTCAAGTAGAAAAACTCTGTATGCATTAAAGCGTATTGAAGTGAAACCCATGTATCTTGAAAGAGTCCTCAAGGAGAATAGTGAAAAATCTGCCTCTTCACCATATTGCTTATGAATAATGCAAAATAATTTTGGATTCAGTTTTGGAAGATAGTGGATCACTGAATGAATATCCATCTTTGTCTTTCCTTTCTTCTCTATGGTTTTCCTTGTTCCCTTCCCCCTCCCAATGTAGTTGTCTTCATCCAATATAGATATCTGTGGAAAAAATTGAAAATCTAGGTCAGAAAAAGTCCAAGGACTTTTAAAGTCATAGAAATAACTGGAAACAGAAGTAGAAACAAAGCATGAGATATGACTGATCCAAGCGCTTAGGGTCATCAGAGAATATCCGATGGGCATAATCGCTTGCATCGGTCATGTTCAATTTCTCATCCTTAACTTTATAGAAACATATAATTAATGTTGAAAATAATATTTATACTAACATTAAGTTGTTCTATATGGAGCATTCATTCATATAGCTATAAATATGATACTTGATTGGACACAACCAATTCAAGCGACTAAGCCCATCAAGGAAGCTTGGATGGTCCTAATCGCTTGAATTGGTCGTCTCCAAAGGAGGTCATCTTGAAGCTTAGATTGCATGTGAACTTTTGTATCTTATTATTGGTTAAGAATTTGGAGAAAATAATGCTACCATTGCGTCGGAAACGTGTCAAAACCCTAAGATGGACTGTCTATTTGCATAATTTCGATACCCAGAGGTCTTGATAAGCCTTTTTGTACGGATTTCGAGACACGACCGATGCAAGCGATTAGGCCCATCCAACATTTCCAGATGAGCCTAATCGCTTGCATTGTTCATGTCCTATATTCATGCACAAATAGGCTCATCAAGACCTTTCCATATCATAATCATACAAATAGACAGTCAATCTTAGGGTTTTGGCACGTTTCGGATGCAATGGTAGCATTAGGTTCTTGATTCCGAGCCAATAGTAAGATAGGGAAGTTCATGACTGATGCAAGTGAAATAAGCTAGTCAAAGGTGGGTCAAATGCGTGTAATCGCTTGTATCAGTCGTATCGGGTATGAAGCACAAGTATGCATGGGTGATGAAGAGAGAAATTCTATGAAGGTTGAAAATGTGAAATGGTGAAGGGGACTCGTATTTATAGTTGAGAAGGACCGGGTAACGGTCACATGACGTGGACCAATAAGTGAGTGCCACGTGGCAAAAGGACGTTGGCAATCACAATGGCTAGATGACGTGGCCCACTCAAATGATGCCACGTGGCATTGTAACGTTGGGATTTGCAACAGCTAGATGACATGGACCAATCACACATTGCCACGTGTCACCAATGGTCAAATCATCCCAAAGACCTATTTAAGCTCCTCTATTCACTTTTTTCATTTTTTTGTGAACTCCTTGCTACCATCAACTTGCCATTGTCTTCGCGTTTTTACATGCTTTTCAAAACTTTCCATAGACCACATTTTGTGTGAGGGTTTAGGGTCATCATGATCAATTATTTTACAACACGACCGATACAAGCGATTAAGGACATTCGAGGATTTCCCGATGACCCTAATCGCTTGTATCGGCCATGTTTCTTGAGTGCTTTGTGAAAGATTTTTTAATTAGTTTTTCTGCTTTTAAAATTTGTTCCAAGCTTTAACTCTTTTTTGTGCAAGTTAGCTTATTTCGCTTGCATCTGTCATGAACTTCCCTATCTTGCTATTGGCTCAGAATTTCAAGAAACTAATGATACCATTGCATCCGAAACGTGCCAAAACCCTAAGATTGATTGTCTATTTGCATGATTCTGATATCGAGAGGTCTTGATGAGCCTATTTGTGCATGAATCTAGGACACGACCAATGCAAGCGATTAGGCTCATCTGAAAATGTTGGATGGGCCTAATCGCTTGCATCGGTCGTGTCTGGAAATCAATACAAAACGGCTTATCAAGACCTCCGGGTATCAAAATCATGCAAATAGACAGTCAATCTTAGGGTTTTGGCATGTTTCGGACGCAATGGTTGCATTATTTTCTTCAAATTCTTAACCAATAATAAGATACAAAAGTTCACATGCAATCTAAGCTTCAAGATGACCTCCTTTGGACATGACCAATTCAAGCAATTAGGACCAATGCAAGCAATTAGACCCATCCGATATTCTTTGATGACCCTAATCGCTTGGATTGGTCGTGTCTCATGCTTTGTTTCTACTTGTGTTTCCAGTTATTTCTATTAAATATATTTCTTTTCAAAGCTTATTACTCATGAAATGTACATAGATACACATATTTATTGCCCAAAGGGATACACGACATTGCAAATATGAAGGATGTAAACTTTTTTTGTGTAATTGATCCATGTCCTAATATTAATCCTTATTGATCCATGATCTATTTTTCTCTAGTAAAAGTCCTATTTATCTGATGATAATAATCTTTTTTTTGTAGGTTATGGCTAGGACAAAGAAGACAGCAAGGAATTCTCTCCAATCACAACATGGAAACTCCAAAGTGTAAGCCTCGCCATACGTTTTGTTGTGTTCTATTTTAAAGCTTTGCCATCCATTCCAAATTTATGCTTACCTTACAGTGCTGTTAAGCTTCTCAAAATGCATATTGATCAAATCATTCCAGGAATTCCTTCATTGAAAGAAGAAAAATGGTTTGGATACATTCAAATACATGTGCCATTACAGAAATACAACACCTCATGTGACTGGAGAGTGATTGCAAATGCAGTAAGGTTCTTGGAAAGCAGGTTTTACAACCCTGAGTTAAACTTGTCAGACTATCCATATGCTTGGATCATCTTGATCAAGGAGAGAGCAATAAATGCCATTATGGAACATGCAATATGCCCTTATGATCCAAACTCACCTTGACCACCACACCACATAAAAAGAAGTCTAAAGAAAAGAAGAAAGGGTTTCCTATTCACTCCCCATTGAAGCATGGACCAAAGAATAAAAGTAGAGGTGAGGGCTCCAAAAAGGACAAAAAAGAAGGGTGAAACATTATATTTTTGGAATGTAAGATTGTAATCTAATGTGTAACCAACATATGTTGGAAGATTTATTGATGTACAAATTGTATGTAATTATGCTAGTCTTCATCTGGAAGATGGTCATTCTAACTATATTTATATGCCTTGAGTAATGTAATGTTGAATTGATCCTCTTGAGAACTAAGTAAAAGTGACTTCATTGCATGGTTTAAGAAAAATTGAATTGGTTCTATCATCAAAATGTCTATTTTGGGTGCTTTTTGCTTTATTCATGTTGAAAAGTTAAATGTGAAGAGGATAGAGAAGTTTTTATGACACGACGGATGCAAGCGATACGGGTAATCAGAGAATTTCGGATGGCTCGTATCGGTCATGTCATCCAATCTTTTCCATTTTTTCATGCCATCCATTTTGTCATACCATCCATTTTGTCATATGCAAGTTCCTGTATAATCATTGCACCATTGAAACCTCATCAAAATATTGAAATTAAAAAAAAAATGCCAATATGAATATAGTCCATAAAAAGCCATAATTGAAGCGATGTAACGAGTCACAGTCTTAGTTACAATCCTGCAAAAGCAAAATCAATGGAAGTATGGAAAAAGGTTCTAAAAGGGGAGATATATCATGTAAGAATTTCTTGGTTTATATTCTTGAATCACCTAGAATTTACTCATGCAAGTTCCTTTATAATCATTGCACAATAGAAACCTCATTAGAATCTTGAAATTAAACAAAAAAATGCCAATATGAATGTAGTCCATAAAAAGACATAATTGAAGTGATGTAATCAGTCACATTCTTAGTCACCATCCTACTGAAAAGTTAAATGTGAAGAGGATAGAGAAGTTTTTATGACACGACCGATGCAAGCGATACGTGCAATCAGATAATTTTGGATGGTCCATATCGCTTGTATCGGTCGTGTCATCCAATCTTTTCCATTTTGTCATGCCATCCATTTTGTCATATGCAAGTTCCTGTATAATCATTGCACCATTGAAACCTCCTCACAATCTTGAAATTAAACAAAAAAATTCCAAGATGAATATAGTCTATAAAAAGACATAACTGAAGTGATGTAATCAGTCACATTCTTAGTCACCATCTTGCAAAGAAAAATCAATGGAAGTTTGAAAAAAATCTTCTTAAAGAAGGAGACTTGTTACAATCTTAAGGGTTGGAACTTGATCACCCTGGGTGGCAGGCAAGTTATGCAAGATAATGTTTTCTTTGATCCAATGTTAACTATTGCATCATCAATTGAGAATATGAACTATGATGATGCCTCATTAAGGTATTCTAGGAGCTCCCTTACATTTCTAAATTTCCAATTTGTAGTGACAATTATTTTCCTAGATTGAAAATCTGGATGAATCAGTACTTCTGGATAGCTCTCCTCTAAGTCCAAGCTATCCAAAGTCCAAGCTCTTTTGTACATTACCTGTATTTTGTATAAGCTTTGGATCTTTTCTTAGATGAACATCACCACCAAGAAATCCCATTTCTGAAAGTAGAGATTCACATTTTTTAATGAAAAGGTGAACGATAGCCTTGTGAACGTAGACTTGCGTGCACTTGATTGCAGTGCTACCCTTGTAGACGACATTGGTCACTTCTTGCACGGTGCCGTAGTGCTTCTGCACATACATAGATAGATGGGCACTACATCATGGGAGTGGACGAAGCAGAGGAAGTGTGATTACCTGATTGATGGAGTCCCAGCCCGTGACAGTTCCGATGTTATGAAACAGAACGGTCGCTTGTGCAGCTCTCCACATAAGGGCTCTGAAAATAAGTGGTAGGAGCAGTGTACGCAAGTCAGTCGCCATCCTGAAGTATGGTTGCTTGCCGAAATGTAGCTTCCACTGCCTGTGATATTTCTTCAACATAAGAAGGGATGCCCATGTTTCTCCTAAAAATCTAATTAGATCATGAAGATTATGAAAAGGGGTATACCTTTCAGTTTTTGGATCAATTGGATAAACAAATCCATCTGCCCATATGTCGATATGTTTTTTGCCTTCTTTCTGCAATCCATCCACTTTAGAATGTTGAAGAGCCCTTCGGCATACCTTTCTTGTCGTTGCATACTCATGACTAACTGCAATGTTGATATGGAACTTATCACAATGATTTTGGCTGGTTGAAAGGTGCGTGAGAGTGTTTGGGTTGAGGTTCTCCATGGTCTACTACGAAGAGTGACGCGAAAGTGTCTAAAATGACATGAAAGAGAGAAACAAGCCTGCTATCGAAAGTAGAGTAAAAAAAGTGCAAAACGTCATAAGCACACATTATATAGGTCCGTGAACAATAGGAAAATTCAAATTTTCATGAACGCCCGATGAGGACAAACTTTGAGGCATAAGATATCACACATACTTTTCATGATTATCACACAAGTTTCTCTCTCTTCAAAATTTGCACAAGATACGTTTTAAATGCGCTTACACAGATTTTTTTAAAATGAGTTGAAAACTTTAATCCAGATTAAGCACAACTAATTGAAATCCTTACACGGCCCCTTTTTGGCCGTTTTTCGCCCTAATGTCTTTAATAGTGGAATTGCCCCCAAAGTATTTTACATGCTTTTTCTACTCTATCCCATCCATTTTCTTTTGTGTTTGTTTGTATAACAAACACAAAAGAAAAAAATAACATCACTTGTTTAACAAGTGGTGTTATCCTTTCCTAATCATAAATGAGAAAAGTTTGCACTGATTTGGCATTTAATTGTTCAAAAGATGAGCCCATACATTAGAATAAGTATTCTACAATCATTTAATTTTTCAAAAGATGATCCCATACATTAGAACAAGTATTCTACATTCTTGCTCCTCTCATGAGAATTCTGTTTGCTTAAGAGTTGAAAAATCTTTGTAGAGATCCACCTCTTGCTCCAAATTCTTTTACATGTAGATTAATCTGCAAGGGTTTAACTTGTACGTGTGGAGATGTGTGAATGATATCTATATCTACCCTTAAGACCATAGCAAAAACTTTAATAAAAGATGGAAGTGGTGAAATAACAAGAATAAAGCATAATGCACAAGTAACGCTTCCCTAATAAATTTCTTAAAGCTCTATTTGTGTTTGCCAATCCCAATGCATGATCCAAAGCTCAGCGATAATTGGTTCACTCCTCTTTGTCTAAATTTAAAATTTTAAATTTCAAATGGGCATCAACGCACACAATTTGAAATCCATATAATCAATGTACAAGATGCCAAAAATGAGCTAAAACTGACTAGGACCATTTTTAACCACAATATAGTATAGCTTTTGTATATAGTTATAATTAGTGCCTTAAACTTGTTGTTCAAGTTGATGATGCTCATAGAGAGTGACAACACTCATTTACAAGACACCAAGCAGTTGCGCTAAAACTTGCTTAAATCAGATAAAATCTTTGACATTCACAGAAAATGGCGGTAGAACTTGCTCGCATATGGCACTAGATATGTCTGGACTCGAATATGTCTGTATGACAGAGTTACATGCCTGCATAACCATTGCTGATGTCCTGAAAACTAAGCATCCTCGCCACTTATGGCCTTGCATCTAACATCGTTAACTAATGACAGTAAAGTATGTGCGCATGAGTGAACAAATGATCCCAGAGTGTCTTGATTGGAATTTTCTACAGTTTGCTTGTATGTACAAAGAAACCGAGATATGATTGTAGGACGAAGAGCGCGCGAAGGAGGGAAATCTCCTTGTTCGCCGCAAGTCTGTGCTGCAGTAAAACTTGCTTGTATCAGACAAAATCTCTGGCATTCACAGAAGTTCAAGCATGTTGCAGTAGACCTTGCTCAGATCAGAGAACTGCGTAAGGAAAACTGATCAGGTTTGTCTGAACAGCCCATTAGTGGGCTATGGCTAACGCTATGAAAGAATTACATACCTGCATAACCGTTCCTAATGTTCTGAAAATAGGCATCCGCATCGCCTACGGATTTGTATCTAACAAAATTGACTAATGACATCGGAATATGTCTACAGAGAGTGTTGCTTGGTTATGGATTATTTGCCCGGGGTTACAAAGAAAGGAACATATTATTGTGGGAGGGAGAACGAATGAGGACTATTTCCTTGTTTTGCGCAAGTGTATGCTGCCCTATTATAAGAGGAGGAGGAAGGCAGTGGTGACACCGTTGCTGGGCTTCGCAAGGCAGAGACAAGGGATCATACAGAAAGACGCCAACACGCTGGTGGGGCAGCTGAGGCGTACAGAGCAGGAAGGCCTGGTCTCCGGCCGAAAGAGTGAGGAGGGTGCCCTCCCAAACATTTCTGAATTTGCTACGCAGGACCACGGCGCAGCCCGTCTTGTTCACCAGCAGCGTGCGATCACCTGGAAAGCGAGCGAGTACCACTTCGGAAGGCAGGGGTGTTTGGACGGTGTCGAGATGTTCAGCGCCTTGGACATGGACACAAAATTCATCAAACGTGCTGAGAGAGAGAGAGAGAGAGAGAGAGAGAGAGAGAGAGAGATCATCACGCCAAAGGTATAAATCCATCTAACTTTTGTAGCAAACATCCCCCACGGTTTCTTCGCGTTGCAGTTTTAGACTAGCCGTTGAATGGGAATAAGTCGGCTAAGCCAACTATACAAATACACGTGTAATATACGTGTCTTCAAATACACATCTAATACACGTGTCTCCAAATGGGTCTCCAAAAAGATTAGCACTTCGCAAGTCTGCATAATCTAGTGGCTGATGTTTTGAGTCTACAGGAGAGAGTCTTGAGTTCAAATCCTGCATAATCTAGTGGCTGATGTTTTGAGTCTACAGGAGAGAGTCTTGAGTTCAAATCCTAACTCGATATATCCATGAGTTTTTTAGGATGAGTGTCTCTATCTTACAAGGTGGAGTGTGTGTCTTTCCAATTCATTGTAGTCTCAAAGAAAAAGGGATTACTACATAGGACTGCCCTTTTCCCCCTTGATTTGTTGAAAGGTCACTTTGTAGATGTATAGATGGGGCAATAAAAGTCTATTACACTATGCGCCACTACCCAAAGCTAGTCCAAGCAACCAACAAGCCCAAGACCTTGGTATACTTTTTCATGTGTAGTCATTAAAGCTGAATAAAATGAAGAAGTTAACCTACTTTTTCATCTGTAGTCATCAAAGTCTCCATTGATTATCTAATAAGCTAGGACCTCATTCATGATGAATCACAAAAGAAACACTTTTATTAGATGTCATTAAGGTAAGCACCAAGACCTTGATATACTTTGTCATTAAGGTAAGCACCAAGACCAAGACCTTGGTATACTTTGTCATGTGTAGCCACCAAAGGTGAATAAAATGAATAAGGTAATCTTCTTTTTCATGTGTATTCATTAAAGTCTCCATTGATTATATCGTTAATGAAATTTTTAAAAACAATTTGGTTCAATTACCAAAATAATTTGTCAAATAATTTCAAAGATTATAGTCCATATAGCATCTAACATTAGGATGCATGGAGGATGTCAACCCACTAAACAATTATTTTGCGCGTTGCTCAACTATTCCTTCTCATCAAAGAAATAAAAAATTTGACTTTTCTAAGCTTTAGCTTTATTGGTCCAATGTACCATGACTCATCCTTGACTTTATTGATCATTTTTTTTCCAATTGGAGATATAAATGGATAGTGGTCTTCTTCTCTAGATGTTTCTATTCCACTCCTCCCTCCCCCATCATTCTTGGGCCAAGATTCTTTGAAAGAAAATACATCAAAGTGGTTCCAATCATTGGGAAGATCTGTCATCTCTTTGAAACTCATCTACCAACACTAAGTCAGAACAAAGGAGAACAAAGACATGTTCTCTTTTTATTTGGACCTAAACATCATGAAATCATGCAAAAAATGGTCCCATTTCACAACCTTTAGTGAAAACCACTTGTTTCTTGCTCATAAACAATAGAAAGAAGTTTGATTTTATAACCTTAGAAGTCAAGACTAGATAGAATAACTTGCTTGGGGTCAAGAAAAGCAACTTTACAATCAAGTACCCCACATCATAACCTTCGACTCTAGAAAAATGAAATTCAAGATAAATAATAATAAGTGAAACCTCTTCATTTACTTTTTAAATCTATAGACACACAGATGATAAGAGTCTACATGCTATTCCAAATTTGCATTACATGAGATGGAACAAACCGTTAATGTTTTTCATAGGGCAATTCAGATAATAATCATGTCATTGTCTAGTAGAGACATTGAGAGCAGGCTTTTTGCATACCACATTGAATACCACAAAGCATTTTTTAACTAAAATTTCAAAAAGATGACCTTAAACAACCATAAATGTTAAAGAATATCCACACATTGATCAGACAAGAAAGCTCAGCATAGATAAAGATAAGCACAATTTGAAACAAACACTTAGAATTGTATATCTTCTAAATTGCTTTTTCAAGTCAAGATATTGTTACAAAAATAAAAAGCTTCTACAATAGAAGTTGATCATATGTTTCCTCAACTTCATGCATTATATCATCTTCTTGAACTTTAGAAGTTGTATCTTGTTTTTCTTGCTCCAAGATTGGCTCTTCAAAGTCAGCCATATCTCCAAGTTCATCTGCAAGTGGTGGAACACGCTCCCTTGAAGCAACTTGGAATCTTTTAGTATCTGTTATGTGCTTCCTTCCTACCTCTTGGTCCTCATCTGGGCATTCATTCAACCCATTTATCCTCATTCTTATGAAGCTCATTTGAGCTTCATCTTTCTCTACAACTATGCAATGCTTGAATATGTTTAATGAACAAACGAGAGTCGTTCCTGAAAAGAAAGCAAAACAATTAGAGATACATCAAGGAACATGGTAAATGAGATCCATTACAACTACAATTACCTATGCCAGAGAAAAAGTCGAGGACCCAATCCTCATCATTGGAAAACAACTGAATTATTCGCATAATCAGTTTTTGTGGCTTTTGATATGGATTAACCAATGTCTTGTCCCTAGCCACATGGCAAAGTTTCTTTGTAACTACACTGAACATGAGTACATTGGAGATTTTGTTCTCATTGCAATGTTCCCTGACCCTTCATTTGCTTAGTTCATCATAATACCCGATTGTCATGCATTCAATTGAACTCACAAACCTATGCAAAGGAGTATGATTCACATTTGTCTTTGCCCTGCCAAAGAAAACCATAAGTAAAATAGACTTCATCATGCATAAATCAGTGACAAAAATGAAGATAGATTATCATGTAAAACACTCTACAACATGACATCTTGACTTCAAAGCACTTGAGTCATGTAAAGATTTAAGCTTAAACAATCCTGTGTTATGAATCTGCCCAAGAACCTTTTCTATTGACATAAAACCAAACAAGGTGCGGAAAAACTTGCTTATGCGTGACAAAACCTTTCACACGGACATAAACAGAGAAACAGAATCAAGTTGGACGAAACCTTGCTTATATGATGAATCCGAAGTCATTGGAACATTTAACTTCAAATTGTTCTGCTAAATGCATCAAAAACCTCCCTTATTCAAGAAAAAACCAAGCAGTTGCGCTAAAACTTGCTTAAATCAGATAAAATCTTTCACATTCACAGAAAATGGCGGTAGAACTTGCTCGCACATGCCGCTAGATATGTTCGGACTCGAATATGTCTGTATGACAGAATTACATGCCGGTGATGTTCTGAAAACTAAGCATCCTCGTCACTTATGGCGTTGTGTCTAACATCATTAACTAATGACAGTAAAGTATGTGCGCATGAGTTAACAAATGATCCAGAGTGTCTAATTGATTGGTGTTTTACATTTTGCTTGTATGTACAAAGAAACCGAGATGTCATTGTAGGACGAAGAGCGAATGAGGGCAATCTCCTTGTAAAACCTGCTTGTATCAGACAAAATCTTTGGCATTCACAGAAGATCAAGCATATTGCAGTACACCTTGCTCAGATCAGAGAACTGCGCAAGGATAACTCAGGTTTGTTTGAACAGCCCATTAGTGGGCTATGGCTAACTCTACGAAAGAATTACATACCTGCATAACCGTTGCTAATGTTCTGAAAATAGGCATCCTCATCGCCTACGGATGAGAGTGTTGTTTGGTTATGGATTATTTGCCCGGGGGTACAAAGAAAGGAACATATGATTGTGGGAGGGAGAACGAATGAGGACGATTTCCTTGTTTTCCGCAAGTGTATGCTGCCCTATTAGAAGCGGAGGAGGAAGGCGGTGGTGGCAGCGTTGCTGGGCTTCGCAAGGCAGAGACAAGGGATCATACAGAAAGACGCCAACACGCTGGTGGGGCAGCTGAGGCGTACAGAGCAGGAAGGCCTGGTCTCCGGCCGAAAGAGTGAGGGGGGTGCCCTCCCAAACATTTCTGAATTTGCTACGCAGGACCACGGCGCAGTCCGTCTTGTTCACCAGCAGCGTGCGCATACGCCTCTGACTATCGAACAGACAGCCCACCAACGTCGTGATCACCTGGGAAGCGAGCGAGTACCACTTCGGAAGGCAGGGGGTGTTTGGACGGTGTCGAGATGTTCAGCGCCTTGGACATGGACACAAAATTCATCAAACGTGCTGAGAGAGAGAGAGAGAGAGAGAGAGAGAGAGAGAGAGAGAGAGAGAGATCATCACGCCAAAGGTATAAATCCATCTAACTTTTGTACCAAACATCCCCACCAGTGCTTAAATTTGATGCCCGGCCCTGGGCATCACCAAAATTTGAGGGATGCCCTGGGGATAAAAGTGGGCATCCTTGAAGATTATTCAACAGCATGCTTTCAATGTATTGGATCGAAGTTAGAACATTATCTTGGCTTATTACACAAGACGGTTGATTAAGCATGCTTCAATTGTATGTGAACGATTCCATACAATTTATGTTGAAAAGAAAATATTTTTTTTTCGTTTTTTAAGGTTGCAACCTTTCAAAACGAGGTCCATTTGTATCTGTGAGGCACTTCAAGCTACATCTTTTGTGGGATTTTGATGCAAAAAATGTGATTAATATATACTTTGGGCACTCTTTCATTCGATAGAAATGCAAAGTGTTTAAGAAAGATGCTAGCTTCATAGAACTAGTCATCCATTCCCCTCATATCACACATAGAAAAATCTATCGTTTAAACTATAAATTATATCAACATAAATTTGGGACATTGGATTCATTTTTGGTAAATAACAACCGATATGTGCCATGGATTGTGATATTATTGAACAAGAAATTGATAATCAAAAGTAATCCTCTTTAATAAAGAATTTCCAATTTTAACCATTTAAAAATTTAATATCTACTCACTATTTGGTTAATGCATGTCATTCACAAATGGGGAGCATGGGAACTAGGCAACTTTCAAAGTTCTTGAACCATTGTGCAATAAATAAATAAATGATACATTGCTATATGCTATATGGGGAATCAGAACTCACTAGTTAATATTATTGGTCATTGGTAGGAACCATCAATGTATCCAAAAGCATCCACTTGGGAGCATAGGAGCATGGGGAGAAACACTCTATAATATATATGGAAAATAGTCACTATGTAATATGAATGATCGGAATGGCAATTATGGAAGTTCTTTTCCAACTTACTAACCTATAGGTGTGGATTAGGAGAGTGGTGGGGTCATGCACAATGTTGCTGTCATGTGGTACAACAATGAGTTCTCAATCTTCTCATTCAACTTGCAAAGAGGAAAGTTCAATTTTGAAGTGTTTGGGCCATGTGGTACAACAATGAGTTCTCAATCTTCTCATTCAACTTGCAAGAGGAAATTTCAATTTTGAAGTGTTTGGGCCAAATTTGATACTCGAATAGAAATTATTCACTAGAAATGTGCTCTATAAAATTAGAAAAGAATACGCCTAAGGTCTATTTTTTGTAAAACTCATTAATGCTAAGAGCCCAAAATGTATATAGAAAGAATGACTAGTGTGCCACATGCCCAAATTCAAATCCCACTATCAAGGGGCATGAAGATTGACACAAAAGCTACAACTACTCATAAATTTGGCATACATATACACACCCATATATATATATATATATATATATATATATATATATATATAGTAGGGGATGCCCGGGTCTTGAACATGGGCATCCCTCAAGATGCCCAAACCTAAAAAGTGGGCATCCTTTGATGCCCAAACCCCCCTTTGATGCCCATTTTGGGCATCAAATTTAAACACTGATCCCCACGGTTTCTTCGCGTTGCAGTTTTAGACTAGCCGTTGAATGGGAATACGTCGGCTAAGCCAACTACACGTGTAATATACGTCTCTTCAAATACACGTGTCTTGAAAATCTGTGGCTTCTCCAAAAAGATTACCACTTCGCAAGCCTGCATAATCTAGTGGCTGATGTTTTGAGTCTACTTGAGTTCAAATCCTGACTCGACATATCCATGAGCTTTTTAGGATGAGTGCCTCTATCTTACGAGGTGGAGTGTGTGTCTTTCCAATTCATTGTACTCTAAAAAAAAAGGGATTACCACATAGGACTGCCCTTTTCCCCCTTGATTTGTTGAAAGGTCACTTTGTAGATGTATAGGATGGGGCAATAAAAGTCTATTACACTATGCGCCACTATTCAAAGCTAGTCCAAGCAACCACCAAGCCCAAGACCTTGGTATACTTTTTCATGTGTAGTCATTAAAGCTGAATAAAATAAAGAAGGTAACCTACTTTTTCATCTGTAGTCATTAAAGTCTCCATTGATTATCTAATAAGCTAGGACCTCATTCATGATGAATCACAAAAGAGAGACTTTTATTAGATGTCATTAAGGTAAGCAGCAAGACCTTGATATACTTTGTCATTAAGGTAAGCACCAAGACGAAGACCTTGGTATGCTCTGTCATGTCTAGCCACCAAAGGTGAATAAAATGAATAAGGTAATCTTCTTTTTCATGTGTAGTCATTAAAGTCTCCATTGATTATATCGCTAATGAAATATTATTAACAATTTGGTTCAATTACCAAAATAATTTGTCAAATAATCTCAAAGATTATAGTCCATATAACATCTAACGTTAGGATGCATGGAGGATGTCAACCCACTAAACAATTATTTTGCGCGTTGCTCAACTTGTCCTTCTCATCAAAGTAATAAAAAATTGACTTTTCTAAGCTTTAGCTTTATTGGTCCAATGTACCATGACTCGACTTTATTGATCATTTTTTTTCAAAATTTATTCATCAATATAAAATCCCTTCTTAGAGTGTTTCCCCTATTGTTGTGTTGCATACAGGATGGCTTGGAGATCCTACATGAAATCATGTATCTCTAACTCATAGTTCTCATTTGTTATGTCTTAGTGTTTCCAAAAGATTGGATACAAAGCTTAGTATGAGTAGAAATAAACATGCATTGATATATGGGAATACCCCATGGCTTGAACAAATCCTAGAGGATATGATTCATGCTGTATGAATGGACAAAAAACTAATCCGAAAGATTAATTACCTGTAGTAAAGTTTGCATATAACAATGGCAAGCATCTTCCACCAAACATAGACCATTTGTGCTTATGTACATATTCAATCCAAGAGCTCCTTATGTAGTAAATTTCAACATGAAAGAATCCTAGTTGGAAAAGACTTCTTAGAAGCCAACAATATTCTTGGAATTGCAAGGGATACCACTTGAAATCTCATGATAAATCTAGAGCCTATGTTTGTTGAGAGTTCCATGCTCCACCCTTTTGTCCAAGAGCACTTTCATTCTCATGCAAACACATATATCCCACATGCAAGGGAATTCTCCCAAACTCCATATAAGCAAGGCCTCCTGTCACTCTAGCACAATGGTGAGTATCAACGTGAGGAGATACACCTCATAAATGTCAATCCGTGGAGACGTGAGGACCGGTATGAAGACCGTGAGCATGTGATGGCACAAGTGCGTGAGTGAAAGCACACAAGCATGCACACACATACACACACACGCTCACAAAGTAAGAGCAAAGAGCGGAACAATGGAAGATCTTCGATTACACAAGAGCTCTCTTACAAAGCTGAAAACTACAACAAGCTAACCTCAAAAAGGAGGTCTCCAACCCTTTTTATAGTTTTTGAGTGGTTTTGG
Organism: Ceratopteris richardii; assembly: GCA_020310875.1. Taxonomy (NCBI): domain Eukaryota; kingdom Viridiplantae; phylum Streptophyta; class Polypodiopsida; order Polypodiales; family Pteridaceae; genus Ceratopteris; species Ceratopteris richardii. The sequence goes on along the minus strand of CM035409.1, from coordinate 139,725,805 downwards.
CTCTATCCAGACCTAGTGTCCGGCCTAGTTAAAAAATAGGTTCCAGGGCTTATTTGGGGGCTCAAACGAAGTCTAAAAAATATGAAAATTGGTAGGATGGTAGTTCTAATACTCCTCAAGCTCGAGGACTCCTCGGCTTGAACAAAATGGAGTTACAAAAATGGAAAATGGTATTTACAATGATTTTTAGTGATAAAAATCACTATTTTTGTAGGGATTTCTTTTGAAAATTTGACAGGTGCTTCTTGGAGCTCCCTACTTGCTCCTTCTTCTTGTGTGTCCACTTCCTTGATGCACTTCCATGCTTTGTCCTTGATCTTGGGCTTCAACACTCCCCCCCCTCTTGAGTCTGTCATCCCTGACAGACCCTTGTTGTAGTGGTCATTCCATGTAGTACGTTGAGAGGTAGCGTCCTTTGCGTCCAACAGGGGCGATCCATCTTCCCAATGTAGCCTGGTCGTTTGTCTGGTTCTTCACTTTGCCACTGCTAGCTCTTGCAGTTTGTAGTTCCTTTGTATTTACCTCTTCCTTGTATTCCATCTTGATGGTGCATTTGTGAGCTGTCCAAAACTGCTAGTTGCTCAAAGGAGGTGATGAATGTTGATTATGAGCAACTCTCGATCGTGGATGGCTTCCTTGCTCTTGTTGTTGTCATCTTGATGTCGTCTGGTTCTTCCAAAGATGGCTTTCATAGCTTTCATGCCAAGTACTTGTAACCCATAATGGATGGTGGGTAAGTGCATTAGTGCATGGGTTGAACAAAATATGTGCCTTGTGCATGGCCTTGTAATGTGGCCCTATGGATGCGTACTTGGAAAATGCATGGGAAGAAGTATGGTGCAAGAGATTGGATCTTGAGCTAAGTGCTCAAGGGTATGCTGACGAAGAGGCATCCTAATCTATCATGGTGATAGTGTTGTTGAAGCATACACGTCGTACAATGGTGAAAGGTTCGTTGATCGTCATTTCTTCATTTTGTAGTTCCATCATGGTAATTGACCATTGGCTTGTCTTTCTGGTTGATGGACGTTCATGTTGATGGTTAGCGAGGAGTATCATCGAGCGCGTGGACCTGTTTCTTTTTTTTTTTTTTGAAACAATATCACAAAGCAGGAAGAAAGAGGTTAGTACCAAAAACAAATATTGTACGTATTTCATATGTGTCTCATGTGCCTGGGATTTCTCAATGGTGTCTATGCACGCCCATATAATGTGGCCCTATGTTGATGCATACTTTGGAAGTGCATGACCTCAATGGTGCAAAAGACAAGGTTATGCCAAAGGCACATGGTTGCTGCACGTCGAGGCTTTTGATGTTACTCGCATAGTTGATGCATTCTTTGTTTGGAAGTGTCGATTGGATCTCGAAATGATGTAATCCTCCTAATGGGAACCCATTTCAGAATAGTATTTGTCCCTGTAGAGATCACCTCAGGCCACTTCTTCTTCGGATGCTGTCCAAACTTTGGTATCCAGTGTGGTTGGCTCTTTGGTTTTGTGGATGCGGCGGGTGCTTTCAGCTTCCAAACCCATATCCGTGATGATTGCCTGCTTACTTTTGCAGAAGGGGTGATTTTATGTTCGTTTGGTCTTTGTGCTCTATTCTTACCTTTTTCTTTCCTTGGCTTACCTTTTGTATGGTGGGGAGCATAGGTTGTTGTGTATGTAAGAGCTTCTTAGGTACCCACATCTGTAATCGTTCTTGTTGAGCTCCAGCTAATTTTTTAGGCACCCAAATTTGTACCTTATTGTGGTCGGCCTTCATCGATTGCTTCGGTACCCAAAGTTGTTGGATTCTTCGTGCTTGAGTATGTCGTAGGTTCTTGGTTCTTGTCTTCCAATGGTTGACTTGCCTGGGTGGGAATTGTGTTGGCAAGGCTGGTGGTTGCTCGCCTTTTCGTACCCAGATCTTCTTCATGTCCGGAACTACTTTCCTCTCGAAGTATCTTCGTATATTGGATATAGCAGTTGTCATGTAGCGTTGTGCTTGCCTCTTTGGTTGAGTTGTGGTGACAACATTAGTCTTTGCACAAGAGGAGGAGTTCGCTTGTCTTTGATCCTGTTCTTCCATGATTGAGTGCTTTTGAAACATAGAGCCCTTGACACATACAACATCTTTTTTGCTAAGATTAGTCCTTGAAGAACTATGAGGAGGTGCTTCATCTGGATTTGTGAGCATGCAATTTTCTAACTCTAATGTAATGCATTGTTCATGTACCCAAACGTGAAGAATTTGACTTCGTAAGTTCAAACTGACTGCCTGGTCATAAATCCAATCTTGACCCAAGACAAGTGGCTCTGTAAGGTCCTCATCATGACACACTAACATTTTGACTTTCATTGGAACATCTTGAAGGTAAATGGGAAGTTCCACCTCGCCCAAACAAGGGGTTTCCACACCTCCCAATCCTATGAGATAGGCTTCTATGGGCTTGATGTCCAATTGCAGGCTTGGCAGTATGAAAGTCTAACTGCACTAGTTGCTGCACCTGAGTCAACCAATGCTCTCACAGTCTTTACACTCTTTCCTTGTCCTACCTCTATAGTCACAAAGGGCCGTCGATCAATTATTCGAGAAGTAGTTATGCCCATTTTTGGCACATGTCCATGTGATATTTTGGAGCTTTTGTGTTGACACCTAGGCCTAGTCGCTGCAACTTATTTCTTCTGATGCGCTCTCTAGCCTCTGCTTGTGCTTCTTCTCTAACCCTTAACTCCTCTTCTTTTCGCTTCTTAGCAGTGTTGAGTCTCATGAGCATTTCCTCTGTAAGAGGTTCTTGATATAACTTGACTCGACAACCACTTATATAGTTCGGCAAGATATCACCTTCTAAAGTTGCCAATTGAACTGCACCACTAGTGGAGATTCTATTAATGATCATGGGTCCATATCCTCGTTTCTCCAATTTGCGGGCATGTTGCTTTAGCGTATAAATCAGCACTAGATCTCCTTCTTTCAAGCCTTTGTCCTTTACATGGGCATCAAAGTATGCCTTTTGTCTTTTCTTTGCAGCATAGATGCCTGCTGCCGCTCGTAGCCTTGTCTCACCTAAGCCTTCTAGATCAGAGATCCTAGAGGACAATTCATGTCCATTCCAATCATGCTCTTGTGCTACTTTTAAGGCTGGGATTAGGAAGTCCAATGGTAGCACAACATTCTGTCCGAAGACCATATGAAATGGGGTAGCATTGAGTACTGTTTTGTAAGTGACTCGGTAAGCCCAAACAGCATGATGAAGTTGTTTGTCCCAATCAGAGCATTTATTATTTACGACTTTTGTCAACACATTACATAGTATCTTATTAGTGCTCTCAGCTTGTCCGTTAGCTTGGGGATGATAGGGGGCCTTCTTATGTATCACCATGAATTCTTGAAGGAGGTTTTCAATGACTTCGTTCAAGAAGTGTGTGCCTCTAACTCTATGGGTAACCCATATCTGGTGAACACGTTCTCAAATAAAAACTTAGCCGTTGTTTTAGCATCATTCTTTGTTGTGGCTTTTACTTCCACCCACTTTGTAAGGTAGTCTGTGGCTACAATGATGTATTCTGCATGGGAGTTTCTAGCTGGGGGGCTGATAGGACCTACAAAGTCGATACCCCACTTCGAGAATGCACGTCCTCCCATCTTAGGCCTCAAAGGCATCTCATCTTTTCTAATCGGATATTGTGCACATTGGCATGTGTCACACTTCTTCACATAAGTATGTGCATCCATATGAAGAGTGGGCCACCAAAGTCCTGAGAATAGAATGGTCTTAATTACTCAGTCAGGCCCAAAGTGTCCACCTGCAACACCACTATGTGCAGTTTCTAAGACTTTCAAGTAGTCTGATTCATGAACGCACAATCTTAGATAACCATCTTTTCCTCTTCGGTATAGGTTGTCTCCTACTAATGCATAGTCTTGAGCCTCTTGTGCCATGCTTCTTCTTCTTGCTAGACTAGCCTCATTCGTTAGTGTTCCTGATCTCATAAATTCTACCAATGGAGTGCTCCAATCTGGAATTAATGACACGTGATAAAGAGTGGCATGCTCCACTGGGGGTCTCTTTAGGCACACTGGACAACTCTTAATCCACTCATGTATTTCTTTGTCCATGCTAGGCCAATACACTCCTAAATGTTTTAGGTTCTGCAATGTTCGTTGTTTAGAGTAGTGATTTCCTAGCAATCCTTCATGGGCTTGTTGCAACCAACTAGTATGTTCATCATCCTCGACACAACAAGCTAGTACACCCTCGATATCTTGCTTGTACATACTTCCTGCCAATATTTGATATTGCTGTGACCGTACAATTTCTTCTTTGTTTGTTTTTACGTTCTTATTTGCAGGTCCGAAGGTTAGGACAGGTACTAACTTATTTGCCCATTTAGGAACAACTTCTAGATTGAACAAATAAGCGTCAGGTAGTTCATCAGACACTCCTTGCGGTGGCTCTCCTGAAGTGATGCAAGAAAGATGGTCCGCCCTAAGGTGGGTCCTACCTTTCTTGACAACAACTTCAAAGTCGTATTCCATTAGTAAGAGGAACCATCTTACTAAGCGGCCTATATTGCAAGGTTTATTGACCAAATATAGTAAAGCTTGATGATCAGTAAAAAACTTGAACTTAGTGGCCAATAGATAGTGTCTAAACTTCTTCACGGCATATACCATGCCTAAGCCTTCTCTTTCGGTTGTCGTATAGTTTCGTTCAGCCGCATTCAATTGCCTACTAGCATATGCTATCGGCAAATCTAGGTTTTCTTCACCTGTGGGTTGTGCTAGCACACATCCTATTGCATGATTGGATGCATCCACATGGACATGGAATGGTTTACTCCAATCAGGTGTGGTCAGTATTGGTGCTGAACACAAGCATCTTTTCAGCTCATTGAAGGATTTTTCACATTCATCGTTCCACTCAAAATTTGTCAACAGTCCATAAAGAGGTTTAGCTATGATGGCATACATGTGGATAAACCTACGGTAATATCCACAATGACCCATAAAGGCTTGTACCTCTTTAACATTCCTTGGTCTTGGCAACTCTGCTATGGCTCTTACCTTGTCTTCATCTGTTGATATCCCATTTTTAGAAACAATGTGACCTAAGATTTTACCTTGTCGTACCATGAACACACACTTCTCTGGGTTCAAACAAACTTGATATTCTCTACATTTGTTGAAGATCTATCTGAGCTCAGGGATGTGGTATCCTCTCTGTTGGGAACGAGCGCATAAATCATCCACATATACTTCTAAGCTCTTCCGCAAGAACTCTTTGAAAACATGACACATGAGCCTTTGAAATGTTGCAGGTGCATTGGTGAGACCAAATGGCATCACACGAAATGCAAAGATTCCCCATTCTGTGGCGAAATCCGTTTTGTGTTGATCTTCTGGGGCAATGGCTACTTGATTGTAGCCCGAAAATCCATCAAGGAAGCTATAAACTTCCTTGCCTGCGACACGCTCCAATAAATGTTCGGTGATTGGAAGTGGATAACTATCTCGAATCGTAGCAGCATTAACTTTTTTAAGGTTAATACACACTCGCAATTTTCCATTCTTCTTGGGCACCACTACAATGGGGGACACCCATTCAATATGCTCAATCTCATATATGAATCCAGCTTCAATCAGCCTGTCAATTTCTTCTTTTATTTTAGCTGCATAAGTGTCATTATATGTGTAGGGTTTTTGTTTGGTGGGTTTGGCATCTGCAGTCATGGGGATCGTATGAGAGCAAATTTTCAGATCCACTCCCTTCAAGTCTCTATAGTGCCACGCAAACACGTCTCGATATTCCCTTAATAGAGCTACAAGCTCCACTTCTTCTTTTGCACTTAGGTCATCTCCTATGATTTTTTTGGTCTTTTCTTTATTATCATATGATTCTCCTATGATGGCCTCTCTCTTAGGCATTCGTACCAGAATTTTCCGATCTTCAACTTCATATTTCTTGAAATTTTCTGGTACCTTGAACAATGATTCCTCCTCTTCTGGTTTCACTGCTTTTCGTTTCTTTTTCTTTTGACCTCCTTCACTTCCTTCCTTTGAATTTACCATTTTGATGCTTGTGAGGGGTTCTTCTTCTTTTTGAGTTAATACTCCTACATCCTCTAGATAGTGCTCCTCTGAGATGAAGCAACTATCCATCACAATGGACTCTAGATCATCGTCATTCTCTTCTTCATCTATGACATCACTAGGGTCACATTCTTCCAGCAAGGGCTGACACATGAATACTGAAATATCATAACCCTCCTTATCACAATGAGGTGTCCATTGTTCTTCATTGACTGCTATGTCCATGGTGGCTAAGATTTCTACCCAACCATGAGGCTCAAATTCCTCATCTGGAAATATCATCGGTGTATAGGCTGGGTCTTTTATTGGTCTATCTCCTGGGGAAGTTCCTTCTTCCCTTGCCTTTAGGCGTTTTTCCTCTTCCTCTGCGACCTTGCACATCCACAAGTGAGTGTCTTCATGCAGCCAAGATGGATCAGGTGAACTTCCAGAATGCACGGAGATAGAATCTTCTTTCGCTTTGTGGATAGGATTCCACTGTAGGGGTGGTACATCTCTGAAGGTGTAATCCTTCAAATTGACCTTGGTTGTGACCCCTAAGTGCTGTAAGTACAAGGAGTTGGTTCCCCAATCCTGTACTATTTGCAATTGTCATAGGAAGGGTCTTCCTAGGATCATCTCATAGACATTATTTTTCTCAAAGTCACATATAGCAAATGTATGTTCAAACTTTACACCACAAGTGGTTAGAGTTATCCCTTCGAGCAATCCTAGAGGTCTTTCAAAATGACCATCTGCCATTTGAAGCTTCATTCTAGTTGGTCTTAATGTGGGTTTGCCCCATCGCTTCCACAAGGAAGTGGTTGCAATAGCAACACCAACACCTGAATCTACGATTGCTTTGGTTGTGTAACCTTGATAGGTGATCGGAAGATAAGTATTACCTTCTTCACCTTCACTCATTTCTCCTATCTTGTCTAGAGGTATCTCTGGAACTTTTTGCTTAGAGCTTGCTTTGGGCATATTGGACTCAAGTTCTGGAACTTGATCCCTCACATGATTCCATAGCTCAGGTTTTGCCTTGAGAAGCTCCTCTACAGTGAGATGACACTGAATCTTAGTGTTCTTCACGACATCAGTGTTCCTTGGGACCACTGAGTCCTCATGTCTGACCAGTATTGTGGGAGCTCTGATCTGAAGAGATTCAGATTCCCAAGGGTCTGTGAATTGAGGCAACTCTTGTAAAGAATTAGATTCAAAATCTAGTCTTTCATCTTCTTGTTGCTCTCCTTGGTCTCCATAGATAGATGGAATGTCTTGGGGAAATTGTTCATGAAGATGCCCATTTCTCTTCTTGTATTTCCCGCAAGAACTCTCGAGAGTACTGTTGGATTGAAAGAGGTGTTCCATCATCCACAGAATCAGGAACATAAGTTTTCATTTGTGATGAAATCTCTCTTTCAACAACCGGTTGAGCCTGTGGAGGTAAAGAAACCTGCGGCTTGTTTACCAACTGCTCTAATCTTTCCAGTAAGCCTTGGAAATGCAAATCCGGTTTGATAGAGTTTGTCTGATTGAACTTTTGACTAGTCTCGAGTATAGCTTGAGCTTGTTCTACCATTTTCATGCACATTTTCATCCGTTCAATCTCTAAATCTGCTCTAGGGTAACTCTTGTCTAGGTTTGCAGCTGTTGGCCCTTCTTGAAGTCGAGCCTGGTAGGCCTCGAACAACATGTCCAAGCCTTCTGGGGTTGGATCTGCAAGAACAGACCCTGGTTGTGGCTTATTTACAATGGGTGGTGGGGTAGGATTAGGTGGAGTGGATGGAGCTTCGACATGCGAGGGGCTTTGAGATGCAATGTCTTCTATTTTTGTTTTGGTATCCCTTAGGCTTTCTTCTAGCTCGGATAGCTTTTTGTTCCATTTGCGATTCGCCTTCTCTCAGGTATCCTTCCATGTTCTTTGTTTCCTCTTACTAGGCTCTCCTGACTCACTTGACTCTGATTGCTCAGATGGTTTTTCTTATTGTGCAGCCTGTGCCCTAGTAACTACCTGTATAGGAGCCACATTACTGCTACTTGAACTTTGATCTGCCACTAGGCCTACCACATTGATGGGTGTAACCTTGGGTGCACTAGAGGGGTTTCTCGGACACTCTCTTGGAAGATGTTCCTTGCCGCACTCAAGACAAAAGCCTTGTATTGTGATGTTTTGTCCTAGTCCCAGAGCTGGTTGGTGGGGACATTCACGAATGAAATGATCGCCCTGACATCTAAAGCATGGTCCTCTAGGGGCTTGTGGTCTTACTTGTCTCACTTGGGGCCTAGTATTTGGATTCGTATACATGACATTGGAGCATTATGGCTCCCAATTTTGTTCCATAGGTGGTGCCTCATATTGATACTGAGAAGTCTCACTTTGCTCAGGTGACTCTATGTAATAAGCATGTGGACTATCTTCATGGAAGTAGTCTGAACCATGAGCGTGAGAGTCATTTTCTGAGACCAAAGGGGTTAGTGGCACCAATGCTCTATTAGGGTTCTCCTCCGCCATCGTATATTTAACTAGGATCACATTGGCAGGAGCTGGTGGTTGGTTTCCTAGGACTAGCTGTGGCCTATATGGTGCATTGCTGCTGGTATTGAGGTTGATATTGTTGTGGCCTATAATATGGCTGTTGATACTGATTCTGATACCTACCCTACTGGAAAGGTTGCTGATAATTTTGTCTGATAGCCTGCCTATTGTATGGACAGTCTTGAGCCGTATGATTTGTGTGTTTTCTCTCAATGGTGCAATACAGAGCATTAGGGTTCCCTTGGGGTTGAGTCATCAACGGGCAAACATTAGCCATGTGATCTCCTCCGCATGTATAACATCGCTTCAATGAAGTGATCCTTGGCATTTGTCTATTTTGAACTCCTAGCTTTTTGGCCACTTGCTCGGCTATCTCATCTATCTCCGTGGAGGTTCTAGAGGTATGACTTGTAGAACTATCAGAGTCCTTATAGAGTTTGGATAGTCCTAACTCCTCACCCAAGTTGTCTTCTATGTCAATACATATCCGCACACACTCTTCTATGGATCTAGGCTCTTTCAAGTACACGTATGATCTCAACTTGGTGCTTAGCAAGCCATCTAAAAATAAGGCCACTTGTTTGGCTACTGTGGGTAATTCTGGTACAGGGCATCTTTCCAAGTACTGTCTAAACCTTCTTCCTGCAAGTCGCACTGTTTCTTGGGGTGCCTGCTTGAAGCTGTGGGTCAAGGATGATGTGTTATGCCTGATACCACTCTTGGAAAACTCTACAATGAATTCTTCTAGCAGTTGGCCTATCTCTCGGTAGTTACGACTACTCAAGGGTTGAAACCATGCTAAGGCAGTGCCCTTAAGAGTCAAACCAAATGCCTCGAACCGGGTGAACAAGTCCTCTACTTGTTCAACTCTTAGCACTTGTTTGAACTTGGCCACATGATCATAAGGATCTCCCGTCCCATCAAAATAGTTCTTCATTGTCTTAACCACTTGAGAAGGTCTAAGGGTTCTTGAGTGCTCTCGGGGTCTGGGCAATGGAAAATCATGCTCATCTGTTTGATGCCTATGTACTCTATGTCTCTCCCTTTCAGGTCTTTCCATTCCATATCCTGATCTGTCTCTGCCCACAGTTTCTACAAAGCTTACCTCCGGCCTCTCTCTAGTTCCCTCTGGGTGTCATGAGCCTTGGATGATCCGGCTCCTTGGAGGCCATGGGAAACATTAGATCTTGGTGGAGGGAAAATTGATTCACCTTGCCACGTGTAAGCATGTCTGTCATGATCTGATACCAAGAATAGTTTCTCAGAGGTGTGATCTAGATAGACAACTTTCCCAGGTGTCTCTGGATCCTTGAATTCATAGATGGTGACTACTAGGCTGGCTTGATCTGGCCTAAATCTCCAAAAGGCTTCCTCCGTTTCTCTATTCAAGAATAGTTCTATGCTTTTGTTATCTTGAGGAATCCATTCTGGAGTGAGCACTCTGATCAAGACTGACTTACCTCTGGGGGTCTTGGGTTCTCGTCCCAGGTCTCCTTGCTCTAGGTCTCCTATCTCGTTCTCAGGGATGATGTTTCCAAACTCATCTATCCTGTCTTGTAAGTTGGTAACCACATACATGATTCCTTCCTTATCAATGTAAGCACCCTCTTCGAAGTTGACTACTGGGTGTTCAAGTCCAAAGGGTTGGTCAGGATTTTTGAGTTGGACCACTGATCGTCTTAGACCATCCTCATAGATGCGAGCACCTAATTGGTTGGTCCTGATATACTCCAATTGGGTCTTATAGGGACCTTCTGGTGTCTGTAAATAGGTAGTGCCTGAGCTACGTGTGGGTCTTTCCATGCTAAAAGACATTTTTGAGTCACTGGTTTTTGAACTTCGTGTATAAGGATAACCACTAAGCTGTTGAGCCCAAGACTTGGCTGTATGGTTGACACTAGCCTCAGATGACCTAATGCTTTGTCTATCCTTGCCTAAGTGTCTGCCATATCTTAGGTTCATAAGCTTTGTCTACAAGTCCACAATTTCCCCTTGTATTGCTCAGAATTCTTTGGAACTCCTTGGTTTCTCAGTCCACCTGAGGGTCAACTTAAAAATACCCTATCTAATAATCCTAGTATTAATTTTTCCGTAACCAGTGGAAGTTTTGGTTGTACTCCCCATGAGCTTTCCAACAAAACCAAAATCACAACAAACGGATTTCGTATGAGAAAGTTATGCCAGTTCAGGGTTCTGGGGGTTAAAACAGGGAAACAGTATCTCTCTGGGAATTCAGGACAGGCGATACGATACCAGATTTTCACGATACGATACCTTTGTCTTACATGATACCACTTGAGATGATACCACCTTAGATGATACGATACTACTGGGATGATTGCGATCGCGATACCAACTTCCACGATACGATACTAGAATAGCTCACGATACGATACTTGGTTGGCCCACGATACGATACCAGTGAATTCTCGGGATGATACGATACCTGTTTGCAAGCGATACGATACCACTTGACCCCACGATACAATACCAAAAATTAGACGATACGATACTGACTCTTGCACGATACGATACTAAAGGACCAGACGATACGATACCAAATTAGGAGGCGATACGATACCGAGTTGGCGATACGATACTTATGCAAGTGGCGATACGATACCACTGTCACTCGTGATACGATACCAGGTGGACCACGATACGATACCACCAGGGCGACCGCGATCGCGATACCAGCACTTGACGATACGATACCAGAATGGTATCACGATACCTCAAGTGGATATGCACGATACGATACCTCGACAAGTATCGCGATACACGGGAGTTCTGGTATCGGGATACCAAAACTCAACCGGACATGATACTTGGAGATTTTTAAGCCCAAATTCAAAAATTTTTGCAGATATGTGTACCTTGTGTCCTCCTTGTCACTCCTATCAGCCTGTAGATGCAAAATATATCTCCAAACCGGTGATACCACCCGCGCGATACCAGACGCTGTTCCTCTCACGCCGCGATACTGTCACCTAGATTTTGGTGTTTTTGAGAGTTGTTTCAAGTGTTTTTCTTCAGCGTTTTTGGTTCTCAACTCTCCCTAAGCTTGTTTCTCACAACCACGAGCAAAAAATGAGTGAATGTGCTGACAAAAATGGAAAAAAACAGAGAATTTGAAGAGGGAAGAAGATGGTGATAATGATGAAGATGAAGAAGGAGAAAAACTCAGAAACTGAACTGAAAATGGTGATTTTTTTACCTTCCAACGTCGCTACTCTACGTCTTACCGTCACACGCTCGTCCTCCAAGCTCTCTCCCCGGCAACGGCGCCAAATTTGGTGTCACTCTAGCACAATGGTGAGTATCAACGTGAGGAGATACACCTCATAAATGTCAATCCGTGGAGACGTGAGGACCGGTATGAAGATCGTGAGCAGGTGATGGCACAAGTGCGTGAGTGAAAGCACACAAGCATGCACACACATACACACACACGCGCACAAAGTAAGAGCAAAGAGCGGAACAATGGAAGATCTTCGATTACAAACTACAACAAGCTAACCTCAAAAAGGAGCTCTCCAGCCCTTTTTATAGTTTTTGAGTGGTTTTGGCCTTGTCCAGACCTAGTGTCCGGCCTAATTAAAAAATAGGTTCCAGGGCTTATTTGGGGGCTCAAACAAAGTCTAAAAATTATGAAAATTGGTAGGATGGTAGTTCTAATACTCCTCAAGCTCGAGGACTCCTCGACTTGAACAAAATGGAGTTACAAAAATGGAAAATGGTATTTACAATGGTTTTTAGTGATAAAAATCACTATTGTTGTAGGGATTTCTTTTGAAAATTTGACAGGTGCTTCTTGGAGCTCCCTACTTGCTCCTTCTTCTTGTGTGTCCACTTCCTTGATGCACTTCCATGCTTTGTCCTTGATCTTGGGCTTCAACACCTCCCTTCACTCCACACAAGTCATTCCACTCTAGCTCATTGCCAAGAGTGTGCCTCCTCTCCTCATGGAGTCTCCATGCTCATAGAGCATCTTATGCAAGTCATTTCTATTTCTACTCTAATTCATTCATCATGTTTTGTTATCTTTTGTTCCTTCCTCCATAGCTTGTTAGATGTGTGCATGTGAGTAGAGTAGGAGTAGTCCTTTTTCATTTCAACATGGTATCAAAGCATAAGTATTTTTTGGTAGCATTTCTTTTTATTTCTTTTCTCATTGTCTTCATTAGCATGTGTTGACCCTCAAAGTAGAGAAATCAACCTTGAGGTAGGAGAGTGTCTAGATTTCCATATCGATATGTTACCATGAAGATGGGACCTTGTTTGAAGTTATCTCTCAGCGAATGTGATCCTTTCACAATACTTAAGAGAACAAGAAATATGGAATACTAGCTACAACTTTTTGAGAATAGCTGAATCAATCCAATCTTTCATGTGAATTGACTAGAGACAAAGCTAGGTGAATCTAGAAACCTCATTCTAAATAGTGAGATTATAAAGCATATTTTTGCTTTGATTGAATTCCATGAAAATGATAGAATTTATTTTGCAATTTAGAGAAATGGACTAGAACTCGTTTATATAACGATTGATTGGTGAAAAGATCGGTCAAAGGATATAAGGTGAAAAGGTCGTTCAAAGGATATAAGGTGAAAAGATCGTTCAAAGGACTAGAACTCGTTTATATAAGGTGAAAAGATCGTTCAAAGGATAGTAATACATGAAAGCGAATAGCTAGTATTCAAAGAAGAATTGGCATTTTCAATCACCTTCGAAAGAGGATTCTTGAGGGGAAGGAAAGGAGAAAACAACATGTGACATACATGGGAATAAATGTACGCAACCATTATAACCTCTTTCTCATTATTTTCGACAATCAGTTTTTAGAACAAAAATGGATTTACAGGGAATGAACTATCATATATTGACTAAGAGATCACTAGAGGTGTAGTATTATGGACCTACCACATGGTAACGTTCATTGCATATCATCAAAGAGGAAGAGGTTGGAACACCTAATTTTAGGCGTGGTTGCATGGTGGGAAGGATCTTGAGTGCATACATCTCTATTCTTCATTCTCATGGGAATTCGATAGCAGAAAACTTTGTCATAGCTAATTATCACTTCAAATGTTTTGAAGACATTTATTCTTACTTCTGTCTTCATGGCATGGTCTAAACCCTAATGTGTCATCTAAAGTTTTTAAAAGCCCCCAAGTTCCATTAGAGTATAATTCCTCTATAATTGGAGATATAAATGGATAGTGGTCTTCTTCTCTAGATGTTTCTATTCCACTCCTCCCTTCCCCCATCATTCTTGGGCCAATACTCTTTGAAAGAAAATACCTCAAAGTGGTTCCAATCATTGGGAAGATCTATCATCTCTTTCAAACTCATCTACCAACACTGAGTCACAAAAAAGCAGAACAAAGACATGTTCTCTTTTTATTTCGACCTAAACATCATGAAATAATGCAAAAAATGGTCCCATTTCACAAAGTTTAGTGAAAACCACTTGTCTCCTCCTCATAAACAATAGAAAGAAGCTTGATTTTATAACCTTAGAAGTTTGAACTAGATAGAATAAATTGCTTGGGGTCAAGAAAAGCAACTTTATGATCAAGTACCCCACATCATAACCTTCGACTCTAGAAAAACGAAATTCAAGATAAATAATAATAAGTGAAACCTCTTCATTTACTTTTTAAATCTATAGACACACAAATGATAAGAGTCTACATGCTATTCAAAATTTGCATTACATGAGATGGAACAAACCAGTAATGTTTTACATAGGACAATTCAGATAATAATCATGTCATTGTCTAGTAGAGACATTGAGAGTAGGCTTTTTGCATACCACATTGAATACCACAAAGCATTTTCTAACTAACATTTCAAAAAGACGACCTTAAACAACCATAAATGTTAAACAATATCCACACATTGATCACACAAGAAAGCTCACCATAGATAAAGATAAGCATAATTTGAAACAAACACTTAGAATTGTATTTCTATTAAAAGTCAAGATATTGTTTACAAAAATCAAAAGTTTCTACAATAAAAGCTGATCATATGTTTTCTCAGCTTCATGCATAATATCATCTTCTTGAACTTTGGAAGTTGTATCCTGTTTTTCTTGATCCAAGATTGGCTCTTCAAGGTCAGCCATATCTCCAGGTTCATCTGCAAGTGGTGGAACAGGCTCCCTTGAAACAGGTTGGAATCTTTCAGTTTCTGCTATGTTCGTCCTTCCTACCTCTTGGTCCTCATCTGGGCATTCATTCAACCCATTTATACTCATTCTTATGAAGCTCACTTGAGCTTCATCTTTCTCTACAACTATGCAATGTTTGAATATGTTTAATGAACAAGCGAGAGTTGTTCCTGAAAATAAAACAAAACAATTAGAGGTACATCAAGGAGCATGGTAAATGAGATCCATTACAACTACAATTACTTGTGCCAGAGAAAAGGTCAAGGACCCAATCATTATCATTGGAAAACAACTGAATTAGTCGCATAATCAATTTTTGTGGCTTCTGATATGGATTAACCAATGTCTTGTCCCCAGCCACATGACAAAGTTTCTTTGTAACTACAGTGAACATGAGTACATTGGAGATTTTGTTCTCATTGCAATGTTCCCTGACCCTTCATTTTCTTACTTCATCATAATACCCGATTGTAATGCATTCAGTTGAGCTCATAAACCTATGCAAAGGAGTATGATTCACACCCTGCCAAAGAAAAGCATAAGTAAAATAGACTTCATCATGCATAAATTAGAGACAAAAATGAAGATAGATTACCATGTAAGACACTCCACAGCATGACATCTTGACTTCAAAGCACTTAATACAGAAAAGGATTGGTCCGTGCTATGGAAAATCACTATCCTCCATAAAGGGGACATAGTCAAGTCTGCAAAATCTATAACCATCTTGCAAATCTGTGGGTGCTTGAATGGCTCATCATCATTAACAGAGCCCACCATCCTAAACCCATAGGGTATATCTGCTATTACAAGGGATTAATGTTTTCTAGGTACAACAATACACATATTATTTACATCATTGCAATATACATTGTAATATATAGGTCTAAGGGGGTCTAGAGGGTTCAAAAAACACATCAAATTTGACTCATCATCAAAATCAATTTCCTTAGCCTTTAGCCTTGATTTCTCGTCCCTTGCCCAATGTGAGCCAGGAATGGAGGTGGGCAATCATCATTTAGATCTGCACACTTTGACTTTTTTGGCTTCTACAAAAACAAGAGAAGAAGAATGATTATTGCACACATATGATGGGCCCTTTAATTTTATGCCTGGCATTGACTTCCTATTCACAAGTTGATGCTAGGCATCACATCTCTGTTGATATTTGATGCCAAGCATTGACTTCTTGCTAGAGATCGATGCCAGGCATCGAATTTCAAGAGAGAACCGATGCTAGGCATCACCATTCAGCAGAGAACTCAATGCCAGGCATCAACATTCAACAGAGAATCGATGCCAGGCATCGAAGTCGATGCCAGGCATCGAAGTCGATGCCAAGCATTAACATTCACTACAGAATTGATGCAAGGCATCGACATTCATCAGCAAGTCGATGCCAGGCATTGACTTGTTGCCAAAATTCGATGCCAGGCATTGACTATCCCAACACACAATGGAGTTTGCAGCACCTACCAAGTCACGGAATATTATAAAGTATTCTGACAATACTTTGTATGATGAGGTGGTTGGATACTCTGCTTGGACTTCACTCCGGGAGAAGCATCCTAGCCTCTTCATCATCACCTCCTGAATCTTCATATAGACTTTGTGACTACATTCTCATTTGGATAAAAGCTAGTGAGTTCAAAAATGAGAAACACAAACCTAAGAAGCTTTTAGAAACTCCTACTTACTTATTGAGCTTAGTGCCCATCTCTTGAAGACTTAAATCATTAGAAATTACTCTTGATAAAGTTGATATTATCAGAGTATCATCCTTGATCCCTTGTAGGGCTCTCCATGGTGTCAGCCTCATATCCTCAACAACCTCTGCAATGCAAAGGTCAAGTTTCTTTCCTTTTCCCTTTACATCTGCCTGAAAATTTGGCCTTGCTTTCCTCTCTTTTTGGCCCGTAATCTCCTTATTTTCCCACATTGTAAAAATCTTGTCGTGGAGATCACATATTTCGCCTATTTTGAATGCCAATTGGAACCAAGTGTCAAATTTCCACAAGGCATCTAATTTGAGATGCTCATCGACAGCAATCCATACCTCAATAAGACATTGCTTCCTCAAATTAGGATGTTCTCTCCTAGCATCTTTCCTTAGAGAATCTTCATACTCATGGTGAAAGACGCGAATCTGCTTAATGGATGACATTTTCTGCCTATAGTCATTGTCGTTATTATGGTCCCAAGCCAATAGCTTGGTCTCTTCCATAGTAAGTCCTGCATATATCTTACACTCTGCATACCTAAAGAAGAATGTTGTGGGGTGCTCCTTCACCAGATGTCTATAGGCCATTGTAGAGTGTGATCCACCAATCGCATAGTACGTGTGATACTCAAAAAAACATCATTGAAATCCTCCACAAAGCTGCATTCATTCGGGTCCAACATCACCAAAAAAGGAACTACAGTTGCATGAGGATTGATCTTCATATTTTTCTTTAGGTTCTACACATCCAGATTATGTGGCTTCCTTATCTCAAGGGCCCTCCTCCCTATGACTGGATCAATTGGTGGACTGTGGATAATATTAATGAGAAGGTGGAATAGTTGCCTTTTTCTAACAAGTTTTCTTTTGGCAATATCTTCCCTTATTCTATTCTATTTAGTACCCAAGATCCCTGATGCAAGTTCTCCACGAGGTGCAACGATAACATCCTCTGAGTCAGAACTTGTCTCAGAGGATGCATCATCTACAATTTTCTTCAACTTTTTTAGTGGTTTCTTTTGTAGAGGCTGCTTACCCTTTGCCTTTACTAGGGTTGTCTTCTTTTGCTGTGTTGGCATTATGTTCCCTTGGATCGAAGGCATTAATTTTGCAGATAACATTCCTTAAGCCTTTAGATGTCTCCACTAGGAACAGAAGGTTGTCTGAATCTTCATCCTCATAATCTACTTTGAACACTAAGCCATACTGAAAAGCTTCTATGGTCATCAACTTTCCCCTCCCATAGGCTCTTGCAAATACCAAAAGAGTAGCATTCTTCTCTTCAATGTATTGAAGACACCACTCTAGAGCTATCATGTCCTGCAATGGTCGATCTTTCCTATTAACCTCAATTTCCTTTGACCTTTCCTTCCTCATTGGATCATCATCAATAGGTTTAATGTTGCTATGCCCACCAGATGAAATGGGAATTGGGTTGCTTGCCCTCTCAAAGAACCCATGCTTTCATGGGGTGACCCGTGCTTCTCTCACGAGGTTTTTCTCCTATGCTCACAGTCACCCTAAGCTTCTTGACACTCTTGTCCACTCTTCCCTCAGTGTCCCTGAAATGTGCAAAAATTTAGTTCTATCTCTGTGAATGTGGACTTTCTGTTGCAAGTCGATGCTAGGGATCGACCTTAAGGTGCAAGTTGATGTGTGGCATCGATCTTGGTGATACAATTTGGTGCCTGGCATCCACTTGCAACCCAAAGTCGATGTCTAGCATCGACCTGCAACCCGAAGTTGTTGCCTCACATCAAACTGCAACCCAAAATCGATGACGGGCATCGACTTCCAGTCCAAAGTCGATGCCCGGCATCGACTTGCAGCTACAAGTTGATGCCTAGCATCGACTTGTAGCTACAAGTTGATGACTAGCATTGACTTGTAGCTGAAAACCAATGCTTTCAATTGCAAGTCGATGCCACGCATCGAGTTGTAGCTACAAGTCAATGCTTGGTAGGGACTAGGACATATCGATGCTTGGCATGGAGTTGGAGGCAAAAATCGATGCCTAGCATCGACTTTCATAGACAACTCGATGACAGGCATCGACTTGCACCTACACGTTGATGTCTGGCATCGACTTGTGTATCAAAGTTGATGCCAGGCATTGATTGGCGCCCCCAAGTTGATGTCGAGAATCGACTTTCACCTGGATGTTGATGCAAGGCATTGACATGCACCTCCAATGCAATGCTAGGCATCACTTTGTGGTGCATGTCGATGCCAGGCATCGACTTGCAAGTGCAAGTCAATGCTTGGCATCGAGTTCTCTATGAAAGTTGATGTTAGGCATCGACTTTTGCGTCCAACTTGATGCCAGGCATCGACTTGCAACTCCAGGTCGATGTCTGGCATCCACTTACAAGTAGAAAAATAGAAAATTTGCATGCAATAAAATCTTAAATCCAAAAAATACAAGAATTTTCTAGAATAGTGAAAGGGAATCTTTTTGACATCTCCTTTGAAGCAAGATTTTTGGGTACCTATGAGGATTCTTGCTAGCACTTTTCTTCTCCATTTTCTTGTCTTTGCTTGTTCGCTAGGCTCTGTGCTCTTTATCTCTTACCTCTTTGTTGCTCTCTCTTGGCGCATGAATTTTAGAAATGAGACTGATGTCCTCCTCCACTATTTATGGACACTTGCATGGCTTGAACTAGCAGCTGACTAGATGTAACTAAATCAGACTAGGCCCTAACCAGATTAACCAACTGAACTAAGTAGTTGAACCAAGAAGCACTAGGTATGCCAATTTAGGGTCTTTTAAGAGAGGTTACTCCAATTTAGGAAGCAATAGGTATGCCAATTTAGGATCTGATAAGAGAGTTAGTCCACCTTTTGTTATTTAGTGTGTTTTGCCTTTGAAATTGGGAATTTTGTAACTATTGGAAGGAATAAAACAACCAAAGCTTATAACATTTGACAAGAAAATGTGAAAAACTAATATAGAGATGCAATATATGTGATAGGTTGTTGAAATTGATCACAAATATAAATGAGAAGGAGTTTCAAATCCACAGTTGGCTATGATAAATAATCAATAATTTACCAATTGACTAAGAAAGAACTTCCAATCCACCCTTGGACAATCAATAAACCAACAACTAAATGAATATTGATAATCTCATAGTTAAAGGAATATGAACCTACATTAGAAACATCACTTTTGTGCCTAGTAAAAACACTTCAAACGTTATTCTGTTAACAACTCAAACATCTTGAGTACATAGTAGTTCATCATTGTTACCTAGAAAGCATGGAACATACATTAAATAATATATGCAAGAACATTTTAGGCCCACATGAAATAGAAGCCCAAAATAAATGAAAAAGTTAGTTTTGTCTCTCAAGGAATTTAATTTATCACTGTCATGAAATATTTCCTTTGTGCTCACCAATTTTAAGATAGGAGCACTGGGTTCCCTTTTCTCCACATTCTGGTCTCACTTTATTTTGTATCCGAAAACTTTATCTAATATGGGTATCAAAACTTTGTCAAAAGTTAGTGATGTCTGATTAGATTGTACTTTTTCTAAATCTTCATATCTACCCATAATAATTTGGGCAATCTATCTTCATATCTCTTTGATGTGACACTTTCACTTGATGTTACACTACGGTATCCTATCTTCATTTCTCTTTGAAGTAAGTGAAGATGAGCTCCATCTTTTCAGTAGATGCTTGGGCATCAGGTTCCTCCAGTCACCTTGATAGAAGTCCAAATTCGTTGTTTTCAATTGATCCTTTTCTCATGACTGATGTCCATGGCTTAGAATGTGTTGATTCTATGTTTTCAATTGCATCATTTAAGTTAGATTCTCAATGCAATGTTGCTCAACTAAATGAACCTCTTGATCTCCCTTCTGATCCACCCATTGATCTCCCTTCTGATTCAAGTACATGTGGAGCAAAGGATGTTAGCAAAGAGAAAGAAAGACAAAGCACGCTCAATTTACATTTTAAGAGAAGGCCTCGTGAAGTAAGCCAAAAAATATTTCAATTTCTTACTTCAGATATAAAAATTACATTGGATATTGTGAAGCATTGTTGTGGTTTGAAATGTTTGTATAACTTTGGAATGAAGAAACTAGACCACTTAAGAGAGAAATTCCTCCAGTTAGGTAGTGAAAGGCAGGATATATACCTTGTTTCTCACATGCAAATGATTGAGGATAACATGTCAGTAACGCGTGTTGCTTTTGAATATTACTTTAGTCAAGGGATGCAGTGTTGTAGGGTTGCATTTAAAATTGCAATGGGTGTGGGAAATTTTAGAATAGATAAGGTTCAATAGGGGCTTATGAATGGAGATTTCATTTTGGGTACATATCATATTGGGACCAAAGGATCTATTGGACTTCATGCAATGAATTGGATGATGAACTATTTTAGCTTGCATTGTGAGGTTATGCCTACAATTGGAAGGTTACACTCACTACAAGGAGTACGGGCGCATAGCGACAGTTAAGGTGACACAATTTTGTCGCTATAAAATTGCAAAATGCATCGCAATGAGCATCGCGTGTGAACCATCGATTAAACAACAAATAAAACGATGCCCCCATTTCCGTTAGTTCATTAATTGCTTCTACGTACGCTCTATCCTATTTATGGTGCAACAAGGTGTGCATGCTGGCATAGAGCATTGCTAAGGCGACGGTTTTAAAAGAATGTCGCATAACTGATGCTAAAAAATGTTGCTTACGCGACGCCAATTCCAGTGGTTTGCACGACGTGTTACGGTCATCGCTTACACGATGGTCTGTTGACGAAAAAAAATTAAAACATTGGAGGCTCTTCGATCGGCATTTTCACGCATCTGATCGAAGAGCTCTCCAACGTTCGCAATTGTGCTGTGCTTATGATCTGAAACAAGTATATGCAGAATTGTTGTTTTGCCTAAGCTCTATCTTATTATCTCTCTCTGTCTCTGTTTCTCTCTTTCTACATCTTTCTCTCCTTGAATTTTTTTTTTCTCTCTCTCTCTCTCTCTCTCTTCTTTCTCACTTTATTGCAGGTTATTCAAGAAGCTAACCAAGCAAAAACTATGGCTAACTATTGTAAGTACAATTTCTATTCTTTGTATATCATTTGAATTGTGTTATTTTCATTAGATAGCATACTCACACTTATTTATATGCACTTATACACTTATACATGATGAAGATGCACGTTCACACATATACACATGCACATACACACATATATACACATAGATACATGTGCACATACACTTAGACATACACACACATACACATGCATATGCACAAACATTTCTACAACCACATAAAAAGACTTACATGCATGCATTATTGCATATATATACACATACACACATTAACATATATGTAAATACATGTATATGCACATCCACATGCATGCACATGGATGCAAATGGAAATGCATCCACATACACATGCACGTTTCATACATATACACATGCATATACATACATTATACACATATATACACATATATACACATATATATGCACATACGTACACACGCATATACACATGCACACACACTTGCACATACATACATATACACATATACATGCACATACACACATATACACATAGAGTTACACATATACATGCACATACATATACACACACATACACATGCACATGCACATACTCATACACACATATACACTTACACATGCACATGCACATACATACATATACACACACATACACATGCACATACATACATATACACACACATACATATACACTTACGTACACACATATGAATGACTTATATAATTAAAGGATTAAAACACATGTTTAATATAAACAATAATAACAATCAATAGAACAAAACTCTTCATTACTTAATACCATACACACAATTCAAAATATAACTAAAATGAAAAATATATAGATATATATATATATATATATATATATATATATATATATATATATATATATATATATATATATATATATATATATATATATATATATATATATATATATATATATATATATATATATCAATGTAAATACATATAATCCAATGTCATAATCAACTAGAATCCTAATCATCATCATCATGCTCATCATCATCAACAGCATCATGATCATCCTCATCATCCTCATCCTCATCATCATGATCACCCTGTGATGATCGAGATCGTCCCTCCTGTGTCTGTCTCTCCACCTCATCCATATCTGCCTCTCCATAATACTCTTGTATTACATATAACAAACATAAATAAGTAAAACAATTAAACCATTTATAAAAATAAAATAATTATGATACTCACAAAGGCATCCGGATGATCTTGCATATACTCGCTCAAACGCCGATATCCAAAATGTGTAGCATACTCGATCTCATGTTTCGTAGGATATTGGCCATAATCCTTTCGCTACATTGAAACAAATAAAAAAGATTAGTTTCTTGCATTTTAACTAAAATAAAAAATATACTCACAATAACACATATACTTACAAATGTAGCTACAAAACCATTATGGCCCATTTGGCCTAGGTCCGA
This sequence comes from Ceratopteris richardii, assembly GCA_020310875.1. NCBI lineage: Eukaryota > Viridiplantae > Streptophyta > Polypodiopsida > Polypodiales > Pteridaceae > Ceratopteris > Ceratopteris richardii. Next base: position 139,702,800 of record CM035409.1, on the reverse strand, counting down.
TGTGTGGCCCGACTCCACTCTCTTCTTTGCAACAACGTGTTTATTTAAGAAAAAAGAAATACATAAATTAAATGTAAAAAATTACATCTTACTATCAAGAGCATATGTTGGTGTAACTCTTGTTATGGCATGTATCGAAGACCACGATTGGAATGTATTGAACATGAGGCAGAGTATGGTACTTTTGAGCGTGCACCATCACCTGGTCAACGTGATAATGCTTGGGTATGTATTTTTTATATAAATTAATGTCATTATTTTATTTAAAAACCATATACAAAATCAAATTATTGTTGATATACAAGAATACTTGCTCGATGATGATGATGATAATAATTTTTCTCATAATGTTAATATACCTCGTATACATCATGGACTTGTTGTTCATCAATTACAAGCAGAGGTTCCTCGAAATCCTCTACCTCCTAGTCTAGAGAGTCAAACGGCTGGAGATTATCCATTAACAGCTCGTGATCGTTCTTTAGTATAAACATATGATAGAAGAAGATATGGAGGATGGAATAGAGGACCACTTCCTTTAGATGGAGAGGTTTTCAACTTTTGGGGTAATTGCTATATGATTGCTCCATCCACTATTACTAATGCTGGTCGTTGTCTCTTTATTGTAGAGGTTTTGTATGTGCCTCCGAACTCTGAAGTCACTCTTATGTCATTTTGTGGTCCTATATATGGATGGGGAGATTGGCATCGACTTTCACGTTATGTTCAAAGCATGAGTACTTATGGAATATGCTTGAACGCAGCATCCCTTACTAGTAGAAGGATTTTACATGCAGAAAATGAAAGATTATATATTGATGGAAGACCTTACACACATGGAAAAATAGCAGGTTTGATAAATAGTAGTTGAGGGTTACATAATAGTTCAAGGACTAATTGCACATTTGAGGAGCATGAAAACAATCATGAATCGCCATACATGAGTAGAGATGTATCAAGATACATAGTTGTCAATACTATTACTACATTACATGCCGGTGATGAACTATTAATGAATTATGGATGGCGTAGACCTCTAAGAGCACCTTTTCGCTAGAGAGAATAAAAATTTTCTATCCATATTTAATAACTCATATACTTAATTTTATATTTAAAGTTTACTTTTTATTCATTTATGGAATACTAATGAATTTTATTTATATGTGTAGATTCCAATGTATGATGTTGATGATATTCCTCCACACCATTCACAATTGCCAGTAAGACCTCATTTATCAGAAGCTTCTATGAGGAGGCTACGCAAAAATAATCCTGTGGAATATGCAAGGTTGAAAGAGCTATATTCAAAAGATGATAAAGTACAAGATTTGTGTGACAATGATGAAGATGATGGCATGGCAGATTTTATTGAGGATCGGTATCAAAATGACAGTGAGAGCATTGATATTTCTAAAAATGAGAAATATCTTCGAGAGGAATGTCTAAAGCATGTATATGAAGGAAGTCGTTTGACACAACTAAGTGTGAGCTTACTTATTCTCAATCTTCAAAATCGTTTTGGATGGAGTAATGTATCTGTTTTGACACTATTAAGGTATAATTTTCAATTTTTTTTTCTCTCTCTCTCTCTCTTTCTCTCTCTCTCTCTCTCTCTCTCTCTCTCTCTCTCTCTCTCTCTCTCTATATATATATATATATATATATATATATATATATATATATATATATATATATATATATATATATATATATATATATATATATATATATATATATATATATATATATATGCATATATAAACATATACATAATATACATGAATGCATACACACATATAAACATACACACACATACACAGGTTATGAGAGTAAGGTCAAATTATACATACCTATATCGAATGAAGATGTTTTGTCCATCTAGCCTTTAGAATTGTCCACCCAACCTTTAGAATCTTCTTGAGACATATGTGATGGAGAGTGTTAATCTCCAAAAGAACAACCTACTCTTGAATTTAGAACACCTCTATATCAAGAATAAGTCAAAACCTTTACCAATTTAAAAGATCAATGACCAAATACCAAATTCTTGAACAAACTATGAAGAAGGAAATTACTCAGAAAGTCTGCTGCATATATCTTTCTCATTGACTGAGTAAATGTGTAAAGTTTTTTATGAAACTTTGCACAAGATTGCGCACCTCCTCCAAGTCAAATCACTTCAAAAGATTCAGTAGATCTTGAGAAATCTACTTCACAAGTTACCTATGTCTAAATCTGCACTTCTGAGAAGTCGATTTGGACACCCCTAACTTCTTAGCTTTAGTTCTCACAATGTCGAACCCGTTTGATCAAATCCTTTTAGCTATAGATAGCTTATCTCTCAACTTAGATTTTGAGCTATCATATGTATAAAACTTTACACTGTGCACTGAGCACTACTCATTTCATTGAACTCGAAATCTGCGCCTGTTTCAGGAGACTGTGAACATTCTTTACATATGAATGTTCCTACACACAATTCTCTTAACCTGATTACAATTGGAAGCTAAAACTTTGTACAGTAGTTGATCAACTCTAGACTTATACTTGTACAAAAGTATTCCACAAAAGTTTTACCACAGAAGGAGAAGACACGAAAACTTCGGGCGCAAACTTTTCTTCTATTCTTCAGAAAATCAGAATTGAGTTGTAAGAGAGACTTCTTCTCATTCCTATGAACTCTAATGAGTCTTACAACTTACAAATGCACTATTCTCATACTCTCCTATTGTCTCCTCTATTGCCCCGACATTTTTCCAAAGTATTTATAGGCAAATATGTACAAGTTTATGACTATTCAACAGTCTAAGTGATCTATGTCTTCACTAATGTACATATGTGTACATATCCTTCATCCTGTGAATGTAACCTCTTTCTTTGCTTCAAGACTTGATCTTATCTCCATCTTTTGTCTTCCAAGCTTCAATTGGTGATTGGTCTGCACCAACAGCTCCCCCTCAATCATCAATTGAGGTTTCTCTTATCTTCTTTATGCCTGCCATATCTTTGAACTTCTGTAACTTTGGTCCATCTAAACTTTTTGTAAGCATATCAGCTATCTGATCTTTTGTTGAAGTATGTATAACTTCAATCTCCTTATCCATCACCTTCTCTCTTAGAAAGTGATACTGTATCTCAATGTGTTTGGTCCTGGCATGAAAAACAGGATTAGCAGCTAGATATAATGAACTCATGTTATCACCATAAATGATAGGTATGCTCTGTATAGTGTCAAAACTCTTCATGAGAGTCTTAAGCCATATCACTTCTTTTGCAACTTCAACCATGCCTTTTGTACTCTGCTTCTATAGATGACAAAGCAACTGAATGTTGCTTCTTTGAGCACCAGGAGATTAACTTATCTCCCACATAACACATGTATCCATAGGTTGACCTTCTATCATCTGGATTACCTGCCCAATCTGCATCACTATATATCTTGATATTTGTATCTGATGTAAAACCATAATACAAACCTTCCTTGAGTGTACCCTTAATGTACCTCAACACTCTTTGACCTGCAATCCAATGCTCTTTCCTAGGACAATGCATAAATTGAGACAACACCCCAACTGCATATGATAAATCAGGTCTAGTTAATGTAGCATAGATAAGACTACCAACCAAACTCTGATATTGCTTCATGTCCTTGAACTCTTCACCTCCAAATCTGCTTAGTTTGTGATTCACCTCCATTGGAGTAGGTGCTACTCTGCAATCATTCATTTTAAACTTGGTTAACAAGTTCTTCAAGTACCTCTCTTGAGTCACATACACTCCATGTTGAGTGTATGAAATCTCCATGCCCAAGAAGTATGACAAATCTCCCAAATCACTAATTTTGAACTCTTTCTCCATTTTCTTCTTTAGGCTTTGTATGCCTTTCTCATCTGTACCTGTAAGAATTATATCATCAACATATATACATATGTAAATGAACCCATCATCACTTGCTTTAACAAGCAAGCTACTATCTGCTTTTGAAACTTGAAATCCAAGTTCTTTTAGGAACTTTACAAGCCTATAGTTCCATGCCCTTGGGGCCTGCTTCAAGCCATATAAAGCTCTCTTGAGCTTACACACATGATCTGGATATCTTCCATCTCTAAATCCTTGAGGTTGCTCCATGAAAACATCATCTGAAATATAACCATTCAAAAAAGCATTCTTCACATCTAATTGACACAATTTCCAACCTTTGCATGCAGCAATTGCTATGAGTGTTCTGATGGTTGTCATCTTTGCCACTGGACTATAAGTCTCATCATAGTCAATACCATATGTCTGAGAAAACCCTTTAACAACAAGTCTAGCTTTGTACCTAGACACACTTCCATCTGCAAATCTCTTTGTCTTATAGACCCATTTGCATCCAATGATCTTCTGGCTATTTGGCTTTGGAACCAAATCCCATGTTTGATTCTCCATCAATGCATCATATTCTTCTTGCATAGCTTTTTCCCAAATCTCTTTACCTTTTGCCTCTTCATATGTAGAAGGGTCTTCATCTGCTTTAATCATGTAAGCATAATCCTTAGTAGTCAAGAATGAAGTATCATAGCTATACCTTGTAGGTTGCCATTTGTTCCTTGTAGACCTCCTAAGTTCTCCACTTCTTGAGGTTTCTGGTTCTTCACATTCAGGATCAAATCTTGGTGTCTCTTCCACTTCAACCTGCACTTCATGATTCTCTTGTTCATCAAATATCTGAACCTTTGATTTACCTTTCCTTTGGCTCACAATTTCTTCATCATCTGTATTAATATTGATAGTACCTGCATACCAAGTACCTTGCTCATCAAATGTAACATCTTTTGATACAAGAAAATGTTTTGTGGATGGATTCCACAACCTTTATCCCATCTGCTTATCATCATAACCAATAAACACATATTTTTTAGCTTTAGGTTCCAATTTGTGCCTTAATTGTGATGGCACATATGCATAGGCCAAACATCCAAATACTTTGCAATGGTCTAGTGTAGGTCTCTTACCCCACCATGCCTCATATGGTGTCATACCCTGCAAGGCTTTACAAGGTAACCTATTGACCAAATAAGTAGCTGTATTTACAGCCTCAACCCACAAATAATTTGGGCAATTTTTCTCCTTCATCATGGATCTTGCAAACTCAACAAGAGTCCTATTCCTCCTTTCTGCTACACCATTTTGTTGAGGAGAGTACCTGCAAGTAACTTTTCTTTTTATACCTGCATTCCACAAGTAATCACTGAACTCATTAGAGAAATACTCTCCCCTCCATCTGACCTTAGTCTTTTCAATTTATGCCCTGTAATTCTCTCTCCATACACATGATAATGTTTGAATGTATTGAATACTTCTGACTTATCTTTGATCACATAGATAGTGATCCATCTGGTAGCATCATCAACATAAATCACATAATACCTTGAGCCATTGATACTGAAGTCCTTTGATGGTCCCCACACATCTGTGTGTACCAACTCAAGTTTCTCTGAATACATAAACCCATGCTTAGAATAGGGTTGCTTATGAGCCTTACCTAATTGCCTCACATCTGTATTGATGGGGGAAGTATCTCAACCCCTAAGCAACGACGAAGCGTGAATGACCTCCACAGGTGTCCTTCTTTGACCTCTGTACACCAAAAATGCTCTTACTCAGAGCATATGCAGATAACTCTAGTGAGCTTTTGTAGACCTGTAGTAGACACCAAGAGCTTTCCAACAAACGAAATTTCACTTCAAATGGATGCCTACACAAGGAGAAACAATGTCTACAACATGAGCTAGTTGAATGCTCACAACTGCCAATCAAGCAGATACCTCACTTCACTCCAGCAAGCTTTTCTCAGAGATTATACAGAGAATGAATATCAAACTTTGGTCAACTTTAGAGGACTCTAATAGCTACCCAATGACACCAAAATCATAGCAAATGGATACATAGAGAAGGAGAAGCAGCCCTTACAACAGAGAGCAAAATATTTCAAACAGAGCCTACACACTAAGAGAGATATCAATCACACAACTTCACTAAAATGAATGTTGCTCCCAGATTACTCAGAGAATGATCCAGAGAATTTGTGAGCATAAAATAGACTCTAATAGCTATCCAATGAGACAAGAATTATATCAAATGGATACAATATGAGGGAGAACCAATGCTAACAACTCAGGGGTAGAGAGTTGCAACACTGCCTGCGCACACACATAGATATGCCTACTAAAAGAAAACAAACAAGCAAGCAAGGGGCTAGCTTAAGCAAGGGGCTTGCTTATCACAACTCCAGCACTTAGTTCTCACTTTACATGAGCTAAAACTCCAAGAAGATGGCCCAAAAGAAGTCGGGATACATGCTCCTTTTATAGTGAGAAGTGTGCCCCTAAAATCTAGGAACTACCTTTCCAAATCAGCCTCCTAACTTGGAGGAATTAGTTGAGATGAGTTGGGGAGTGGTTGAGTGACTTTTCTTGATGGAATCTCGTGGCTTTTGGCTTCCTTTGATTGCTCCACATGTCCATAAAAGATTCCCCACGAATTTGTAGCTTGAAGCTTGACTTTTAACACTCCCCCTCAAGCTTCAATTCTTCGTCCTCATCCAAGCTCCTTCATGTTGATGCATTGCTTGAATTTTGAAATCTTCATCCCATCCAAAGCCTTTGTAAACATGTCGGCAACTTGGTCCTTGGTACCAATATGATGTACTGAAACTTCCTTCGATATCACCTTTTCCCTTATGAAGTGATAGTGCACTTCAATATGCTTGGTTCTAGCATGATAGACAGGATTCGATGCTAGATGAATGCTACTCATATTGTCACAAAAAATTGGATATGTGTCAACCTGCAAATTAAGCTCCATAAATAACTTCTTAATCCACATTAGCTCACATGTGACTTGAGCCAAAGCTCTATACTCAGCCTCGGTGGAAGATAATGCCACCGTGGGTTGCTTCTTTGAAATCCATGAGATGATCTTGCTACCTAGCATGACTAGGTAACCACTTGTACTTCTTCTATCCTCCTTCGAACCGGACCAATCGGCATCAGAATAAGCTTTGACCTGCATATCATCATCAAATGAATAGAACAATCCTTCATTTATAGTGGCCTTGAGATATCGTAACATTCTTCTTGCAGCTTGCAAGTGTGTAGTCCTTGGACTATGCATAAATTGTGATAACACTCCAACTCCATATGCTATGTCGGGCCTAGTTATTGTGGCATAATTGAAAGATCCTACAATAGATCGATACAAGGTTACATCCTCTAATGGCTCTCCATCAATGGAGCTTAGCTTTACATTAACTTCCATGGGATTTGAAATAGGCTTGCACTGTAGCATCCCAAACCTCTCAAGTAGGTCTAGAATATACTTCCTTTGTATGAGCATAATACCTTCTTCTTTGTATACAACTTCAATGCCAAGAAAATACCTAAGATCTCCAAGATCAGAGATCCTAAACTCGTTTCCAAGCTTTGCCTTGATCTCCTCAATGCCCTTTGTATCATTACCTGTAATGATAAGATCATCTACATACACGCACATGTAGACTACAAGTTCTCCTCTTTGTTTGATGAAGAGAGATGGATCCGCCTTGCATTGATTGTAACCACATTTGATCAAATAGTCCACCAATCTTTGGTTCCAAGCCCTTGGAGCTTGCTTTAGGCCATAAAGTGCCTTCTTCAACCTACAAACATGATGTGGAAACTCTTTATGAACAAAACCTAGTGGTTGCTCCATGTATACCTCTTCTTCCAAGTCTCCATTGAGAAAGGCATTCTTGATATCCAATTGGAAAAGCTTCCATCCTTTGCTAGCAACCATTGCAATGAGTGTCCTAATGGTGCTCATCTTTGCCACGGGGCTGAATGTCTCTTCAAAGTCCACTCCATATGTTTGTGCAAAACCCTTGGCCACCAATCTTGCTTTGAACCTAGAAATAGATCCATCTGAATTCCTCTTTACTTTATACACCCACTTATTACCTATTACCTTCATGTTATCCTTCTTGGGCACTAGAGTCCATGTTTGATTCTCCTCAAGTGCGTCGATCTCTTCTTGCATTGCCTCTTTCCATTCGGTGTACCTGCTTGCATCTTCATAGCAACGTTCTTCATCATGTCCATGCTTTTCTTCTTCATAGTCCTGCATACAATCATACTTCTTATACCAAGGGAGTAGCTCATCAAATGCTACATCCCTTGATATCCTCAAGTCCTTTGTGTTTGGGTTGAAGCACCTGTAACCTTTATGATCATTTGAATATCCTAGAAACACACACTTTTCTGCCTTTGGTTGTAGCTTGTGCCTCAATTCACTTGGCACATGTACATAACAAGTACATCCAAATATCTTCAAGTGGGAAAGATCAGGTTTCTTACCATAATAGGCTTGATATGGTGTCAAGCCATGGATCCCTGAGGTAGGAGCCCTATTCATAAGATACACGGCGGTATTTGCTGCATCACTCCAAAACATGTTAGGTACATTCATCTCATTAAGCATTGCTCTAGCGATCTCGGCAATGTATCTATTTTTTCTCTCTGCTACTCCATTTTGTTGGGGGGTGTACCTGCATGTTACTTGCCTCTTGATGCCTTGATCCATTAAAAAATCAGAAAACTCATTGGAGAAATATTCTCCCCCTCCATCGGACCTTAGCTTCTTGATATATGTACTTGTTTCCTTCTCTACCATTGCCTTGAATGCTTTGAAACATGTAAACACATCTGATTTGTTTTTGATGAAATAAACCCAAACCATCCTTGTGCAATCATCTATAAAAGTGACAAAGTACTTGTTACCTCCAATGGATTGCTCTTTGGTTGGCCCCCACACATCTGTATGTATCAACTCCAATGGATCTTGGCTTATGTAGCCACTCTTCTTGAATGGAAGTCTCGCTTGCTTCCGTAGTTGACAAGATTCACATAAATGCTTCATACCTTGTCCTTGGAAGTTGGGAAGACCTTCAACCAGCCTCTTGAATTGCATTTCCTTCATTCTTTGTATGTTGATGTGACCTATCCTCTTGTGCCACAAGTCCAACTCCGAAATCCTCTTGTTTCCATATGTGAAGTAGACATGTTGAGTGGAATGAGAATTTACCTCCAAAGTGAAGAGTCTCCCTTGCTTCTTTCCTCTTGCTATGACCTTGTAACCTTGCTTAGGGTTCTCCACAAAGCATCCACCTTTGTTGAACCTTACTTGATAGCCTCTTTCAACCATTTGCCCAACGGACACCAAGTTCTTTGTGATGGTAGGTACATGCAAGACATCCTTGAGACATCTTCCTTCCTCCTTGTCATCCAAAGCTACATATCCAACATGGGAGATCTCATGGGCTGTATCATCACCTGTTTCTACATGTCCTTTACCTTTGGGAACATGTAGATTAGTAAACCAAGAAGAATTGCAACTCATATGGTTGCTACATCCACTATCAATATACCAAGTGTTATCTACTTTGCTTGAATTCCCATTCATGTGCATCATCAAGAGATTGTCATTTTCTGAACTTGTAGAAGCATAATTACCTTGGCCTTTGTATGAAGAACCTTGATTATAGCTCCTTTGGTTTCCTCCTTGGTAGCAATCTCTAGCATAGTGGCCAAACTTGCCACATATGTAACATCCTTCGCCATCTTGATTCTTGTTTTGTTGATGTCGTCCTCCTCTTCCTCTTGTTCTTCCTCTCCCTCTTTGTGATGAGGTGCCTTGGTCATGTCCTTGATTGCTTGAGTGGCCTTTCCTTCCTCCAAAACTTCCTTTGCCCCTTCCTTGTCCTCGTCTTCCTTTGCCCCTTTGATTACCTACATAGAAAACTTGTGCATCCTTGCTTTTAGTTGAACTTCCACCTATGTTCATTTCTTCGGTGACCATGAGAGCAACCAATTGCTCAAAATCGGGAAGATTATCCCTTACATATACTGAAGTGGTAAAGGGTTTCCACTTCTCATCATCTCTCAAACCATTGAGAGTATAAGCCACAAGATCGTCATCATCTACGTGGCTTCCAATGGATCCCAATGCATCTGATAACTCCTTGACCTTAAGTATGTAGTCATTTATGCTACTCCCTGAGCTCTTCCTAAGGTTGTTGAGCTCATTCTTGAGTTGGATCTTCCTTGCTTTGGTGCTTGTTGAATAAAGCCTTTCAAGTGTCTCCCATACCTTCATGCTTGAATCCAAGTCTTGGATATGGCCGATCATGCTATTGCTAATGTGTTGGGAAAGGATAAAGATAACCCTCTTGTCTCTTTCATTCCATTCCCTAAAGGCCCTTCTCTGGTCATTGGTTGGATTCTCATCCAACCTAGGTCTTGGTTCACTTCCACTAATCAACCCCCAAAGGCCCTTGCCCATAAGATAGTTGGAGACCCTAAATCTCCATGGTTGATAGTTCCCTTTGTCTAGCTTTTCGATTTGAGTGTTGAAGTCTCCCATATCTAGTCTTTGATACTTGACCTAGCCCTTGGCTAATGCTCCAATGTGTGTAAAATGAAAATGAGGCTCTGAGGTTACCTCAATCCAAAGCTTTCCTTAGATGGACACCTTGTGCTCTTGAAACTTTGAGTAGAATAGCTCCCCCTTGATGTGAGCTACCTCCAAGAAGCTTTTGTTGATGCAAATCTTCAACCACCAACTCCAAGAGGTCTTCTTGCTTGTATGTGATGCCTCCAAGATGCCCAAATGCTCTGATACTACTGATGGGGGAAGTATCTCAACCCCTAAGCAACGACGAAGCGTGAATGACCTCCACAGGTATCCTTCTTTGACCTCTGCACACCAAAAATGCTGTTACTCAGAGCATATGCAGATAACTCCAGTGAGCTTTTGTAGACCTGTAGTAGACACCAAGAGCTTTCCAACAAACGAAATTTCACTTCAAATGGATGCCTACACAAGGAGAAACAATGTCTACAACATGAGCTAGTTGAATGCTCACAACTGCCAATCAAGCAGATACCTCACTTCACTCCAGCAAGTTTTTCTCAGAGATTATACAGAGAATGAATATCAAACTTTGGTCAACTTTAGAGGACTCTAATAGCTACCCAATGACACCAAAATCATAGAAAATGGATACATAGAGAAGGAGAAGCAGCCCTTACAACAGAGAGCAAAATATTTCAAACAAAGCCTACACACTAAGAGAGATATCAATCACACAACTTCACTAAAATGAATGTTGCTCCCAGATTACTCAGAGAATGATTGAGAGAATTTGTGAGCATAAAATAGACTCTAATAGCTATCCAATGAGACAAGAATTACATCAAATGGATACAATATGAGGGAGAATCAATGCTAACAACTCAGGGGTAGAGAGTTGCAACACTGCCTGCGCACACACATAGATATGCCTACTAAAAGAAAACAAACAAGCAAGCAAGGGGCTTGCTTATCACAACTCCAGCACTTAGTGCTCACTTTACATGAGCTAAAACTCCAAGAAGATGGCCCAAAAGAAGTCGGGATACATGCTCCTTTTATAGTGAGAAGTGTGCCCCTAAAATCTAGGAACTACCTTTCCAAATCAGCCTCTTAACTTGGAGGAATTAGTTGAGATGACTTGGGAAGTGGTTGAGTGACTTTTCTTGATGGAATCTCGTGGCTTTTGGCTTCCTTTGATTGCTCCACATGTCCATAAAAGATTCCCCACGAATTTGTAGCTTGAAGCTTGACTATTAACATGTATGTCATATGTTGACCTGCAACATTAGGCAATCCAAGCACTGAACCATTATTAATCATGTCTTTAATACCTCTTTCATTGAAATGTCCAAGTCTCTTGTGCCAAAGATCTAACTCAGAGATCTTATGTCCTCCATAAGTGAACAAGGCATGACCAACATTACCTTGAATCTTCAATGTGAACAATCTTCCTTCTTTCTTCCCTGAAACAATTTGTTTATACCCATTGCTAGGGTCTTCCACAAACACTCCTTCATTAGTGAACCTTACTTCATAACCTTTTTCCACAATTTGTCCTACACTTATCAAATTCTTAGGAATTGTAGGAACATACAAGACCTTACTCAATAAGGTGCTACCATCCTTGGCCTTCACTGATCCAATTGACTTCACATTGTGCTTTGTATTATCACCTGTTTGAACAACATGATTAGATACCTTATTCTCCAAATCAATCATCAAGGCTATGTTACCACTCAGGTGATTGCTACACCCTGAGTCAATGTAGAAGACTCTTTGATCTTCATTCTGCCTTTCACAAGTTGCATTCATTATCAATGTTGAATCTTCCTTCTGATCTGAAGCATAATTGTAGTAGGTATTGTTATATTGTTGACTTTGGAAACCTCTACCTGCATTTCTTCCAAAGTAACCCCTACTACCTCTACCTCTGAAATTACCTCTTTGATTTCTGCCACCTCTTCCTCTTGAATTATAGTTTTGATTGTATCCTCCATTACTTTGAGTGTTATGCCAACAATCATTAGCTAAATGATTTGTCTTACCACAAATCCAGCAAGCTTTGGATCCATCTTTGTTACTCCTGCCTCTTCCTCTACCTTTGCCACCTCCTCTTCCTCTTAGGAAGTTGGCTTGACTAGTTGTGCCTTCTTCTTCATTTGCTTGTTGCTTTCCTTTGTTAGTTTTCTTCTTGTCTTTAGAGTACATTGCATGACCTGCACTCTTGTCAACATCTCCTTTGATATCATTCTCAAAAGTTAGCATATGTCCTAACAATTGATTCAAATCAGGATTGAAATGATCCAATGAAAGTTCTGTAGATAAAATAAAAGGCTTCCACTTCTCATTACCTCTTAGTCCTGTGAGAATTTGCCTTACCAATTTATCTTCTTCAATGTCTTCATCCACTGCTCCTAATGGATCTGCAATGTCCTTCATCTTTGTCACATAATCAGATATTGATTGTGAAGCCTTCTTCTTGAAAGTGGTAAACTCTGCCCATAAAGATGCCTTTCTTGACTTTGTAGTGTTTTGGAAATGCTCCTCCAAAGCATTCCATATCTCACTTGCACTTTCAAGACCTCTAATGTGAGGTAGCAAGTAGTCATTGACTGCCATATAAATTATGCTCCTAGCTTGAGCATCTCTTTTCATCCAATTCTTCAAATCTGATAATTCTTCCCTAGTTGGAACACTAGGATCTCTGAATTGTGGCTTTTCTTCTTCTCCTATAATTTAAGCTATCAAATCTTTGCTCATTAGATGAGCTTCCATCCTCATTGACCATGCAGGATAGTTCTCTCTATCCAATTTCTCTATCTGAAGAGAATCTCCCATCTTCCTTCACCTGTATTAAGAGATCTTTAAACTTTATGAGGAATAAATGTACCTTGACTTCGAATATTACTTCTTCTGATCCTTTTGAAAACTTCAATGTGTCTTCCTTCAAGCTTTCTTCAATCTTTGTCCTTTTGATCCTTCAAGATGTAAAGTTTGTATTTCTGCAGTAGTCGGAGTCTCCCTTTCCTTGATTGTGATGCTTCCTGCTCTGATACCACTGATGGAGAGTGTTAATCTCCAAAAGAACAACCTACTCTTGAATTTAGAACACCTCTATATCAAGAATAAGTCAAAACCTTCACCAATTTAAAAGATCAATGACCAAATACCAAATTCTTGAACAAACTGTGAAGAAGGAAATTACTCAGAAAGTCTGCTACATATATCTTTCTCATTGACTGAGTAAATGTGTAAAGTTTTTTATGAAACTTTGCACAAGGTGTCGCCTAAAGATTGCGCACCTCCTCCAAGTCAAATCACTTCAAAAGATTCAGTAGATCTTGAGAAATCTACTTCACAAGTTACCTATGTCTAAATCTGCACTTCTGAGAAGTCGATTTGGACACCCCTAACTTCTTAGCTTTAGTTCTCACAATGTCGAACCCGTTTGATCAAATCCTTTTAGCTATAGATAGCTTATCTCTCAACTTAGATTTTGAGCTATCATATGTGTAAAACTTTACACTGTGCACTGAGCACTACTCATTTCATTGAACTCAAAATCTGCGCCTGTTTCAGGAGACTGTGAACATTCTTTACATATGAATGTTCCTACACACAATTCTCTTAACCTGATTACAATTGGAAGCTAAAACTTTGTACAGTAGTTGATCAACTCTAGGCTTAGACTTGTACAAAAGCATTCCACAAAAGCATTCCACAAAAGCTTTACCACAGAAGGAGAAGACACGAAATCTTCGGGCACAAACTTTTCTTCTATTCTTCAGAAAATCAGAATTGAGTTGTAAGAGAGACTTCTTCTCATTCCTATGAACTCTAATGAGTCTTACAACTTACAAATGCACTATTCTCATACTCTCCTATTGTCTCCTCTATTGCCCCGACATTTTTCCAAAGTATTTATAAGCAAATATGTACAAGTTTATGACTATTCAACAGTCTAAGTGATCTATGTCTTCACTAATGTACATATGTGTACATATCCTTCATCTTGTGAATGTAACCTCTTTCTTTGCTTCAAGACTTGATCTTATCTCCATCTTTTGTCTTCCAAACTTCAATTGGTGATTGGTCTGCACCAACAATATGTTTCTCCTATTTTAGTCGACCTAATACCTGTGCTGCTAATTATACAAATATTAAATAGCAGTTACCAAGGAAGGTATTAAGACACATGTAAAATGGGAGGAGCAAATTTATCTTGAAGATTTTGAAGGATGGAAAAATAATTTTAAAGGATGGGCGAACAAAAAGTGTCCATTCAATGCAGGTTTTTATTCTTAATTTAGATAAGGCAAGAATAAGAACTTGAATTGAATGGACACTTTTTGTCCACCCATCTTTTAAAACTATTAATGCATCTTTCAAAATATTCGCAAAAAATTTGATCCTCCCATTTTACATATGACTTAATACCTTCCTTGGTAACAACTATTTAATATCTGTAAACAGCTGGGAAACTACCAGACGATTGAATGGTCTAGATATGAAAATCTACAAACCACAATATACAAAAAACAATTAAAAAAAAAATCAAATATACACAACTACACATGCATACATACATATACATACATATATACACATTCATACATACACATACATACATACACATGTATACACACATACATATACATATATACATGCATATACGCATACGTATATATACAAACATATACACCTATAAAACACATATACATACATATATACATATACACACACATATGTATACGCATGCACATGCATATTCACATCCACATACACATACACATAAGCATACACATATATAAAATTATATGCATATATATATATATATATATGTATATTTATTTATTTAATATATCTTTTTGTGATGAACTTACATGTTATTATCTGAAAAGTTTTTACCAAGTCAGAATATTCTTCCTACCTCACATGATGAAATGAAGAAGATAATCAACAATCTTGGTATAGATTATCAATGTATACATGCATGTCCTAACGGTTGTATTTTATATAGAGGTGAATATGCAGACTCTTTGACATGTCCCAAATGTCAATCTCCTCGATATAAGGATGAAGAAGGTAAAATCCCAAGAAAGGTATTGAGATATTTTCCATTGGCTCCATGGATTAGACATATGTTTCAAAGCCCCGAATTATCAAAGCTTTTGACTTGGGGACATGATCATAAAAGTATTGATGGAATAATAAGAATTCCTCATGATAGTGTTGCTTTTCAGCATATTGATTCTACATGGCCTGAATTTGCACAAAATCCACAGAATCTAAAGTTAGGAGTTGCATTAGATGGGGTTAATCCATTCTCCATGAAATCCAATAAATGGTCAACATGGCCAGTGGTAGTCATAAACTACAATTGTTGCTCTAGCACAATGGTAAATACCACGTTAAGAAGCGTCACCTCCTTAATGTCAATCTGAGGGAGAGGTAGGAGTGATATGAAGATCGTGAACGTGAGATGATGTGAGAGTGAAGGTGAGAAGCACAAAGATGCACACACACATACACACACACAATGAAGAGACAAGCAAGACACAATGGAAGGTGGGAAATTAGCTCTATTACTCAAGAATACTCTTACAAGCTCAAACTAGCTCTACTCTCTTCTTTACTCCAACAAGCTAACCCCAAAAATGAGCTCTCTAGCTCTTTTTATAGTTTCTAAACTAGTTTTGACCAGTTTCACATCTAGTGACCGGCCTAGTTAAAAAATAGGTCCTAGATGCTATTTGGATGGGTAAACGGTATCTAAAAATAACGAAAATTGGTACGTGCATTCTACCTAAGCTCCTCAAGCTCGAGGACTCCTTGGCTTGCACAAAATGGAGCTATGGATTACAAAATGGGGTTTTCTATGATACATATGTTACAATTAGTGATAACAATCACTGTTGAATGTTTGGAGAATTAATAAGAATTATATTTGTTTGAAAAATTGATCCGCCTGGCTCCCTGCTCCTTCTTTACATGCTTCCGTGGCGTCTGTGCCTCTGGCTGCTTCCAACACCCCCCTCCCTCTCGCTTCTGTCGTCCCTGACAGAACCTTGTTGTGAGGTCTGCCTGATGTAGTTCTGTAGGAGGTCCTGAGCGAGGGTGTGCTCGGAGATACGAATGCCTCGGGCTAGGTCAGCCTCGAGTTTCTCGCAGTCAATAGGTTGCGGCTCGTCTGGTGGTGGGAGCTGATAATGTGTGGAGTACACCATCCTTTCACAGGCGAATAATTGCAATAAGTGTGTGGGCCTGCTTAGAAATACCTCTGAATGGTACTCCCAAAAGCCGGTGGTGAACATTTCTTCGAATGTCTGCTTATAGCATGCCGGTAGGTATTTTATTCTGCAGTGCCAGGCATAACACACCCGTAGCGATGGCGTTGTGCTCATATCATAGACTAAATCAAAGTTGCCATGCTCAAAGCCCGGGGTGTTTACATGGGGAGCCTTGACGCGTCGGAAGACTTTAAAGATCATTTGCATCATGTCAAAGATTTTAACAGTCATGTGCGCGGCAATATCATTCATATGTTTTAACCTAGGGAGCCAGTGGCGGATCGTCGCCATCATGTAGCCTACTGTTGGTAACTCGATTGGTGGCTTGAAATAGGGATAATTCAGCCAGTCTTGGCACCGCTTATTGTTCTGTACCTTAATAGCGAATGCAGTCCAAGAGCGGCGTCGTGGGACTGGTCCCCAGCATGGGTTAAATTTTAAGTGCAGCGGCGCTTTCACCCATGTGCTCATCATCTCGGGATAGTTTTGCAATAAATCTTTGCGCCAGTCTGGTTGATGGATTTCACCTCTCTGTGCACTTGGTGGTAAGTCCTCCGGCTCGAATTGAGTGGCATGCGTTGGTTTCATCCCTGTTTCTTTCTCTATGGCTAACTGGTATTCGGCCATTAACATGAAGTACGGTTTATATTGGAGCTCATGCCCAGATATGTAGCATCGCGGGGCCAAATGAGCAAAGAATGGTGACTGTAGAATTCTCTCTTCAATCATGGCCATGGCATGTAACTGTGCCTCTACTCTGGCCGAATGTGTTGTTCCGAGTTCTTCAACTGTCTTCATCCACGCGGGGGTAGGTAATTCATAAGTCATCTGGCCTTCGACCGTGACACGTCCGCCTGGGATGGGAATCGGCTCGTATGCCTCTTCAAATGTCTCCTCCACCGGGATAGTGACGATTTCTTCCTCAGCTGGTAGCTCAGGTGGGGAGTCTGGCCTTGGTGGTGCTTCATAGACTGCCATTCTAGATTCAAGATTGGTTACCTGGGCCCGGAGTGCGTTGAGTTCCTCTAAAATTTCAGGGGCGGGGTCCACAGGTGCTGGTAGGTCTGCTGCTACTTGTACTTGTTGTGTTGCCGGTTCTCTGAGCTGTAGTAGTTTGTGAGCTTCCTTTAACTTTTGATGCTCTTCATTCATACGATCATAGTCCTCGAGCAATCGAACATGGTCGTCTACCAACATCCGCATCGACTCGGATGGGATGGCCTTGAATCTGCTCGGACTTAGTGGTTGTTCTGGATGATCTAAAGCCGCCTCCAAGTTTTCTCTATTCTGCGCTTGGAGTCTCACATTCTCCTCCTGGGCTGCGGCTAGATGTCTTCTGAGCAGGCCCATATTCCGTGTCAGTGTTGCGTTTCTAATCGTTTGGGCTCGAAGTAGGTTGTCCAAATCCGCCGTGGCTTCTTTGGTTTTCTCTTCACTTTCTAGTTCTAATTTGTGATAGGCCTCTCGTAAATCTTGGTATTGGCTGTTCAGTGAGGCATTCTCAATTGATAGTGAATTAAGCTGCGACTGTAATTCAATTGTAGTCCTCTGCAGCTGTTGATAGTTGTTGCCAAGAGATGCGAACTCATCTCTTACTTGTGTCATGCATGTGAACATGTGTTGCAGTGCCGTGTCTATGGTGGGTGATAATAGTAATGGAGTGCTAATTGAAGATGCAGTGGACGTAGATGCGGCGGGGATGGGGAATGGGGTTGGGAAGGTGGAAGTAGTGGTGATTGTGGAAAATTGTGACGTGCCTAAATATGATGGTGCTGTGAGCGGAGTGGGTGGTGGTGAAGTGGATGGTGATATGTCCATGCCACTGGACGTGTCAAGTGCGGTGACTGTGAAAAGCGGTGTGTAAGTGGGTGGTTGTGCAGGTGTGAAGACGGGATTTACAAATGTAGAATAATTTACAGGGGGAATGGCTGGGGTAGCTTGGTGAAAAGGGGAAATAGGGGTTACGGTGGGTTGGGGAGGTGAAACTGGTGAGAAGGTTAGTGGGGTTAGAAAGGTGAAAGGGGGTCTTAAAGGTGGTGGAAAGGATGGGAAGGATGAATGGGTGAAGGGGTTAACAGGTAGATGCGGAGGGTTGGGTGTGGGCATGGTGGTATGAATGGGCAAGGCAAAGGGTATGGCTATGTTGCCTTGGACTGGTGTGGATGTGGGGGGGACAGGTGGGTGTGCGAGGGATACAGGATGGGTCGGTGATACATGAGGTGATAGAGGAGTAGAAGGTGTGGATGTTATTTCGAGGATAGTGGTGGTATGTACAACGGTAGTACGTGGTGGAGAATCTACAAGGATGGTTTCTGCGGTCAATGAACTTTCTAGGACGAGGCATGCCTCCCTGGCTTGTGCTGAAGACTGCGCTCCTGTTGGTACGCGAATATACTCTCCGGGCTTTGAAAGTAGTCGTACCCGGCGGGGGTCAAACTGTGGTAGTTGCTTTCTTTGTAAGTACCGGAGTGCTTCATTGGAGCCTACTGATTTGACTAATTCTCTGAACCCTTTGATGTATGCGTCTTCGAATCCTCCGGAGATGAGTTCCTGTTCAATTAATGCCTGGCTCTCCTCTTCAGTTAACTTCTTTCGTGCCCAGACTTTCTCCATCGTACGATATAATTTCTTGATGGCCAGCGTGTATGCTGCGGCTTCGAAAGTCTCATCTTCATATGTGCTGGTGTCGCCGTGTGCTTCGGTTTGTTGGCCTTGGTCATCTGTCTGTCCTTGCCCTTGGGAATCATACGTGCCCTGACTGGCTTCGTCATCACCTTCGTCATCGTCGGTGGCGGTTCTTTCATCGTCAGAGCTTGACACAGCTTGTCCTTGTGGCAGATCCCGCGGTGTGGTCGGGTAACTAGGTCGTTCATATTCTTGAGAGAACATTGGTGCTTCTGAAAACTGGAATTCATTTGAGAATGCATCCGGCATCTCAAAGTCAAATGTTGTGTTTATTGGGTCGGCTTCCATATGTGGTATTGGGAAAGAAAAAGCCTCCGCACCAATAGTTGTGGGAGCTTCTGCTGTTGTGGTGGTGGGTTCTGTGGTTGCAGCTGCCTGAGGTGCAGCGGTACTAGTCGTACCCTCCGTGACCACTGGTCTGGACAACCTTATGCAAATAGGCTGCACAGTAGGAGCGGCTTCTGTTGGTGATCGCTCTGGAGAAGGTTGTGGAGAGGGTGACTCCGGCACTTGAAGGCAAGGAATGGTGCCTCTCATACGCTTACCTGCCCGTGTTCTACTGGGCTTCCTGGCTTTCTTCGTCGTTCCTTTGAATGCCTTCAGTTCTTCTCCTGTTAATGCACGCTCGATTGGCAAGTCATAAGCCAAACACATATACACAATTCTAGTGAGTGCACAACATCCATTAAGCACTTTTTTGCGTTCCCATCTGTGTTGTGCCAAGTACATTTGATCTATGATCCAGCTTGCCAGATCAACAGTTTGAGGTCCCGTGCATGCCAAATACAATCCGAACCAGATTCGTTTATGGGGCATGGTAAATCTGTCCTGAGCTGGAAATGCGAAGTGTTGCATGCATATCCTTAGTGGCTTTGATAGCTCAGGTGTAATAGCTGATATCTCCTCCCACTTAGTGACATCCCCACGTTTCATAGGATCTGGAATTAATCTCTCGCGATCTGTGGGTGTGTGGGTTCCATGAATCTTGATGGCTGCTCTGATTAAATCCTTCGAGAGGTAAAATTTCTTGTAAGGTGGATCATCCACTAAAGTAGGCAATATGAAGGTTCCTGGGATGTCCTTATTCTCTGATGCCAACAAGGTAGTGATTAAGTAATAGCACCTGTAAAAATCCGGTTTGGGCAGAGGATCACTGAAGTACTCTGTGAAGCCTGCTTTGGCCCAAACGTGAGTTAGATCCTGGGTGCTCTGTAGGGCTTCGAACTCTCGGGAGAAAAACTGGTATTTTCCCCACGTGCGGTCATCAAATGTCAGAGAGGATTCAAATATAAAGTCCGCGTCCGCAAGGGGTCCTGCAAGTCCCTGAAACCAATGAGAGTTCCGGTGTATCTTTTTGGTGTAGCCCATAGGTGGGTTATCGATAGGCATGGGCCCTGGAAACCCTTGGAATTCCGGCGGTGGAGCAGTCGGGTGGGACTCTGCTCGTAGCACGTTGAGGGGCACAGCCGCTACACTGGGGCCTGCTCCTGATGTTCCTTCATCGGTTTGCATGGTGACGGATGCGCTAATGAGAAAGATCTGCTACAAAAGATTAACACATTAGCATGGAAATTAATTATGATCCCATTAAAGTGAGACCGCAATCCCTTTCCATAACTGATGTGTAACCCGTGTAGCCAAGTGCTGTGATGTGGTGGATGCAATGTTTTCTTGCAGCACTAGTGCAGGTCTCTAGACACCTATACGTTTCAGATCATGCATACATTTCTTGATGAGATGAGATTACGAGTGATGTGTGATGATGGTGGGTGAATTTATACAAGGTTTAAAGGTTAGTGATTTAGTACAAGGTTGTATGTTAGTCGGGGGGGTAGTTTTATCAGACATGGGGTTAGGGGGAGACGGTTGGACACGTTTCGGTATCCATTTCCTAAGGATCTTGGAGTGGGTGGTGGGTTTCTGCTGAGGGGCAAAGGGTGGTGTCGGGTGTGGTGGTATCGAGGGATGAAATGAGTTGTGGGGGTTATATATTACATGGCTTATGGGTTGAGCTACGATACATGGTTTGGGTACCCAAATCTGCGTGGGCGTGGGTCTATGGGTAAGGTACTTCTTGGCGATCCACATTTGTCGGATGCTCGGACCTGTAGAAGAAGGTCGAGGGGATGGTGGATACTGATTCTGTTTCTGCCTTGCCTTTTTCTTGTCGATCTCTACTTGGTTCGAGATCTTCGGTGCTTTTTGCCCTTTTGGCACCCATATTTGTCTGGTGCCGCTTCCTTTGGGTGGCCTAAACTGCCTTCCTTGTTGTATCTTCTGGTACTGCAGTCGGTCTGGGTTCCTTCGTCGTGGTTGACTCTGTTGCTGTTGAGGGTGAGAGGTCGGATGGACTCTCTGCTTTGGAAAAGAAGGGAGATCCCAGACTTGCGTGACCTGCCCATTAGGAAGTGATGCATTCTTTAACTTTAATCTAGGCCAGTCCGCAACAAGTTTGGAATGATGAGCACCGCAGGGTGTCGTGCTCATTTGGCCGCTGATGCAACCCACCTGACCACTGATTGTGTCCATCTGCCCTTGCAGTTGGGTAACTGTCTCTTCTAGTTTGCAGGAAGTCCCAGGGAAGATCTCTTGTCGACCTTCTGATTGACAAGTGTCCATAGCCAAGCCCGAGTGGGTTGGTGTAGGCGTAGCGTGACTGAGCTGATCAAAGATCTTCCTGTCTTCCGTCGCATGTATTTTATAGGGTCTAGGGTCACAACCGTCAAGCGGAATGCCGTTAGGGAAGTCAAGCGGTATCACTCGCTTCTGCTCTAAGGTTCCAATCTGTAAGGAGCCTTGTCTAAGATTTAGGTCCACTGAGTGATCGTATAGCCAATCTTGGCCAAGGATTAGGGGTTCTATCAGGTCGTCATCATGGCACACTAGTAGCTTCGCTGTCATGGTCATATCCTTAATGAGGATAGGAAGGTCCACCTCACCCATGCAAGGGGTTTCCATGCCTCCTAGGCCTATGAGGTATGCCTCAATTGGCCGCATTTCTATTCCTAAATCCTTATAGTGTGACCATCTAATCGCACTAGTCGCAGCACCTGAGTCAATTAAAGCCCTGAGTTCTTGGCAAGGGTTGCCGAGCTCTAGCCTAACTCTAATGAATGGTCTCCTGTCCACTATGCTAGGATGAGTGGTTGACTTTACTTGACACATGGCCATGGGATATCTGGGTGATGTTTCCAGGTGGTTATAATGTTCTCTCCCTAGTCCTTGTCTTCTTAGCTTCATGCGCTTAATGCGTTCTACGGCTTCTGCCTGAGCTTCCGCTCGTATTCTATTTTCTTCCTCCTTACGCTTCTTTGCCAACGTGAGTCGTCTAAGCATATCCTCAGTAAGAGGTTCTTGATATAGCTTGACTCTACAGCCACTAATGTAATTAGGCATTACATCTCCTTCTAAGGTGGCTAACTGTACTGCTCCACTAGTTGAAAGTCTGTTAATGATCATAGGTCCATAACCTCGCTTTTCTAACTTCCGTGCGTGCTGTTTCAGCGTATACACTAGAACTAAATCTCCTTCTTTTAGGCCTTTATCTTTCACATGTGCATCAAAATATGCTTTCTGTCGCTTCTTCGCTGCGTATATTCCTGCTGCTGCTTTCAGCCTGGTTTCTCCTAATCGTTCCAAGTCCATTATTCTTGCTGATAATTCATGGCCGGTCCACTGATGTTCTTGTGCAACCTTAAGGGTCGGTATCAAGAAGTCCAAAGGAAGCACAGCATTCTGACCAAAAACCATCTGAAAGGGAGTTGCATTGAGTACGGTCTTGTAGGCCACTCGATATGCCCAAACAGCGTGGTGTAACTGTTTGTCCCAATCTGAACGTTTATTGTTCACGAGTTTCGTCAGTACGTTACAGAGTATCTTGTTAGTGCTTTCAGCCTGACCATTGGCCTGAGGATGATATGGTGCAGATTTCTTGTGAATCACCATAAAATCCTGTAACAAATATTCAATGACTTGGTTTAGAAAGTGAGTGCCTCGATCGCTCACTAACTCTATGGGCAATCCATATCTTGTAAAGACATTTTCAAATAAGAATTTTGCAGTCGTGTGAGCATCATTATTTTTTGTGGCTTTTGCCTCTACCCATTTGGTTAGATAATCTGTCGCAACAATAATGTATTCCGCATGTGTGCCTTTTGCAGGGGGGTTAATGGGTCCTACAAAGTCTATACCCCACTTTGAAAATGCACGTCCGCCCATCATGGGTTTCAATGGCATTTCATCTCTGCGAGTAGGAAACTGAGTTCTTTGGCACACGTCACATCTCTTTACGTAGGTATGAGCATCCATGTGAAGAGTGGGCCACCATAATCCTGAAAAGAGGATGGCTTTGATTATCCTATCTGGTCCAAAATGACCTCCTGCAACACCTTGGTGTGCAGTCTCTAGTATGCTAAGATAATCGCTCTCATGAACACATTGTCTTAAATATCCATCTCGTCCTCTTTTGTATAAATTATCGCCAATGAGTGAATAGTCTTGAGCTTCCTGCTCTAGACTGCGTTGTCGAGCTAAGGTCATGCCTTGAGGGAATGTGTTCGTCCTCAAGTATGTCACTAAAGGTTCACTCCAGTCTAGTGTGAGAGACACATGATATAATGTCGCATGTTCTACTGGTGGTCTTTCACAACACACCTGACATTCTTTACACAACTTGTAGACATCTGCTTCCATCGTAGGCCAATATACTCCTAATCTATGCAGAGTCTGTAATGTTCGATGTTTTGAATGGTGTTGCTTTAGTGCACCTATGTGTGCTAATTGCAACCAATTCGCATGTTCTGATTCATCTACACAACAAGCAAGAATCTTTTGATTATCCTGTTTATATATGCTTCCTGCCATTATTTGATATTTCTGAGACTTGGTAATCTCTCCTTCTTTGATCTTTATCCTAGGATTCTTGGGTCCATAGGTGAGAATGGGGACTATCGGCTTTGCCCATTGTGGTGCTATCTCAAGGTTAAACAAGTATGCATCTGGTAATTCATCGGCTATTCCTTGAGGAGCCTCTCCTGAGGTTAATCTTGAAAGGTGGTCGGCTCTAAGATGTGTCTTTCCTTTCCTAACTACCACTTCAAAATCGTACTCCATGAGTAATAGAAACCAGCATATTAATCGTCCCGTGTTACATGGTTTGTTGACTAAGTATAATAGGGCTTGATGATCTGTAAAGAACTTGAACTTGTTGGCCAACAAGTAGTGCCTAAACTTCTTTACAGCGTAGATCATCCCTAATCCTTCTCGTTCCGTCGTGGTGTAATTTCTTTCTGCTGCGTTCAATTGTCTGCTCGCATAAGCTATGGGGAGATCTATGTTACCTTCATTCGTGGGTTGTGCTAACACACATCCTATGGCGTAATTGGATGCATCCACATGTACATGAAATGGCTTACTCCAATCTGGGGTAGTCAATATAGGTGCTGAGCACAAGCGTCGTTTAAGTTCATTGAATGAATTTTCGCATTCATCTGTCCATTCGAAATTGGTTAAAAGAGAGTACAAAGGCTTGGCTATGATTGCATACATGTGTATGAATCTCCTATAATAGCCGCAATGGCCCATAAATGCCTGTACCTCTTTCACATTAGTTGGTCTAGGTAATTCTGCAATTACCTTCACCTTTTCCTCATCCGTGGAGATTCCATTTTTTGACACAATGTGTCCTAGAATTTTGCCTTGTCTGACCATGAAAACGCATTTTTCTGGGTTCAAACAAACCTGATATTCTCGACATTTGTCAAATATTTGTCTTAACTCTAGAATATGTGTCTGTCTTACATTTGAATGAGCACATAAATCATCGACATAAACTTCCAAGCTCTTGCGTAAGAATTCCTTAAAAACATGACACATGAGTCGCTGGAAAGTGGCGGGTGCATTTGTCAAGCCAAATGGCATTACACGAAATGCAAATATGCCCCATTCAGTGGCAAAAGCCGTCTTGTGTTGGTCTTCTGGAGCAATGGCTACTTGATTATAGCCTGAGAATCCATCAAGAAAGCTGTAAACTTCCTTGCCCGCAACTCTTTCCAATAGGTGTTCCGTGATAGGAAGAGGATAACTATCTCTAATCGTGGCGGCATTAACTTTTTTAAGGTTAATACACACACGTAATTTTCCGTTCTTCTTGGGCACAACCACAATGGGGGATACCCATTCGGTATGCTCAATTTCGTAAATGAATCCTGCTTATATCAAGCGATCTATCTCCTCTTTAATCTTCGCAGCGTAGTTATCATTATACGTGTACGGTTTCTGTTTTGTCGGTTTTGCCTCTGGAGTCATAGGGATTCTATGAGAACATATATCTGGGTCTACTCCCTTCAAATCTTTGTAACTCCAAGCAAAAACATCTCTATATTCGCGCAATAGGGCAACTAGTTCTTCCTCTTCTTCAGTCGTCAAATCATGCCCTATATATGTGCATTTTTCTTCTTCTCCTTCTATGGCAACTATTACTTTCTTGGTTTTCTCTCGATTATCATATACTTGTCCGTCATTCGCCTTTCTATTGGGCATTCGTACCATGATTCTTCTATCTTCGATTTCATATTTCTTGAAGTTCTCGGGTACTTCGAATAAAGATTCTTCTTTTTTTGTCATGGCTTCTCTCTTCTTTCTTTTCTTGCCTTCACTCTCATCAGTCACTTGAGTGGCTAACCTTACCTCGTTTGTAATTTCCTCGTGTCTCTGAGTGTGAGTCTCTACTTCGTAGAAATATTCTTCCTCTGATGCAAAGGGTGGGTCCATGATAATTGATTCTAAATCAAAATCGCTTGCGTCCTCAAATGCATCAGTGCTAGGTTCACACTCCTCTAAAATTGCATCGCTCATGATTGGCTCTATCGTGAAAACTGAAATGTCATAGCCATCCTCGTCACAGTGGGGTGTCCATTGTTCTTCATTGATGGCTACATCCATGGTTGCTAGGATTTCCGCCCAACCATGGGGTTCAAATTCTTCGTCTGGAAATACTACGGGTGCATATGCTGGATCTTGAAGGGTTCGTGGATGTTGTTCTGCACCTAAGGTCCTGGCTTCTAACCGCTCTTCCTCTTGTGTGGCTACTTTACACATCCATAAATGGGTATCCTCATGCAACCAAGAAGGATCTGATTCTAATGAGTGCACGGATTCCGTCTCTACTGGAGTCTTATGGATGGTATTCCATTGTATTGGGGGTACATCTCTGTGTGAATAGTCTTTAAGATTGACTTTGGTAGTCACTCCTAAGTGTTGCAAGTACAAAGAATTAGTTCCCCAATCTTGTACAATTTGCAACTGACGCATGAATGGTCGTCCCAATATCATCTCATAAGCACGATTTTTCGCAAAGTCACAAATGGCAAAGGTATGCTCAAATTCTACACCACAAGTGGTGAGAGATATGCCTTCTAGTAAGCCTAATGGTTTTTCTATGTGTCCATCAGCCATTTGTAGCTTCATCCTGGTGGGTCTGAGGGCTGGCTTACCCCAACGTTTCCATAAAGCGGTGGTAGCGATGGCTACTCCGGCTCCTGAATCTAAGATGGCTTTCGTGGTGTAGCCTTGATGGGTTATTGGAAGATATGTGTTACCTTCCTCTCCTTCGCTTACGTCTCCAATCTTTTCCACAGGTATCTCTGGTACCTTCTTATGTGATCCTATCTGAGAGGGTGTGGTAGCTAGCTCAGGGAATTGATTTGCTACGTGCTTCCACAATTCTGGTTTTACCTTTAACAATTCCTCCAGAGTGAGATTACACTGTACTTTAGTGTTCTTGATCACTTCCGTGTTCCTAGGGATCACTGATTCTTCATTCCTCACTATTATCGTGGGTGCTCTCATACTAATAGACTTTGCTTCCCAAGGTCCTGTGAACTGAGGTAGTTCTTGTAGAGAATTAGATTCAAATCTTGTGGGTTCACTCAGTTGTTCTTCCTCTACATCATCGTAAATAGAGGGGATGTCTTGGGGAAATTGTTCCTGCAAATCGTCTATTTCTTGAATAGGAGGATGAGTTCCCTGTTCTTTTCTCCATTTCTCTTCTTGGATTTCTCTCAAAAATTCATGCGAGTACCTATGTATGGAAGGCAGATTGTCTTGACTTTCTGTATTGGGTACTTGAGACAGGGATGGTGCATTCCTTTCCTGTGTCTCTGGGACAATAGGGTTCCTATGCTGATCCTTTTTCTCTTTGCTTTCAATCAAGTATTCTAGCCTCTCCATTAGTCCTTGAAAGTGTAATTGTGGTTTTGCCATGTTATTCCAATTAAGATATCTAGAGGCTTCGAACAAAGCTTGGGCTAGTTCTACCATCTTCATGCAAAGTTTAGTTCTCTCAATTTCTAGATCAGCTCGAGGGTAGTTTTTACTCATTTCCGTTACTTGAGGTCCCTCTTTTATTTTAGCCTGATATGCACGAAACATCATGTCTAGATCTTCCGGTATGGGTTCCGCTAAGACTGATCCTGATTCTTGAGCAGGGTTTTCTTGGTTTAATTCTTGTGAAGTCAATTCTTGTATTTTGGCTCTAGATTCCCTTAAACTTCCTTCCAGCTCACTTATCTTTTTACTCCACTTTCTCTTTATCCTTTCTCTAGAATCTTTCCAAGATTTTGTCTTTTTACTACTAGATTCTGCAACTTTACTAGTTCCGGCTACTTTCTCTTGATTATGCTGTTGGTTTTGTAAGAGCGCCTGGGCTCTGGTTATAACTTGGATAGGCACGTACGTAGGGTTGGATCCATCTGCATTATTTACAATACCTATCACGTTGATCGGTGTCACATTCGAAGTGCTAACTGGGTTCTTAGGACAATCTTTGATTATGTGCTCTTTGCCACAATCGGCACAAAAGCCTTGTATGCTATAGTACTGTGATTGTCTTGCTATTGGGGGATGTGGACAATCCTTTATGAAGTGATCTCCTTGGCACCTAAAGCATGTTCCTCTAGGGCCCTGTGATCTCTGTTGTCTCAATTGGGGCCGTGGGTTTGGGTTTGCGTACATCACATTTGCATAGTCTGTCTCCCAGCTAGGTTCCCTTGGAGGACTATCATAATGATATGTCTCCACATGTTCTGGTGACTCCGTGTAATAAGCGGGTGGACTAGTTACATGAGTAGAGTCAAAACTGTTTGAGTTCGGGTCACTTTCTGTGATCAAGGGTGAAGAAGGCACTAAGGCCCTACTTAGGTTCTCTTCTGCAGCAGCGTATTTGACTGAGATGACATTCGCTGGTGGGGGTGGCTGCTGAGCTAAGACGGGTTGAGGTCTCTGTTGAGCCTGGTATGGGTAGTTCTGAGGAGGCCTATAGTAATAAGGTTGAGCATTGTATTGGCCTTGATACCTACCTGGCTGCTGGTATGTTTGCGGGTAGTTCTGTCTCACGGTTTGTTTGTTGTATGGGCAGTCCTGAGCCGTATGATTCGTGTATCTTCTCTCAATTGTGCAATATTGGCCACTAGGGTTGACATGAGGTTGAGGTGCATTGGGGCACACATTTGCCAAATGATTTCCACCACAAGTGTAACAACGTACATTAGTTGGTAGCTTGGGCACCTGTTTACTAGAAACTCCTAGTTTTTGGGCCACTTTTTCTGCTAGGTCCTCTATCGAGCTAGACAATTTTGTGGATGCTAGAGAAGAACAATCCGAGTCCTTATAGACCTTTGAGAGTTCTAGTTCATCTCCTAGGTTGTCCTCAATGTCTATACATATTCTTACACACTCCTCTAGCGTTCTGGGTTCTTTTAGATACACATAGGAGCGTAGTTTAGCGCTCAACAAGCCATCTAAGAACAGTGATACTTGTTTGGCTTGTGAGGGTAGCTCTTGCATTGGACATCGTTCGACATATTGTCTGAATCTACGTCCTGCCAGTCTAACTGTTTCCTGAGGGGTCTGTTTAAAGCTATGAATCAATGAAGACGTGTCATGCCTAATCCCACTTTTAGAGAATTCAGTGATGAATGACTCTAAAAAGTGATGGATGTCTCTAAATTGCCTTTGTTGCAATGGTTGGAACCAAGTTAAAGCGGTATTCTTTAACGTTAGTCCAAATGCATTGTATTGCGTGAACATGTCCTCGACTTGTTCTGCTCTTAGTACTTGCTTGAATTCTGCGACATGGTCATAGGGATCTCCTGTCCCATCAAAATAATTCTTCATGGATTTCACTAATTGAGTGGGTCTCAATACTCTTGCGTGTTCATGTGGTCTAGGTAGAGGGAAATCATCTCTACCACCTAGTATTCCATGATCTCTTTGTCTATCCGCTCTATTGGTGTCCGTGGTTGTTCTATCTCTCCCTATGGGGTGATTAAAGCTTACTTCTGGTCTCTCTTTGTTTCCTTCTCTTTGATGTCCATGGGTTGAGGATGTTCCTACCCCTTGTTGACTGGTATTCATGTTTGTTCTAGATGGAGGGAATATCAATTCACCTCTCCATGTATATGTGTTTTTAGCGCGCTCAGGCACCACAAAGACTCTTTCTGAAGTCTCATCCAGGTATACAACCTTTCCAGGTGTATCTGGGTCCTTGAATTCATAGATTGTAATGATGCCTATCTCACCAGGGTGTTCCTTTCTGTACCTCCAAAAGGCTTCATCTGTCTCTTTATTTACAAACAACTCGATGCTCCTGTTATCTTGAGGGATCCGTTCTGGGATGAGTACTCTTGTTAATACGGATTTCCCTCTAGGTGTTCTAGGTTCTTCTAACGGTTCTTTTCCTTGAAATTTCGCTTCCGTCTCTAATTGAATTGTGCCATACTCATTAGTATCGTTTGGCTGCGTACTTAGAACGTACATGGTTCCTTCTTTGTCTATGTAAGCGTCTCTCTCAAACTTCACCACTGGTCTTTCCAGTCCAATGGGTTGATCAGGGTTGTGCAGTTGCACCACTTGCCTTTGCAAACCATCCTCATAGATGCGAGCACCTAATCGGTTGGTTCGGAGAAACTCTAGCTGCGTTCTATAGGGTCCTTCTGGCTTTTCTAGGTATGCTACATTGGACCCTCCTTCTGGTCTGTCTGTGTTAAATGCCATTTCTGATTCACTTGATTCTGAGCTCAACTCGTAGGGATAACTATTATTCAATTGCTGAGCCCAAGATCGAGCGGTAGTTCTTACACTAGCCTCTGATGATCTAAGGCTTCGTCGATCCGACTTACCTATGTGCCTTCCTGATCTAAGGTTCATTAATTTCCTTCCTTGCTCATTCAATTACACACTTAGATCGTCAATGGCTCTTTGTGATTAATCCTTGATTCTTCTTAATTTTTCTTTGGATTCTTGTCTTAATACATGCGTCAGGAGTTCGACTTTCCGTTATAATTTTGAATTCTCGTTCCGTCAGACTTAGGTTCTTTTCTTTAGGTTTTCGTCACACACACCTTTACTTTAAGTCTTAAACTTGAAAGAATTAGGTATCTTGAACTTGAGGCGTTCCTATCGTCGTTAATCCACAACTACCGTTTAGCCTAAGCTAAGAATTGACTGAGGGGTTTGAGTAATCTTCCAACCTCGAGTCGGCCTTTCTGGTTGCTCTGATGCCCTTTTGCCCAAGAAGCCGTGCTTCCCAAGCTCTGCTGTCTTCACTGCCTTGCTTGCTTGCCTTTGATTGCCTTTGCTAAACCTGGAAAAATTCCAATATTAGACCAATTCACAAGATGATCAAACACTTGAGCATATACATTTTTTTAAATCCCTTCCCTTTTTGCCAAAAATTTCAATACTTGCCCCCTGGCTTCCTAGTCCCAAACTAGGTGAACCTCAAAATAGTTTATCTAAAAATAGATGTATCCTTTATGAAAAAAACAGTTGAGGTCACGTAGTACTCGTCACGAGCTTTCTAACGAGCTATTAAGCTCAAAAAACGGACTTCGGATGAAAAAGTTATGACCGTTCAGGCCCTGGGGGGTAAAATTGTCAATCAAGTTTTCCTTCAAATATGAGCTAAGGGGTCTCCTATGAGTCTAATGGTCCAAAAATTTCTCAAAAATACCCTCAAAATTGGTCAAAAATTGGAACCCAAAATTTGCGATGGGGGTGCACAATCGTGATGGTCTGGGACCGTCGCGATGGTCCAAGCGAACCGTCGCGATGGCGTGGAGTTTGGACAATCGCGATGGCGCGGAAATGGACCGTCGCGATGGTCCGAAGTGAACGATCGCGATGGTGTGAGGTCGAACCGTCGCGATGGCCCGATCAGGTGGACAATCGCGATGGTCCAAAGTGAATCGTCGCGATGGCTCGAACAAGCGGACAATCGCGATGGCGCGAGTCAACGGTCAACGGCGAACAATCGCGATGGTCCGAAGTGAACCGTCGCGATGGTCCGCGATGCGATGGCTTGAGCCAATCGCGATGGTCTGGGCGCGATGGCGTGAGCCAATCGCGATGGTCCGATATTTGAAGTGTCGCGATGGTCCAAAAAGTGAACCGTCGCGATGGTCCAACTTGCCACGTGGCACCGTCGGCGCGATGGCGTGAGCCAATCGCGATGGTCCGGGGTCAACTGAACAATCGCGATGGTCCAAGTGGACCGTCGCGATGGCTCAAGTGAACCGTCGCGATGGTCCGAAAAAGCGAACCGTCGCGATGGTCCGGCCGAGCCGTCGCGATGGCGTGAGCCTATCGCGATGGTGCGACACAATCGTGATGGTCCGAGCCAATCGCGATGGTCCACCAAACTGAAAATTTTTGAGATGCAGCTGTGGTTTCGTGTATGCGCAGGGATCGCCTACCTCGTGGTGAGGTCGCCTACCAAGAATTCCGAAGGTTGCAGACCATCGCGATGGTCCGCCACACTCGGCAGATCTTTGACAGAGAGTAAAATTTTACCTTTTCCAAGCTTTCCTGATGCACAGGAGCTCTGTACCTGCAAGAAAACTCAAGAAAACACAAGCACACACAAGCACAAAACTTCTCTCTCGCTCTCTCGCATGCACAAATGAGGGGAAATGAGGTGAATGGGTGGATATGGTGAATTTTCTGATTTTTTTGGAGATGAAGATGATGATGCGATGATGAAGATGGAGTGTGGGGAAGGTGAAAAACACTAAAAACTAAGTAAAAACAACAACAAAAACTGAAATTTTTACCTTCCAACGCCACTTCTTGCTATACTCTTACCATCACACATTCGTCCTAGACTCGATCCCCGGCAACGGCGCCAAATTTGGTGTTGCTCTAGCACAATGGTAAATACCACGTTAAGAAGCGTCACCTCCTTAATGTCAATCCGAGGGAGAGGTAGGAGTGATATGAAGATCGTGAACGTGAGATGATGTGAGAGTGAAGGTGAGAAGCACAAAGATGCACACACACATACACACACACAATGAAGAGACAAGCAAGACACAATGGAAGGTGGGAAATTAGCTCTATTACTCAAGAATACTCTTACAAGCTCAAACTAGCTCTACTCTCTTCTTTACTCCAACAAGCTAACCCCAAAAATGAGCTCTCTAGCTCTTTTTATAGTTTCTAAACTAGTTTTGACCGGTTTCACATCTAGTGACCGGCCTAGTTAAAAAATAGGTCCTAGATGCTATTTGGATGGGTAAACGGTATCTAAAAATAACGAAAATTGGTACGTGCATTCTACCTAAGCTCCTCAAGCTCGAGGACTCCTCGGCTTGCACAAAATGGAGCTATGGATTACAAAATGGGGTTTTCTATGATACATATGTTACAATTAGTGATAACAATCACTGTTGAATGTTTGGAGAATTAATAAGAATTATATTTGTTTGAAAAATTGATCTGCCTGGCTCCCTGCTCCTTCTTTACATGCTTCCGTGGCGTCTGTGCCTCTGGCTGCTTCCAACAACAATCTTCCGCCATATCTTAGCATTAAAAAGGAACATCTAATGCTTTCACTTTTAATCCCACGCAAAAGACAAGTTAAAGATATGAATATATATCTTGCTCCTCTCATTGACGATCTCCAAGAGTTATGGAGAGGTATTAATTTCATTGATGTATCGAAAAGCATTAATGAAAGACATATTACGGTTCGTGGTATTGTGGCTTGGACTATTCACGATTTTCCAGGATATGGTGTTTGTTCAGGTATTGATGTAATTTTTTATTCAATATGCATGTAAATAAATATGATTTAATCTGATTATATTTTTATCATTTTCATGATGCAGGAATATCTACTAAGGGCTATAAAGCTTGTCCATATTGTGGTGATTGGTTGAGATCAATCTACAGTAAGAATCTCAAA
This sequence comes from Ceratopteris richardii, assembly GCA_020310875.1. NCBI lineage: Eukaryota > Viridiplantae > Streptophyta > Polypodiopsida > Polypodiales > Pteridaceae > Ceratopteris > Ceratopteris richardii. The sequence continues at coordinate 139,669,155 of CM035409.1, read as the reverse complement.
AAAAATATTTAACTTCGACATCGAAGATTCTTGCCTTATGATCATCCATTAAGATCTAAAACAGAAGCGATACATTTTAATGGAAAGCTTGAAACAGGTCAGTGTCCAAAACCTATGATGCCTATGGATTGGTATAAAAAATGGACAAATGGATCTCTGATAGATCCAACATAAAAAATCTTCAGTGATAATTTAGATAATGAGTATGTGAAGAGAGGTAAAGGAAAATTGGAACTCGCAGAGAACATATCAATATGGTATTCTTTGGAGTATTGGAAAGAGTTAAAAGTATGTCATCTTCTTGATCCTATGCATATATTCAAAAATATTGGTTATTCACTATGGCAGCATCTTCTTGGACTAAAAGATACCATAGCATCAAGGAATGATTTGAAAGATAAAAAATCAAAACCAAAGTTATGGCCAGTTTTTGATAGACATCGACAAGAAACGACTTATGCACTTGCTCCTTGAGTACTTACAACAAAAGAGATATAGACTATCAACAATAGAATTCAGTTGATTAAGACTCCTACAGGATATGGAGCATCTTTTCAAAACATGTTTACTATGGATGATAAGAGCTTATCTGGGTTAAAGACCCATGACTGGCATAACGTTTTGAAACATATTTTACCTTTGGTTATCGATGGATGTACAACAAAAGGAGTACGAGATGTGATCTATTGTCTTGGATCACTTATAAGGTAATTACGATACTTTTATATTTAATATGTATGAATATTGGATATCTTTTATTTTTGAATTAACTTCTTTATAATTGTTTTTATGATATGTATAGGTGGATTACATCCAAAGAGATTGACAAAAACTCGATCCCACAAAAAAAACGTGAATGCAAAGAGCTACTATGTTTGATGGAGAAAGAACTTCCTACTTCATTTTTTGATATTCAGGTTCATTTATTAGTCCATCTTGTAGATGAAATAGAGATTGCAGGTGTTGTCAACACTCGATGGATTAAAAGGTTATGTGCGACAAAGAGCGAAACCAGAAGGATCCATGGCAAAGGGTTGGATGCTTGAAGAGTTCATGTATTACATTAGTGAGTACCTTGAAAGAGTTCATGAAGAAGCTCCACGTGCATGGACCAACGAGTCTTCTTCAAAAATAACAGATGAGGTATTATCAGGTAAGGGAGTTCCATTCTTATTTACATTTCAAGAAAAAAATGATGTTTCTACTTTTGTAGCATATAATAGCGAATGCATGCAAGCATTCCTTAGCGAGTACGAACAGGAACTTCAAAATCTCCAAAGTAAAAGGCGAAAAAAAAGATATAGACGTAATCTCGATAATAATGAGATTACAGATATATTTTCTTTCACGGATTGGCTATATAGTCGTTTGCAATGTGCCAATGCAAATAATGAAGACATCTTAGATGAGTAGAGAGAGTTAATGATAGGTTGTGAACGAAAGGTAATTTTATTTTAATAATATTTTATTTTCTTTATATATGTATATTAGTTTCTATTTACTGATTGAATTTCTTTTGCAGGCTCGAATGTTCACTAATATGTGGGCTTTTGGACAACATATTAGAATCAAAGCCATTGATTCTTTACGTAAAACAGAGGATTCTAGTATTGTTGCTTCTCTCAAACAACTATCATGTGCTAGCTCAAAAGACACGAACTTTATAGATGGCGAACTTGGTTACGTAGGAACTATTGTTGGTATCTACGAAATTTCATTTCGTACATTCAAACAGGTAGAAAAAGGTTTATATTTTTTATGATAGAGTTAGTTATTTTTTTAAGCACCTAATAATGGTTTTTTGTTTTTATATATTTTGATAGGTCATTTTGAAGGTTGACTGGTTTCGATCCGAGTATAAAAGTAGTAATTCCATATTAAGAAAGGAATTATCTGGGTTTTGGGCAATTGATTCTTCCAAGGTAATGCGATCTACTAAAGAACCATATATTCTTCCTAGGCATATTGAACAAGCATTTTTTTATAAAAACCCAGATGCTCACCCTTGGTGGCAAGTCATTCATGTGCAACCTAGAGGTAGGTCATTGTTTGAACAGTTTATTATTAGAGAGATCGAAGAAAGTCCTCTTGATGATTCAACATCAGATACTGATACATCAACATCTGAAAGAGAAATTAGAATCATTATACGTAATAATGATACTAATCTTTTTGATGAAGAGGATAATTCTCTACATGTTGATTCTAATGATGAGGGAGAGGAATTACTAGAAATAGATATTAATCCATCAATAGATGATGTGACTCATGAGAACATAGATTTAACAATAGAAGAAATATATGAAATCAATAAGGATAATGAAGATGAGACTATATTGATGTCTTACCAAAATGATGGTAATAATGAAAACATATGAGCAGATTAGATAGTAAATTCTACTCTAGTTATCGATCAATAACTTGAAGCTTCTAAATGGATATCAGATAATAGATTTTTTATTGACTTGAATAACGATGAATCCTACTAGAGAGATGAAATGTTCTTTTAAGTTAGAACATGAAGCTCGGGTGTATGCTTAATTATTTTATATATAACTTTATCTTCGAGGAGCAAATTTTTATCATGTATGTATGCATATGTGTGTGTGTTCATGTGTATTATATCTATACATATGTTAGTATGCATATATATGTATTTCATGTATATGTATATGTGTGCATGTGTGTGATATATGTATACATGTGTTAGTATGCATATGTGTATATATGCATATGCATTTATGTAAAATATTCATGTATTCATGTAATATATGCAAGTGTTTATAATTGTGTACATGTATATATGTATATGTGTCTATGTGTAAATGTGTACATGTAAATATGTATGCATGTATATATATATTTATGTGTGCATGCAGGCATGTATATGTGATGTGTACATGTATATATATATATGTGTAAATGTGTACATGTAAATATGTATGCATGTATATATATATATTTATGTGTGCATTTAGGCATGTATATGTGATGCATAATATATCTACTCCATTTTATATTTATGTATGTGTATCTACATGATGTGTATATATCTTTATATATTATGATCCTCGTTGATTCGAGTAGTTATATATAGAAGCATAAGGTTGGGAGGAGAGACATCTCTCTAGTAGGACGTCGGAGGAATAGATGCAATGTGTACATATACTTCAATCATATGGCTAAAAGGTTGAATTAGAGTTTTTAAATTAGGGGTTTTAAAACCCTAATATCCAAATTAGTGTTTTCAAATTAGGATTTTTGAAATAGGATTTATTTATTTATTATTTATTTATGAGTATGCATGTGTTGTGTATGTATGTGTATCTATATGTGCATATGCATGTGTTGTGTGTGTGTATATATGCATGTGTATATATGCATGTAAATATGATTATATGAGTTTATGTGTGTGTACATATGATTATGCATGTGTATGTGTATGTGTATGTGTATGTGTCTATGTGTATTCATTATATGTGTGTAACTGCATGCATGTGTATGTGTGTGTAAAAATGTGCATGTATGTGTGTGTATGTATAAATATGCATGTATGTGTATATGTGTGTAAATGTGCATGTATGATGTATATGTGTGTGTATGCATGTATTTGTACCTCTAGTCTCACTCTTTTCTCTCTCTCTCTCATATACATACATACATACATAAACACACATACTATATCCACATATATATACATAAAAGCAGTGCGTACCGTGCATTATCGCGACGATGAGCCATAAGTGTCCGCATCTCTTTTAGACACCACTTATGCGACCATCCTGTCCCAAACTCTGTCTCAAGTGAACTAAGTACGTATTTTTTATCCCTCTCATCATGCTCACTACAAAAATAAAAAAAATCATGTAAATAAAACATAAGATGTTTATTTCAATTTATATGTAAAATTTATACTTCCTTCCACGATAAGTGGACAAGGTGCAGGTAAGAGTCGCATAATGCCCGCATTCTTCTCTTGAACTCCAATCCATTCCCTATGTACACAATGTTCCCCTCTGGCTCTATATCGCACTCTAGTCCTAAGGTGCCTATGCATGTCCTCATAGGCAACTCTGCTCTGCTATCATGATCTGGAGGTCGTATAGGTGTCCTAAAAATAGATAGATAAAAATAAATAAAAATATGTGTTATAATATCATTAAAAAAGTCTATGAGAAAAAAACATACCTATGAGCAGATAGTTGTCTTCCTGCATGTGGAGCCGCAGAAGAGCCCTCCTCTGATCGCTGGGTAAGCATCTGGATCGTATAATCCAGCTCATCATCAGACATCTCTGAGTAATCATGCATGATGGCCCCTAGAGTATCAGACGGAACTCTTGCTCTCATAGGACTTTTTATGAGAGCGAGTTTTGCCTTTCTCTCTCTACTAGGATCCATAGTACCTAACATATAAAACAAAATGGGTTAGAAATCAATATATATATGTGTACATATGTAAATGTGTATATGTGTATGGTGTATATGTGAGTGTATGGATCTGTGTGTATGTGTGTATGCATGTAAGCATGTATGTATGCATATGTGTGTGTACGTGTGTGTGTATGTGTGTGTGTATGTGTGTGTGTGTCTATGTATGTATGTGTGTGTAAATCTATGTGTATATGTGTGTGTATGTGTCTATGTGTATGTATGTGTCTATGTGTGTGTATGTGTATGCATGTGCATTATGTATGCATATGTGTGTGTATGTGTCTATGTGTGTGTATGTGTATGCATGTATCTATGCATATGCATGTGCATTATGTATGCATATGTATGCATATGTGTGTGTATGCATGTAAGTATGTATGTATGCATATGTATATGCATTATGCATGCATATGTATGCATGTATGTGTATGTGTGTGTATGTCTCTCTATGTGTCTGTGTATGCATATATGTGTGTGTATGTGTGTGTGTGTCTATGTGTGTATGTGTATGTGTGTATGCATGTGTACATGTGTGTATGCATGTAAGCATGTATGTATGCATATGCATGTGCATTATGTATGCATATGCATGTATGTGTGTATGTGCATATGTGTGTGTATCTATATATATGTGTCTGTATGCATGTGTATGTGTGTGTAAATGTGTGTGGATGTGTGCGTGTAAGTGTGTGTGTCTATGTCTGTGTGTATATTTGTGTGTATGTGTATGTGTGTGTGTGTCTATGTGTGTATGTGTGTGTGTCTATGTGTGTATGTATGTGTGTCTATGTGTGTATGTGTGTGTGTCTATGTGTGTATGTGTGTGTGTCTATGTGTGTATATACATCTCTCTCTCTCTCTCTCTCTCTCTCTCTCTCTCTCTCTCTCTCTCTATATATATATATATATATATATATATATATATATATATATATATATATATATATATATATATATATATATATATATATATATATATATATATGTGTGTGTGTGTGTGTGTGTGTGTGTGTGTGTGTCGGTGTGCATGTGTATGCGTGTGTGTAAATGTGTATGGATGTGTGTGTGTAAGTGTGTATGTGTCTATGAGTGTGTATGTGTTTATAAGGCCTATTCATGAAATTTGGAAATTATTCAAGTCCCATTAATAATACAAGTGAAGGTATTAACTTATAATTTCTATGTTATATTCTTCTTACAAAGATCAAGTCATGAATACATCTTCTTTTTGTTAAAATGTTTTAAGTTTTCAATAGACAAAAAATAATATTAGTTGATGAGCTTATTAAAAAAAAAAACAAGGAGAATATGAATAAACAAAGAAAAGCATTCAGCCTTGAAATTTTTTAAAATATGAAGTCTGTTATTATCCAATTCAATAATAATAGGTCAATTATACATTATTTGATATATCAATAAATGCTCATAAAATAAATATCCCAAAATATGATGTTATAAAAATCAATAAATTGATTTAAATTTAATTGTATAACAAATCTATCCTAATATGAATTTAGAGCTTACAATTTAATATAAACAATAAGAATATTCAATTTTGTCTCGGGTCGCTTGTTCGGGTGGTTGGGCCTCTCGCCTCTTGAGGCGGGGACGGGGGTTCAACCCCCATCAACACATGTAAGGGACATGTTTAACATGGAAAGTTGTATCTTGTTGCTGATGTGCCACCGTTTGTCCTTCTTCGCGATAGTTGTGATTGTAATTTAACCCAGCTATGTAAACCCTTATGGGATAAGGTGGGTTCCACGGATACTATGCCCTTCCTTATACAGTTGCAATTTCAAAGTTAAAGCCTGGAGGAGTAGGCCTCGGCTGAACCTCTATTTAAAAAAAAAGCAACCACATGAATTTAGATCTAATTTAACAATACTTAATAATATGCAATTTGATATACTAATAATTGTTCATTTAGGTGAATGATATGGAAATTATGTCAATACTATGTTGTTTAAAAACATGAAAAGATTTTTTTCATATAATTTTATAATAAATCTATCATACTAATTTAGAGCTTTGAAAAACAATCGAATCCAATAATAACTCAAATATATGCAATTTAGGCTACCAATAATTTTTCACTTGGTTGAACAATCCCAAAAATATGTGGTGTTTAAAAACACCAATAAAATACATGATGTTCAAATATTTTAAAATCATTGATATCATTTCCTAATATATTGTTCAAGTACATAATATGTTTCTCTATCACAAGGTCTCTGATTTACAATTGTATTGCATGTATAAGAACGTCTGTTCTTTGAGCAAATCCATCCATAAAGCCAAGGAATCATTGTTTTGGATAAAAAGTTTTCCAACTCCTCCGATGATTGCCTCCACAGCTTCCGTAGAATTACATAAGTGCCTTTCATATTCCAAATCACATGATATAATGTATCATAAAAAATAATGGTATTATTTGCATCCAAATCTGGAGAAATTTTCCAAATTGTGTCCAAGTTTTTATGATGCACAAACTTATATCCGATATGGATATCAGTTTTTTGGCATGCACCCTGACCTGCTATAATATGAAATCTTTGATGGTGTTTTGGAAAACATAGTGCAAGTGTTCTTTGAGCTATCGACACTCTTTCTCTGGTCCAAATCCACACTTCAAAAAGATCCATACAAAAATCCAAGAAGTATAATGCATCCTTGCGAACGTAATGCGCAATTCTTGTGTTCTCTTCAATAAAATTCATATGGTTTTGCAAAGATTCAAGTAATAGATCACCCCTTTCCTTATCAATTGTCTTGAGCAAAATGCCATTCATTTCCAGTATCAATACCCTTCTTTCATCTATTGGGAATGAAGAAAATCCTTGCTTTCTTGATGAAGATTCATATATGTGTGAAGACCAGCAAGACATCAATGCCAACCTTGTGTTTTCTTTGTAGTTTATATGCAAATCAGCATTTTGTTCTGCAAAAAAATTTGAAGTTAACTAGATTTATATAAAAATCAATTAAATTGTTTTACATTCTATATTACTTCATAAGCAGTAATTAAAGATATATTTAATTAAGCCATTATCATTTCTCTCAATATTCAAAACTTATAGTGAATTAAAATTGATAATACATAAGAAAATATAAGAAAATTTATTTAAATGCATGATTTTATATTCATGGGGTTTCCAATTTCCTTTTATAGTTTTTCTTACAATCAATATAATCAAAAGTAGAGTAAGCCTACTAAAAACTTCATATATATATATATATATATATATATATATATATATATATATATATATATATATATATATATATATATATATATATATATATATATATATATATATATATATATGTTTATTTGTGAAGAAAAATAATCTTTCATGAAACAAGGAAACTAACATTAAAAAAATGGGTTATCTTCAAACCAATCAAAAGATCTTGAGATAAATTTAATTATCCACCTTGCCATCAACGTTTTCTTTATCTTGCAAAAGCAAAATTTTATAAATATTTGATTGTAGATATAAAAAAACATAAATATTGTATGAAGAATTTCTTTACCTATTAAACTAAGGTATGCCTTTTGTAACCTTTTTATGTATGCTTTTGCTGCAACTCCACTTATGAAACGACTTTGTCGATAGCCCAACCTTGTAGCATACACTATTGCATGATTTTCTTTCATGCTTTTATTTTTTTAGCACACTTGTAACAATTTTAGCTACTCTTTATTTAAAAGTGGAACACCAAATGTTGAAGCTATTGTTGCTAGATCTCCCTTTTCGATTTCCTTGCAATTCAATGGAACCTCTAGCTTTGTTGATGCTATTGTTGTATGTTCCTTTTCGATTTCGTTGCAATTCAATGGAACATCTAGCTTTTTCTCACTATTATACAGAGCCATCAAAAGAAGATACTCTCAAGTTATTTGAATGATCATTTGATTCACTCAAGATATCATGGTCTTACATAGACGATGAATTCTCCATTGCAAGTTGAAACATAGGAAATATAAGATGTTTTTTGATGATATGTGGTTGTCTGATTCGATTGAGTAAAATATCTTTGGATGAAGCTCAAAACATAGGATAGAAGATCACTCGGTACTGAATGATCATGTCTTGCTTGATAAGGGGTAATGTAGATGCAATTTTCTATTGGGATAGAACCTTTGAAGAAACTATCATTAATGATAAGTTGCTCTGGTTTATATATTTCTTCAATGTGATCCATATAATAATCTTCTTGACTCCACACCATAAAAAAAGAATATCGTTTTTTTGTATGTTTCTCAATGAATCTCACATTGTTCAAAATATTATTTTTAAATGTGGATGACCAAACACCAACATGAAAGTGTTGAAGAATAGAATCTAAAAATTCAAAACATCTCCGACTTATAAATATTCTTTTGTCATCAATATTTGAATGATTTTTGACATAATCTTTCTCTGATCTATTCCATCTTATATCTTGGTTGAACAAAAGGGCATTTAGATCGAGAAGGAGAAAAGTGTTCCTTATATGAAGTGGATGATAGATATTCTCTGCATATATCAAACAATGAGGATAATAAATACACAATAACTAAAAAGAATGCTTTAAGATAACTTATTGATATATAATCAATAAATGAGTTATAATATGAATAAAATAATTGTAATATTACACAATATACTTGGTAAAATCCAAAAAGTCCTAGCATGTTGTTTCTCCATAACATTGGATAGCTTATCTGATATTCGAAAAGAGCTTTGCTCATGTAGAGTACTCGTTTCATCCTCGAAATGGCCAATAAGCTTTCCAATACCATCATCACTTATGAAATGTTTATTTTCGTTAATATCTATAAAAAAAAGAAATCCAAAAGATATATATGAATAATCAATACAATATGCAGACATATCAATACTTATTTTCTCAATTAATTTCTCTTTATGATAAAAATCTATCTATTACTTTCTCTATCTATCTATTAATTTCTCTTTCTAAACACTTATAATTAATTTCTCTATGCATCTACTTCAAATAATAAGCTTTTGATTTTAAAAACCACACAGTTCAATATTTGCATCTTAACCGTACATTTCGAAATTGTATTCAATTAAATGCATCATAATTTTAAAAACAACATGTTTCAGATTTTTTCAAACAAAAAAGTCATAAATCATGCATATCAATTTAAAAATTATAACATATGAATTTATGCATCATTGACAATAATTTTTAAATTACTCGAATAGACAAGAGATGTCTAATTTTAACTCACAAACATATGATATTAACAACAAATAAAAAGATTTAAATATAATCGATTCACGTCACTTTATTCAACAAGCTAATATATTCAAAATAAAATTCTATTGTTCAAGAAATGCAATCATCACTAGCATATAAAGAAAAATATACTTTGAAAATTATGGTATTTATTACATTACATGGAATAAATATTTTCTCAAGCTGCTTTTCCTTCTCATACATTTGAAGTACCTGCAATATCTTCATCCATTATAACAATATGCTCATCGATTTCTATATCATCCTGATTACTTTCTGATTCTTCTCCACTAGATTGTACATCAATCTCAGCATCAACATTCTCGAACACATTTGTATTATCTGTATCTTGATTCTCGATATCTGTATCTTGATTACTGATATCACACCATTGTTGCAAAGAAGTATCATTCTCAAAAACTGAAGAGCAAATTGATTCTAATTGTTTTTCTTCAACATCTAAACATATACCAAAACATCGGCGTTTTTTAGATAAACTTCTTTGAAGAACAACTCCTCGACAATACAACTCTATAACATAGCTGTCTTCACGAGCAAAACTGTTGATGAAATCATCAATGAAATTTTTTTCTATGAATTCATCCAGACCTTTATGAGCAAAAATATTTAGATTTGCTTGATCTATTCTATCAATCATCTAATTATCCTCTTTGCTAATGTACATAAGCACTATTGCAAAATCCATCTCTCCTTTGATCCAAGGATTACTACTCTGAGTGGCTCCAATTTTCAAAGTCATTTTTGTAGCTGTATGTTGAACTCCTTCCACAAGCATATGGACATAGAGGAAATCAATAAAAGATACTAGAACATATTCTGTCTTGGAGTTCATCACGTCGAGTGCAAAAATCAATCTGGAGAAGAACGTTGTTGAAATGCATTCCCGACTATGTAAATTGTATAGTTTTGAATCAAACCTAAAGAAAATAATATTGAATGGAAGAACTTGATCTGCACAACAACTTTCCACCTTGTTCAAATCGAAACCAAATCCATAGATTGACCATGGAATAACATTTACTGTGGTCTTTATTCCCATTGCAACTCTATACAAATGACTCAACAAAGTTATGGCAGCCTTTGGTAAAGGAGGAGACTTATTTGCCCTGTTTAATGAGTCTTTCACAAATGTTTCACTATAACTTTTAATTTTTTCATATTGTATGTCTATGATATTGTATTTCTCACAGAGCTTTTCCCAAGTCAAAACCTCTGTTGTTAAATCAATAAAAAATTCAATTATAGCATTTTTGAAGACACGATCTATCTTTAATCTCCATGCCATTTCTTGTCAACCATGTGCTTCAATGATTTTTTCTTTTTTAACAAACTTTTCTTCTCTTAAATTGCCTTTTGAAGTTCTAAAATTTCTTTATTGTCTAAACCTACAATACATCTGAATAATGTCAGACCTAATATAACCGTCCTTGGTGCCTCCTTCAATTGACCACCTTTCATTGCTACCATCTTTACAGATGTCGATATAACATCTTTTGTTGAATCTCTTTTACTATTTGGCACTTCACCCTTTGTATTAAGCAATGCCCCTTGACTATACAAACGCATTATTGATATCCAATTCTTCCTTTCCTCATCATTATATAAAAGAAGATGTAAATCATTCTTTATAAATCCATTTTTGTAAAGTTTGCTCTGTAGTCTCTATAAATTTCTGTAAAAAAAACATCTATAGTTTAAATAAATACAAGTTTTAAAAAATAATAATATATAGTAACTAAAACATAAAAAATACAAAGAATATAAACATACCTGGCATGATATAAATTCTCTTTTACTCTGATTAACACCTAGAGGAGGTTTGGATGGACATCCATTGGCTTTCCATTGAGATCTAGCTTGTAAAAGTTGATCCACAAATGGTTCCTTCTGTAATGACTTTGCCACCATCAAATTAGCCTCTTTAGATATCTCCCTTGAAATTTTTGGAGGACAATTTACTATAGTTTTTGCTTTTCTATATCTAAATTGTTGTCGTAACTATAATGTCACCATCGGAGAATTAATAGTTTGTAAAGTTTTCGCTGCACTAATTGAATGTTGTCCAGATATTATCCAATACTCAACTTTATCAATATCATCATGAGATAAAGTTTTTAGAGGTATTCTGACACTTGGATCAATAGGCATAACAACTCTAAGAACTTCATTCTCTTTTGGAGCCAAGACAAGATCATTCATTAATGTACGCACCCAATCTCTGTTTAATTTTCGATATATATAATTCGATGGTGCTGGAAAACATCTTTTTACATCAACATTAAATACTGCATCAGAACTGAAAGCATAGTATTCTTGTTTTTGAAGTAGTAAATCCATCATTTTATTTTCTTGTGGCTGCATACTGTATGTTCTGTTTCTTCACTCCTATTATCTAAATGTCGGATTGATACATCTTCATCGTTTTGTACAGACTTTGATGATGATCCTAAATCTTTATTTGAAGAACCTTTCAACTTTCGTTTCTTAGATCTCCCAAATACATCTGAGCTTCTCCTCAAAGATTTTGACTTTTGTGTTAATCTTTTGGCTTTTTTTATAATTTTCACTAATTCTTCTATTGATTCGATCGATCCAATTGAACCTAATGATCGATCAGACTTTGAGATACTATCTTTCATATCGTCCAAACAAAAAGTCTCCCATGATAAGCAGAACTTATTCGCATTAATATTCTCACCATGTGGAAACACTTTACACGTAAAACACGGTGTGCCTTGTGCATTTACATCTTCTTTAACATGAACAATGTTGCCCATATCACCATATGTAGATCCTGCATCTGTCATAAATAAATGTACATCTGCTTTGAATTTTCCTTCATGATCATAAGTATCAGAAAACCATTTCATGTCTTCTTTATGTGTCAAATCAGAAGATTTCTGAAGCTTAATCCTATTTGAAGGAACCTTCATCCCACTTGTTTTTTATAAATTTTCCAATGAGAATACATTATCAATCACATCGCTTTGAAATTCATTTGTGTTTTCCATTGCTCCTGAAAGTCAAACAAAAAACTTTTTTTAAAATCACATCAACATAATAACAAACATATCAATATAATAACATCAAATTTATCATTCATAGTCATCAAATTTATTATCAATACTATTCTCTCTAATTATTATACTTTAGATTATAGATTAAAATCAAATTTATGAAGTTCGAGCCTCTTAAGTTCGTGCCCCTTGTGTTTAAATTTGAAAATATATTTGAGTTAAAAATACTATTCATTTTGTTGAAAAAGATAAGAGACTTGATCTTAAGTTCAAGTGTCACATCCTATGACTCAACAGACTGAGACTTGATATGATTCAAAAGCTCGAACTTAAGTTCGAACCTGATGATGAAATATTCAGAGGCTCGAACTTAAGTTTGAGCCTCATATCATGTGAACCAACAACCCCAAACTTGATATGGTGGAACTAAGAAAACTGACAAAGGCTTGAATTGGAGTTCGAGCCTAATATTAAGGGACCTGATGACTCAAAACTTAGAAGCTCAAACTTAAGAGGCTCGAACTTAACTTCGAGCAACATACCAAGTGAACCAACCAACAATCCTAAGCTTGAAAAGCTAAGAGGCTCGAACTTAAGTTCGAGCCTCCCAAAATTCAATTGATTTTGAGGCTCGAACTTAAGTTCGAGCCTCCTTGTTCTTTTGCACATAAGACACCACAATCCTAAACTTGATATGACTGGAAAAGCTGAGAGGCTCATATCATATAACCCAACAATCCTGAACTTGATATGGTTGGAAAAGCTGAGAGGCTCGAACTTAAGTTCGAGCCTCATACCATGTGATCCAACAATCCGAAACTTGATATGGCTTGAAAAGCTAAGAGGTTCAAAGCTCCTAAAATTGAATTGATTCTAAGGCTCGAACTTAAGTTGGAGCCTCTTTGTACTTTTTTTTTTGAGAGTACAATGAATTGAAAATACACACTCATACACCCAACCTCGTAAGGTAGAGGCACCCATCATGAGAGTCTCATGGACATGTCCAGCGAGGACTTGAACTCAGGACATCCTCCTACAGCTTGGGTGGAAAAGCTGAGAGGCTCATATCATGTGACCCAACAATACTAAATTTGATATGGCTGGAAAAGCTGAGAGGCTCAAACTAAGGTTCAAGACCCCATAATTGAATTGATCCTGAGGCTCGAACTTAATTTCAAGCCGATTTGTACTTTTGCAGATAAGACGCTGTTCAATCATGTGATCCAAGAATCCCAAACTTGATATGGTGGAACTGAGAGGCTCGAACTTAAGTTCGAGCCTCATATCAAGATTGACAGTTGATATGATTCAAAGGCTCGAACTGAAGTTCAAACTTGGTATTAAGGGACACAATGACTCAAAACTTAGAAGCTGGAACTTAAGTTCGAGCCTCATATCATGTGACATAACAGACTCAAAGTTGATATGATTTATAGGCTCGATCCTGAAAGGTTCGAGCCTGATGATGCAATATCAAAATTGAGAGGCTCGAACTTAAGTTCGAGCCTCATATCATATAAATAAACAATCCCAAACTTAGGCTCAAACTGAAGAGGCTCGAACTTAACTTCGAGCGACATACCAAGTGAACCAACAATCCTAAGCTTGATATGGCTTGAAAAGCTAAGAGGCTCGAACTTAAGTTCAAGCCTCCCAAAATTCAATTGATTTTGAGGCTCGAACGTTCGAGCCTCCCAAAATTAAATTGATTTTTAAGTTCGAGCCTCTTTGTCTTTTGCACATAAGACACAACAATCCTAAACTTGATATGGTTGGAAAAGCTGAGAGGCTTGAACTTAAGTTCGAGCCTCATACCATGTGATCCAACAATCGGAAACTTGATATGGCTTGAAAAGCTAAGAGGTTTGAGGCTCCTAAAATTGAGTTGATTCTAAGGCTCGAACTTAAGTTCGAGCCTCTTTATTCTTTTGCACATAGGAAAAGCTAAAAGAGGCTCATATCATGTGACCCAACAATCCTAAACTTGATATGGCTGGAAAATCTGAGAGGCTCGAACTAAGACGTTTTTCAATCATGTGACCCAACAATCAAGTTCGAGCTTGGTATTAAGGGACACAATGACTCAAAACTTAGAAGCTCGAACTTAAGTTCGAGCAACATATCATGTGACACAACAGACTCAAAGTTGATATGATTTATAGGCTCGAACCTGAAAGGTTCGAGCCTGATGATGCAATATCAAAATTTAGAGGCTTGAACTTAAGTTCGAGCCTCATATCATATGAGTAAACAATCCGAAACTTAATATGATTATAAGTCAAAATTGAGAGGCCCGAACTTAAGTTCGAGCCTCTCAATTTGATTATAAACTTGATATGGCTGGTATGGATGAAAACTTGATATGGCTAGTATGGATGAAAACTTGGTATGGCTGGAAAAGCTGAAAGGCTCGAACTTAAGTTCCAACCTCTTTGTTCTTTTGCTCATCATGTGACCCAACAATCCTAAACATGATATCGTTGGAAAAGCTGAGAGGCTCGAACTTAAGTTCGAGCTGACTAAAATTGAATTGATGCTGAGGCTCGAACTTAAGTTCGAGCCTGTTTGTTCTTTTGCACATAAGACACTGTTCCATCATGTGACACAACAATTCCAAACTTGATATGGTGGAACTGAGAGGGTCGAACTTAAGTTCGAGCCTCATGTCAAGATTGATAGTTGATATGATTCAAAGGCTCGAACGGAAGTTCGAGCTTGATATTAAGCGACACAATGACTCAAAACTTACAAGCTTGATATGAATTTAAGTTCGAGCCTAATATCATGTGACACAACACATTCAAACTTGATATGATTTATAGGCTCGATCCTGAAAGGTTCGAGCCTGATGACATAATATCGACATTTAGTGGCTCGAACTTGATAGGCTCGAACCTGAGAGGCTCGAACCTGAGAGGCTCGAACCTGAGAGGCTCGAACTTAAGTTCGAACCTCATACCATGTGACCCAACAACGCTAAGCTTGATATGGCTTGAAAAGCTAAGAGGCTCCAACTTAAGTTTGAGCTTGCTCAACTTGAATTGATTCTAAGGCTCGAATTTAAGTTCGAGCCTCTTTGTTTTTTTTGCACATAAGACACAACAATCCCAAACTTGATATGGCATACAGGCACTATACACACACACACACACACTTATATATATATATATATATATATATATATATATATATATATACACACACACACACACACATATATATATATATGTATATATATATATATATATATATATATATATATATATATATATATATATATATATATATATATATATATATATATATATATATATATATATATATATATATATAAACATCAGTATACACACACACACATACACATACACATACACATATACACACACACAAACACATACAGATACAGATACACATACACATACACATACACATACACATACACATACACATACACATACACATACACATATACATACACACACACACATACACACACACGTATATATATAATATATATATATATATATATATATATATATATATATATATATATATATATATATATATATATATATATATATATATATATATATATATATATATATATATAAACAACAATATGTATGTAGTGTGTGTGTATATATATATGTATGTAGTGTAGGTCTGTATGTATGTATATGTGTATGTATGTAGTGTATGTGTGTATGTATGTATGTGGTGCATATGTAGTGTGTGTTGTGTGTGTGTGTGTGTATATATATATATATATATATATATATATATATATATATATATATATATATATATATATATATATATATATATATATATATATATATATATATATATATACATATACTATGTGTATGTATATATGTATATATGTCTGTGCATGTATGTATATATGTGTGTGTGTATATGTATATAGGTATATATGTATATATGTATATATGTATATATGT
>CM035409.1:139639969-139647469 GCA_020310875.1 Ceratopteris richardii | reverse complement strand
TAGAGCTTTCCAACTAGCTATCATATGCGTGAAACGGATCTCTAGAACTCAAGTTATGGCCTTCACAATATGACCCTGTATGACCTTCCAAAACTGGAAACTTTGCCTGTTTTAGTAAATTTCGCTGTCTAAAAATAAAAATTCGATGCCTAGCATCGACTTGCAACCAAAGTCGATGTCGGGCATCGACTTTGAGCTTTTTCAGCCACTTTTTCAGCACCAGAATTAGCCTCTTTTACACACACATGAACAAGACCACTTTATGTGGGAAGTCGATGCCAGGCATCGACTTTATGCTGAAACTCGATGCCAGGCATCGAGTTGCTCCACAAACCTCATGATTTTAAGAAGTTTCATCAGTAGATAAAAGTCAGATATTCAGCTAGGATTCGATGCCAGGCATCGACTTGCTTGGAAAACTTCAACCTTTTAAATCATTACACAGAAGACAAACACTGGAGATGGAAGAAGAAGACATATACACAGAACTTTAACTAGTTCTTATCATAGCTATGAAAACTCAGAAGCTTACAAGTGCTTTCTCACTCAGAGAAGCCCGAGTATACTCAGTCATACAAATTGAACTCTAACTCACTCTATCATTGTCTTCCCTTCTTCTCTCTTGCCGCGTCAGTTGATACAAACTAACTTATATAGATTTTCTCATTCTCGTGATTTTTAAAAAAACTTATAGAACTAAAGTGAACTAACTTTACAAATATAATACACTTGTTAATTTGTCCCTTCACATAGGCATGTGGTTTTCTTCTGAAGCTTTGACCCTCAAATATATGTCCACTTAGTGATTGTTTCTCCAACAGCTCCCCCTCAATCACTATTTGGCATTCTCTGTTTCTTCATATCATCTTCTTTTCTTTTACTCCTGCCATGCTTTTGAATTTGCTGGTCTTCACACCATCCAAAATCTTTGTCATTATGTCTGCTAACTGATCTTTAGTAGAAATATACTCCACTTCAATCTCCTTCTCCATTACCTTTTCTCTGAGAAAATGATACTGTATCTCTATGTGCTTTGTCCTTGCATGAAAAACTGGATTTGCTGCAAGATAAAGTGAAATCATATTATCTCCATGTATTGTAGGTGTACCTTGATCAATGCCCAAGCTTTTGAACAATGTCTGCATCCATATGACCTCCTTAGCTACTTCCACAAGTCCTTTGTACTCAGCTTCAGTTGATGATAATGCTACTGTATGTTGTTTCTTTGAACACCAACTTACAAGCTTATCACCAATGTATATCATGTAACCATGAGTTGATCTTCTGTGATCCTAGTTACCTGCCCAGTCTGAGTCACTATAGACTCTCAACTTCAAATCTGATGTAAAAGGATAATATAATCCTTCCTTTATAGTTCCTTTGATATATCTGAGAACTCTTTGACCTGTAATCCAATGTGGGTCCTTTGGACAATGCATGAACTGTGATAAAACTCCCACTGCATAACTAAGATCAGGTCTTGTTAGTGTAGCATAAATCAAACTACCCAAAAGAGATTGATACTTCCTCATATCTTTGTATTCTGCACCATCATATTTACTGAGCTTGTGGTTGACTTCCAATGGAGTTGAAGCTTCTCTGCAATTTTCCATATCAAACTTCTTCAATAGATTCAGAAGATACCTTTCTTGTGATACATATATGCCATGATCTGTATAAGTGACTTCCATTCCAAGAAAGTATGATAAATTTCCTAGATCACTGATCTTGAATTCTTTTTCAAGTAATATCTTTACCTCCTTGATTCCTTCATCTCAAGTACCTATAATTATAATGTCATCTACATAAATACAAATGTAGATTGTACCTTCCTCTGCTCTTTTGATAAGTAGACTTGGATCTGCTTTTGAACTTTGATATCCAAGATCATTTAGATACTTCACCAGTCTATAGTTCCATGCTCTTGGAGCTTGCTTCAATCCATACAATGCTCTTCTCAACCTGCAAACAAAATTTGGATACCTAGAATCTATAAACCCTTGAGGTTGTTGCATGTATACCTCATCTAATATGTATCCATTCAAGAATGCATTCTTTATATACAATTGGCTTAGGGTCCATCCTTTTGAAGCTGCAATAGCAATGATTGTCCTTATAGTTGACATCTTAGCTACAGGACTGAATGTCTCATCATAATCTATGCCATAGGTTTGGGCATAGCCTTTCACCACCAGTCTAGCTTTGTATCTGGCTATACTTCCATCTGCAAGCTTCTTCACTTTATAAACCCATTTATTTCCAATTACTTTCTTACCATTTGGTTTAGGAATAAGTTCCCATGTCTTGTTCTCCTCCAGTGCATTGAATTCTTCCTTCATTGCTTCTTCCCATTGCTTCTTACCTTTAGCTTCATCATAGTTCTGAGCTTCTTTGACCATATAAGCATAGTTCTTCTGAGTTATGTAAGAAGTATCATAAGAATACCTTTCTGGTTGTCTTCTAGTCCTGCTTGACCTTCTTGGTTCACATTCTTCATAAGTTTCTGGATACACCTCTTCATCAAATATAGGAGCTTCTTCATTCCTTCTTGTTAATCCACTTCTGGATGTACTTGCTTGCATATAGTCTTCATCTCTATTCACCTCCACAATTGATTTTCCTTTCTCACATCTTCTTACCTCTTCTTCAAATTCTTCAGTTGTATGAATTTGATCTGCATACCAACTTTTTTGTTCATCAAATGTAACATCTCTTGAAACAATAAATTGTTTGGTTAAAGGATTCCACAACCTGTAACCCATCTGCTTTTCATCATAACCAATGAACACATATTTTTCTACCTTTGGTTCAAGTTTATGCCTAAGTTGTGATGGCACATAAGCATATGCAATTGAACCAAACACTTTACAATGATCTAGTGTTGGTTTCTTACCCCACCAAGCTTCATATGGAGTCATTCCATTTAGAGCTGCACATGGTAATCTATTCACAAGATACGTAGCTATATTTACAGCCTCAACCCAAAGATAATTTGGACAATTCTTCTCCTTCAGCATAGCTCTAGCAAACTCAACCAAAGTCCTATTCCTTCTTTCTACTACACCATTTTGTTGTGGTGTATACCTGCAAGTTATTTCTCTCTTAATACCTGCATTCCAAAGATAATCATTGAACTCTTGGGAGAAGTATTCTCCCCCTCCATCAGACCTCAGTCTCTTAAGCTTTTGACCTGTGACTCTCTCTGCATATGCATGAAAATGCTTGAAGGCTCCAAACACTTCTGATCTTTCCTTCAAAACATATAATGTTATCCATCTTGTAGCATCATCAATGAAAAGAACATAATACCTTGATCCACTGATAGATCCTTCTTTTGTTGGTCCCCATACATCTGTATGAATGAGCTCTAGTAATCCATCATGTTTGAATCCTTTCTTTTGAAATGGTAATCTGTGTGCTTTTCCCATTTGACATGCTTCACATTTATAAACCATATGTTGATTCTGCACATTTGGTAATCCTAGTACAGACTGATTAGCAACCATAGCTTTAATTCCTCTTTCATTGAAGTGACATAATCTCTTATGCCAGAGATCAAGTTCTGTAATCACTCCTTCACCATGTGTGAGCAAAGCTTGACCAATGTTCCCTTGTACTCTTAAAGTAAAGAGTCTACCTTCTTTCTTACCACAAACAATCTGATTATATCCATTCTCTGGATCTTCAACAAATACTCCTTCATTTGTAAACCTGACTTGAAAACCTTTTTCAACTATCTGTCCCACACTAATCAAGTTTTTAGGTATTGTAGGAACATACAAAACATTGGTTAGCAAATCTGCTCCACTCTTGCATTTCACTTTTCCAATTGAATGTACACTATGTCTTGTATTATCACCTGTTTGAACTGTATGACTAGAAATGCCTTTTTCCAATTCTGACATCAATTCTATGTTTCCTGACAGATGATTAGAACATCCAGAGTCAATGTAAAATACCTTTAGATCTTCTTTATCTGATGTGCAGATTGAATTCATCATCAATTATGTATGACTTTCATTCTGTGTGTCATTTGCATAGTTGTAGTAGGTGGTGTTGTAGGATTGATTCTGTCCCCAACTTCTTCCTCCACCTCTACCATAGCCTCCTCTTGGATTTTGTCTACCTCTTTGAAAATTACTTTGATATCTTCCACCTCGACCTCTGCTATTGTTGTTTTGATTCTGGTTTGATCCTTGTTGATTGTGCCAATAGTCATGAGCCAAATGATTACATCAATCCACAGATCCAGCAAGCCTTCTTGTTGTTATTTTGATTACCTCTAACTCTTCCAAAACCTCTTGCTCTTCCTCTACCAGTGCCTTTACCTCTTGCATAATAAACTTGAGAAGTTGACTCTTCTTCATCCTTTGCTTTACCTTTATCTCCTTTCTTCTTATTCTTCATGTACATTGCAGAACTTTGTCTTTTATCTCCATCTCCCTTCAAGTCTTGCTCAAATGTGAGCATCAAACCAAGCAACTGGTTCAAATCTGGAACATAATGATTTAATGAAAGTTCTGTTGATAAGAGAAAAGGTTTCCACCTTTCATCCCCTCTCAAACCTGTAAGTAATTGAGCAATCAACTTGTGATCCTCAATATCTTCATCTATGGATCCAAGACTATCTGCTAGATCCTTCATCTTAGTGACATAATCACTAATACTTTGGCTTGGCTTCTTCTTGAATGTTGTAAACTCTTACCATAGACTTGCTTTACGAGCTTTAGTAGTGCTTTGGAAATGATACTCCAATGCATTCCATATATCTCTAGATGATTCCAATCCTCTAATGTGTGGTAGCAAATGATCAGAGATTGTATTGTAGATGTAGGCTTTTGCACTTGCATCCTTCTTCTGCCAATGCTTTAAAGCATCAAGTTCCTCTTTCTTTGGTCAACTTTCATCTTCAAATACTGGCTTCTCTTCTTCACCTGTTACATATATCATGAGATCCTTACTCATAAGTAAGGCTTCCATTCTCATTACCCATGCGGGGTAATTATCTCTGTCCAGTTTGTCAATGGAGATATGATCTGCCGTACTCCTTTCTTTCTACTGCAACCTTTGAGCTTAAAGGATAAAGAATATTACCTTTTGGAGTTCTTTGTGTATGAGGATACTTTTGAAGTAACCTTTTGATGCCTTGTGTCTTGAAATGCTTCACCTTTCAAACTTAAATGAAAAACTTTTCAAAACTTCTCGTACCTTTGCCTCCTTCTGCTCTTTAGGACCTTTGTGCTCTGATACCACTTGTTGATGTGTAAAACACCACAAGAAATGAATTAATGTGACACTAGAACACCTCTATGGTCACCATTAACTCATTGCCACTCCAAACTTTGAGAAATGATAGCCGAAACCAAGAACTTTGCTTCTTCAAATTTTTCTAGTCACTCAAATGACATACCTTCAGTATTTTGCTAATTGCTCTTAGCTCACATATTATTTCTCCAAGATCTTTTAGAGGCTGAAACTAGAAGAGTAGAGCTTTCCAACAAGCTATCATATGCATGAATTGAATCTCTAGAACTCAAGTTATGGCCTTCACAAGATGACCATGTATGACCTTCCAAAACTGGAAACTTTGCCTATTTTAGTAAAAATTCGATGCCTAGCATCGACTTGCAACCAAAAGTCGATGCCGGGCATCGACTTTGAGCTTTTTCAGTCACTTTTTCAGCACCAAAATTAGCCTCTTTTACACACACATGAACAAGACCACTTTATGTGGGAAGTCGATGCCAGGCATCGACTTTATGCTGAAACTAGATACCAGGCATCGAGTTGCTCCACAAACCTCATGATTTTAAGAAGTTTCATCAGTAGATAAAAGTCAGATATGAAGATAAGGACTTATCAGCTAGGATTCGATGCCAGGCATCAACTTCTCGCATAAAACTCAACCTTTCAACATACATTCGATGCCAGGCATCGACTTGCTTGGAAAACTTCAACCTTTTAAATCATTACACAGAAGACAAACACTGGAGATGGAAGAAGAAGACATATACACAGAACTTTAACTAGTTCTTATCATAGCTATGAAAACTCAGAAGCTTACAAGGGCTTTCTCACTCAGAGAAGCCCGACTATACTCGTTCATACAAATTGAACTCTAACTCACTCTATCATTCTCTTCCCTTCTTCTCTCTCGCCGCGTCAGTTGATACAAACTAACTTATATAGATTTTCTCATTCTCGTGATTTTTAAAAAAACTTCTAGAACTAAAGTGAACTAACTTTACAAATATAATACACTTGTGAATTTGTCCCTTCACATAGGCATGTGGTTTTCTTCTGAAGCTTTGACCCTCAAATATATGTCCAATTAGTGATTGTTTCTCCAACATTGTACACATACATGTTGCAATGTATACTTCCCTAAGCACAAAATCCCCTTGACTAGGAGTACTCGATACCCCGTCTACCCTCTCTATAAGTAAGTTCGACAGTGATATGAAATGAGCTTCTTCATGATGAGAAGAGAGCAATCTCCATCCAAAGTTGGCAGTGTACTAAGAGATCATTGATGGAAACAAGGTTTGGATGGGCCACTTTTAGAGTTTGAAAACTAAAGTTTGGAGATAAGTACTAAAAGATAGAGTTATGTACTTGTAAGAAAAATTTCAAGGTCCATGTATGAGCATAATGAAAAGACTTTGAGAAGCTTTGATATGTTAAGGGAAGGAGAGAAGATCCCCGCTTGCATAGTTTGGTTTTCTCTAAGATATGCACCCTCCATGGCATCTTTTTCTTTCTCATTGAGTTATTTCTCATTGCATTATTTCTCATTGTTCTCCATAGCAAACATGTGCAAATGAGTGAGCTTGTTCTTCGCATACATTGCATCTATTTTTTCTTAGCTTTCGCTTTCTTATAAATTTGTCCTCTCTGATCTTTCTCAGCTTCTTTACTTCCTCTCCTTTCTCTCCTCCGTGCTTCTCCTACCTCTCTATATGGGAGCACATGTAACACTTGTATAGTTCCTTTTGCATGGATACAAAATGATGCAAATCACATGTATAGCAATCCAACATGGGAATATATTTGGACTCAAATGTAGTATACAATCCATACATATATCTTTTCACTAGAAGGAATGGTGGAGGGAAGAGAAACAATCTCTCTCTCTCTCTGTATGCATGCACATGGGGGAGTAGAGAGAGATGATTCTCTCCTTCTGTCTTTAAGGTGCCATACAGAAATTTCCCACTCATTTTGATGTTCTTGAAAGTGATAGGTTGCTTCAGTTTGGAGTACATGAGAAAGCATGATGGCACTTTTGCAAACTTTGAAGCTTCTCATTATGGGAGTTCCATGATCTTGGACGTTAAAAAATTTTTAGAAGAGGCACATAGTTACTACTATCAAGACATGCACATGATTCAAGGAAATCCAAATAGGCTTTCAAAGTCAAGCTAAAATTTCCTATGAAGGTTTCTTTGAAAGAGATGTCTATGTTGTAAGCTCCTAAGTTGGAATTTATGTATGCTAAGA
>CM035409.1:139542469-139629969 GCA_020310875.1 Ceratopteris richardii | reverse complement strand
TTGAGTAACATAAATTCAAATTTACAGTGAAACGTCTATTCAACTTGAAGTCAATGAAGCTATAACTTTTGTGTGTTGAAGATAGACGTCTGCGGAAGCACGCGAACAACACAAGGAAGAAGAAGAAGCTTGGAGCACAACACACAAGACTGAATGTATTACTAGAGAATGTACAAAGATAAGTAGCCCATTAGGGCAATAGGCGTATATACAAGCCGGGGGAAAAAAACCTCCTAAAGAGGGAAAAAAGTGCCCCGGCGGTCTTAGAGTGTTCACACACATCACTACCTAAATATATCAACAAATCCCCCCTGGGAGTGATGCGGTGAACAAGGAGCTGGCACTCATGTATAAGGAAGTGCCAAGCTATGTGGAAATCACTCCACAAAAGGAAGTAAGCCCAAAGCTTTGCAGAAAGCTTCAAACTTCTCCCTAGGCAGAGCCTTCATGAAAAGGTCTGCAATGTTCTCCTGCGTGGGCTTATATGCCAAGCTGATCTCCCCAGCAGAGAACCTCTCCCTGACATAGTGATAATGCACCTCAATGTGCTTAGTGCGAGCATGGAACACAGGGTTCCTCGCAACTGCCAATGCGCTCTGACTGTCAGTGAAGATGGTGGTGGCAGAAGACTGGCCAACACCCAAATCATCCATAAGGCGTCTGAGCCACACAGACTCAACAGTCGCTGTGAAAGCTTCCCTATACTCAGCCTCACAACTGGAAGTGGCCACAGTAGGCTGCTTCTTGCTCAACCAAGATATACATGAGCTACCAAGCATGAAGCAAAAACCACTGGTGGACACACGAGTGTCATAGCAACCAGCCCAATCTGAGTCAGAAAAAGCATGCAAATCTGGCGGTAGTGATCCCCCCTTGGGATAAAACAACCCAAGTAGCCGAGTACCACTCAAGTAGCGAAAGATGCGCTTAACCGATTTCCAATGCATGACTCCTGGGCAATGCATAAACCTGCTCATCTGTGAGACAGCAAACTGAATATCTGGCCGAGTAATGCATAAGTAAATCAAGCATCCAACAACCTACTGATAGAGAACAACATCAAATGCATCTCCAGCATCATGAAGACTCAATCGTAAACCTGTCTCCATAGGAGTGGCAATAGGCTTACAGTCTTCAAGGCCAAAACGCTGCAATAATGTGTCAATATATTTCGTTTGACACAAAGCCATTCCACCATCAATGTGCATAAACTGAATGCCCAAATAGTGATGCAAATGCCCCAAATCAGACATCTCAAATGAGGCATGCAAATCAGCCTTAAAATCAGCAATATGTGTCTCAATAGGACCAGTGAGCAGCATGTCATCAACATAGACAACAGTGATCAGAAGCACATCATTAGCACGCTTAACATATAAGGTGCTTTCAGTTGGACTATTCTCAAAACCATGTGCAATCAGATAGGCATGTATCTTCTCATACCAAGCACGTGGTGCTTGCTTTAAACCATATAATGCCTTCTTTAACCTACAAACCTGGTTTTCATGCCCTTTCTGCACAAAGCCACGGGGCTGAAAAACATACACTTCTTCATGCAAGTCACCATTCAGAAATGCTGTTTTAATGTCCAACTGATGTACATTCCAACCATGATGGGCTGCAAGTGCACAAATGCTGCGAACAGTAGTCATACGGCATGTAGGTGCAAAGGTCTCATCAAAATCAATGCCTCTTTCCTATGCATAACCCTTTGCAACAAGCCTAGCCTTATACCTGTCAACTGTACCATCAGGTTTACGCTTCAGCTTGTATACCCACTTAGTGCCAATGGCCTTCTTGCCAGGAGGCAAGTCACATAAAGACCATGTATCATTCTTCATTATAGCATCATATTCAGATTGCATAGCAGCCATCCAATTTTCTGAATTTTGTGCTTCATCAAAAGAAACAGGCTCATTCTCATCACAGAGACTAGATGCAGCCATAGCATAGCAATCTGATGCAAAGGAGGCACTATGAGAGCCTGAACGAGTACAATATGACAAAGGTGCATCTAATTTGCTGTCACGCAAAGTCTGCACCAACCATTTTGGCATAGTTTTTGCCTGCTCAATATCAGCTCTCTCATTAACAAGTGCATCATGTAAATTTGCATCAGAAATGGAATGATCTGCATCATCATATGAAACCTGCAAAGGCTAAGAAGTTGCCTCATTAGGACCAGCACTAGCCTGTCCACCTGTAAAAAGAGGCATCAAAGTATCATACATGTCTTTGGAGCTAACAGATGTCTCCTTAGTACATGAAAGCAATGGCTGAATAGCATCTTCCACAAAGACAACATCACGGCTAACCAGAATGTGTTTAGTATGTGGATGATACAGACGATAGCCTTTACTTTCAGAACTGTACCCAACAAAAATACATTTTACTGCCTTATCATCCAATTTTCTGCGATGTTGTTCAGGCACTAATGCATATGCCAAACAACCAAAAACACACAGATGAGCAACAGATGGCTTGCGGTCATGCCAAGCCTCATATGGAGTGATAGACTGCAACGCTTTAGTGGGACACCTGTTCAGTACATATGCTACACACATGACAGCCTCAAGCCAGAAACTATGTGGTAAAGCCTGACTTTTGACCATGCACCTCGCCATCTCCATGAGTGACCTGTTCTTTCGGTCAGCAACTCCATTCTGTTGAGGTGTATACGGCATTGTACACTGGTGTTTTATCCCACGTTCAGCCAGAAATGCATTAAAATCTGAAGACATATATTCCCCCCCTCGATCAGAACGGAGGGTGCCCATTTTACATGCTGACAGATTTTCAGCTAAAACCAAAAACTGTTTGAAGCACATGAACACTTCGGACTTTGCTTTGAGTGGATATAACCATGCATGCCTGGAAAAATCATCAATGAAAGTCACGAAGTAAAGGTAATTTCCAAAAGAGGGTGTCTGCATAGGACCACAGACATCACTACGTACAAGCTGCAATTTCTGCGTAGCCCGAACTGAACCATCTTTTGGAAAGGAAGAACGCTGCATTTTGCCCAAAATACAGCCTTCACAAACATGTTTTCCAGGTGCCTCAAGTTTGGGCAAAGAGGACACCATTTCAGATTTCTGTAGGCGTAACAAACTAGCAAAATTCAGATGACCAAAGCATGCATGCCAAAGCTTTGCATCTGACATAGCCTGAGAATCATGAACTGCACATGCCGAATCATTCACAGATCTTTCATAGTCGATGAGCTTATACAGCCCACGACATAAAATGCCAGAAGCAATAATCACATCGCCATTTGAGAGATCATGAACTGTACACCTGTCATCAACGAATTTCACAACCAAGCCAATCTTGGCTAATGCAGAAACTGATAACAGGTTCTTTTTGATCCCTGGCACAAATAAAGCATCTGGCAAAGTGAAAGAACTACCATCAGCAGTAGTCAGAATGATCTTACCAACTCCCATAACAGGATAAGAGGAGTTATTGGCGCATGTGACAGTATTCCCTGTAGGGGCAGGCTCGAGTGAAGAGAAGAAACTACGCTGCGAGGTAATATGTTTGGTCGCCCCACTGTCAAAGTACCAAACATCTGAGTCTACTGCAGACATGCACTGATCATGTGAAGATGGGTCAAAACTGCAGACAATAGTAAACGCCCATTCTTCTTCCTGCACAAGATTTGCAGACTCTGTTTTTGGTGTAGAGGCCTCTGCAACAACCATTCCAGCCTCTTTCTTCTTTGCCTCTTTAGCAGCCAGTTTTGGACAGTTCTTTATAATATGATCATTTCCTTTACAGTACTTGCAGAACAATTTCTTCTTTTCTGATTTCTTTTCACCTTTATCTTGGTTCTTTCGATTGTGCAGCATTTGCAGATTTCTGCTTACTAGTAGAAGAGCTCCATTTTCCTTTGCCCTTCTGACTAGCCAGGAAAGCTTGATCTGCAACATGCATAATGGACCTGTTCTGCCTGGACTGATCTTCCTGCAACAGAACAGAGACTAATTCCTCAAATGACAAGGCATTCGGATTGCCTTTCATCATCAACCGAAGAGTAGAGGCAAAACTCTGATATGAATCAGGAAGACCATTCAGAACGGTCTGCACAAGTGAGCTATCTGGTATAACCTCATCAGCAGAAATCAATTGTTCCTTCAGGTCTTTGATCTTTGTAAGAAAACTGTCCATAGAATCACCTTCATTCATGTGCTCACTCTCCAACTGTTTTCAGAGGTAAGCAACACGAGCCTCATTCCTAGCCTGGTACAAAGTGGTAAGTGTATCCCAAGCATCCTTTGCTGTTCTGCAAGAGCGAATGTGAGGAATAATGGCACGTTTGACAGACAAGGCTATCAATGCATGTGCCTGGGCATCTCTGCCATCCCAACGAATCTGCTCTGCAGTAGGTGCAACAGAAACAGCAGCATGGACAGGAATCTGCGGAATATCATCTTCGACACCATCTTCATCAGCTCTAACACCTGTGTTTGCAGTACCTGTCGTTACAGGTGTAACAGGACGTCTTTCAACACCCTGCACAATGTTCCACAATCCTTTTGCAACCAGTACATGTCGCATCATATAAGCCCATAATGGGTAGTTAGTACCATCCAACTTATCCTCAACAGCCAACATACGAAATACATCACAGCTTTCAGCCATGGCCAGTGACTAAAATACCTTGATGCAGAAAATTGACTGTATCTCAAAAAGTTGAACAGAACTGCCCAGACTAGTTCTGCTAGACCTGTAGCAGACTTCGAGACGCTTAAACTAGCGAATAGAAACTGGTATATACCTTTGGCACAAAAGGACAAAATAGCCTACACAAGCGCTGTGATAGTGCGTTCGGAGGTCGAAACGAGCTCAGATCGCGATTTTGGCACAACATAGCAAAGCTGTTTTGATCTCGAAAACACCCTGAGTATGCTCACCAAATTTCGTGCGAATCTGAGACTGCAAACGGAGGAGTGTCGACGGCGCCCTAGAAGAAGCGACGACCTGCTCTGATACCAATTGTTGGAGATAGACGTCTGCGGAAGCACGCGAACAACACAAGGAAGAAGAAGAAGCTTGGAGCACAACACACAAGACTGAATGTATTACTAGAGAATGTACAAAGATAAGTAGCCCATTAGGGCAATAGGCGTATATACAAGCCGGGGGAAAAAAACCTCCTAAAGAGGGAAAAAAGTGCCCCGGCGGTCCTAGAGTGTTCACACACATCACTACCTAAATATATCAACATTGTGTGTAATGTACACACAAAAATACACACACAGAAAGATATACATATCAGCATTTATGTATGTATACTATATATGCTATTTGAGCCAGAAGGGTCAAATTTCAACCAGTACCAGCTTTGTGCATCTATGTCTGCATCTTACATGAACCTCAGCATAGGTCCTTGACCTTTGCTAGAGTTTTTAGTTCGCTCATAAGTCTATTTGGAAGCCACGACTGGTGCAAAAGGAGGCATAGGAGGACATTGCATCACTTGTGCGAAAACGACTGGTTTCACTACTTTGAGAAGTTCCAATTCTCACATGGAAGTTGCGTGAAGTGAATTATATTCGCGATCTAATACACTATTCATTTGTCTATGGGAAGCCACCTTTAGCTCGCGAAATGAAGTCCTCAATTCAAAGTTACATCGGTTCCCGTTTGTATCTTGCTATATATGAGAGGCGAAAACTTAAGTTCGAGCCTTTAAATATATATAAGGCTCGAACTTAAGTTCGAGCCTCTGAATTTTGATATGAGGTTTGAACTTAAGTTTGAGTCTCTCGATTTTTCTAGGGAAAAGAAGAGTATTTTTAACTCAAATTTATTTTGAAATTTGAACAAAAGACGCTCTAACTTAAGTTTCAGTCTGTTAAGTTGAACACTCTCCTCTATTAAAGTTGGGATCTAAGAAGCTCGAACTTAAGTTTGAGCCTCTGATCAAGTTCAAATTCGAGAAGTCAAAACTTAAGTTTGAGATTCAGAGAGGATTGAACTTGAGTTTGAGTTTCAATTTAACTTGGAAATAGAGAGAGTTGGAACTTGTATTCAATTTTGAGTTCAAATTAAGTTTGTGTTTCTATTCAACTTTGAGTAACATAAATTGAAGTTTAGAGTGAAACCTCTATTCAACTTGAAGTCAATGAAGCTATAACTTTTGTGTGTACTATACACACAAAAATACACACATAGAAAAATATACATAGCAGCATTTATATATGTATACTATACATGCTGCTTGAGCTAGAAGGGTCAAATTTCAGCCACTACCAACTTTGTGCATCTATATTTGCATCGATGCGAGCTCCTATCGATAGAGTGTGTGCATGTACAAACCTCGGCATAGGTCCTTGACCTTCACTAGAGTTTTTAGTTCGCTCGTAACTCTATTTGGAAGCCACGACTGGTGCAAAAGGAGGCATAGGAGGACATTACAACACGTGTAAAAATTGCTAGTTTCACTACTTTGAGAAGTTCCAATTCTCACATGGAAGTTTCATGAAGTGAATTATATTCGCGACCTAATACACTATTCATTTGTATATGGGAAGCCACCTTTAGCTCGCGAAATGAAGTCCTCAATTCAAAGTTACAGTGGTTCCCGTCTGTATTCTGCTATATATATGAGAGGCTCAAACTTAAGTTCGAGCCTTTAAATATACTTAAGGCTCGAACTTAAGTTTGAGCCTCTAAATTTTGATTTTGTTGTGTCACATGATATGAGGCTCGAACTTAAGTTCGAGCTTTTGAATCATATCAAGCAGCCTGTTGAGTTACATGATACTAACTTAAGTTTGAGCCTCTCAACTTTTCCAACAAAAAGAGAGTATTTTTAACTCAAATCTATTTTGAAATTTGAACAAAAGATGCTCGAACTTAAGTTACAGCTTTTTAAGTTGAGAAGCTCAAACTTAAGTTTGAGCCTCCAAATGTTCGAGCCTCTGAATTTTGATATTGTTACGTCACATAATATGAGGCTCGACCTTAAGTTCAAGATTTTGAATCATATCAAGCATTTTGTTAGGCTACATGATACGAACTTAAGTTTGAGCCTCTCAGCTTTTCCAATGAAAAGAAGAGTATTTAGGGTTTAGATGATATGAGGCTCGAATTTAAGTTTGAGCCTCTCAGTTTTTCCAGGGAAAAGAAGAGTATTTTTAACTCAAATCTATTAAGTTGAGTAGTCTCCTCTATTCAAGTAGGAATCTAAGAAGCTCAAATTTAAGTTTGAGCCTCTAATCAAGTTCAAATTCGAGAAGCGAAAACTTAAGTTTCAGATTATGAGAAGATTGAACTTGAGTTTGAGTTTCAATTTCACTTGGTAATAGAGAGAGTTGGAGCGTGTATTTAATTTGGAGTCCAAATAAGTTTGAGTCTCTATTCAATTTTGAGTAACATAAGTTCAAATTTAAAGTGCAACCTGTATTCAACTTGAAGTCAGTGAAGCCTACTATATACAAAAATACACAAATGCAAAGATATGCATAACAACATTTATATATGTATAGTATATATGCTATTTGAGCTTTGAGCCAGAAGGATCAAATTTTAGTTTGAGCCTCTATTTAACTTTGGGGTTTGAGCCTTTATACAATTTGGAGTCGCACTTAAGTTTGAGCCTCTATTCAACTTTGATTACGATAAGTTCAAATTTATAGTGGAAACCTCTATTCAACTTCAAGTCAGTGAAGCTGAACTTAAGTTTGGATATTGATTCAAGTTGGAGTTTAAGATTCTATTGACCTTGGAATCGAAGAGGCTGAACTTAAGTTTGAATCTCATGCTCGAATTTAAGTTTGAGCCTCTATTTAATTCGGATTTAGAGAAGCTTGAACTTAAGTTCCAGTCTTTATTCAACTAAGAGTGAGAAAGACTAAAACTTAAGTTCGAGCATGTTAAGTTCAACACTCTCTTGGATCCAAAAGAACTTACAAATTTGAACTCAAGTTCGAGCCCATGAGTCATATCAAGTTTGTGATTGTTGGCTCACATGATATGAGGCTCCAACTTAAGTTTGAGCCTCTCAACATTTCTGGCAAAAACAGGCTTCAACTTAAGTTTGAGCCTCTCAAGTTTTCTGGTAAAAACACTAATATTATTAACTCAAATCTTCTTGCATCTACAAAAGCTAAGCCTCTGAATCATATGAGTTGAGTTATGAAGCTCAAAATTTTTCAGCTTTTCCAAAAGTTGCTAGAACTTAAGTTCGAGCCTCTTAACTCATGAATCCAAAAGAGCTAAGAGGCTCGAACTTAAGTTCCCACCTTTAGAATCATATCAACTTTGAGCCTTCACATGATATGAGACTCGAACTTAAGTTTGAGCCCATGAATTTTATGTTGTGTCACATAATATGAGGCCCGGACTGCTTTGAATCATGTCAAGTCTTAGTTTGTTTAGTTACAAATGAGGCTCGAACTTAAGTTCGAGCTTCTAAGCTTTTCCAGCAAACAGGATAGTATTTTTAACTTGAATCTATTTTGAAATTTCAATAAAAGATGCTCGAACTTAAGTTTGAGCCTATTACGTTGAATACTCTCTTACATCCAAAAGAACTAACTGAAGGTGAAACTTAGGTTTGGATGTCGATTCAAGTTGGATTTTAAAATTGAATGTTTGTTGAACGTAGAGTCAGAGAGGTTTGAACTTAAGTTTGAACCTCTATTCAATGTGCAGTTTGAAAGGCTCGAACTAAATCTATTCAAGTTGGAATCTAACAAGCTCGAACTTAATTTTGAGAATTAGAGAGGATTAAACTTCAGTTTGAGAAACCAAAACTTAAGTTTGTAAATCAGATAGGATTGAAATTCAAACTATGAACTTCAGTTTGAATTTCATTTCAGCTTGGATAGAGAGAGTTTGAGCCTGTATTCAATTTGGAGCCTCTGAATCATATCAAGTTCGAGATTGTTTGGTCACATGATATGAGGCTCAAACTTAAGTTCGAGCCTCTCAGGTTCTCCAAGAAATAGATTGATATTTTTAACTCAAATCTACAAGAGCTAAGCCTCTGAATCATATCGATTTGAGCCATTTAGGTTCAAGAGGACTAATATCTTCTTGCATCTACAAGGGCTAAGCCTCTGAATCATATCAAGTTGAGTCTGTTATGGCAAATGAAATGAAGCTCAAACTTTTTCAACTTTTCCAAAAGTTGTTGGAAAGTAGCCTCTTAACTCATGCATCCAAAAGAGCTAATAGGCTTGAACTTAAGTTCGAGCCTTTGAATAGCAAGATGATCAAAAGCTGAAAAGTTTAAGCCTCTGAAAGATGAACAAAAGATGCTCGGTCTTAAGCTCGGCCCCATGAGTTTTGAGTTTGTTGTGTCACATAATATGAGGCATGAGGATTGAACTTAAGTTCGAGCCTTTTAATCATATCAAGTTTCAGTCTATTGAGTTAGATGATATGAGTTTGAGCCTCTTAGCTTTTCCAGCAATAAGAATTCAATCTCTCTTAAACTTAGAGTTGAAGAGGCTCAAACTCAAGTTTGAAGCTCTATTCAATGTGTAGTTTGAAAGGCTCGAATTTAAGTTTGAGCCTCTATTAAATTTGGAATTTGAGAAGCTCAAAATTAAGTTTGAGAGTCAGAAAGGATTCAACTTGAGTTTGAGTTTCAATTCAACTTGGAAATAGAAAGAGATTGAGCCTATATTCAATTTGAGTCGGAATTAAGTGAGCCTCTATTCAACTTTGAGTAATGTAAGTTTCGAACATAAAGTGGAACCTCTATTCAACTGAAGTCAGTATTGTACACACTAAAATACACACATACAAAGACATACAACATCATTTCAGGGATGGTTTGAGTGCCTCTTAACATGCTAGCATCAAAATGAAGTTAGAGATTTTTATTCTTGTAGTTTCCTTGATTTTTGACTAGACTCAAAGTTAAGTTCAATTAGTGAATGTTTGTATATGCAAATATGGATTATTTTTTAGTGTGTACAATACTGAAATCAGTATTGTACACACTAAAATACACACATACAAAGACATACATAACATCATTTTAGGGATGGTTTGAGTGCCTCTTAACATGCTAGCATCAAAATGAAGTTAGATATTTTTATTCTTGTAGTTTCCTTGATTTTTGACTAGACTCAAAGTTAAGTCCAATTATTGAATGTTTGTATATGCAAATATGGATTATTTTTTGTGGAAATGATGTTTGTGTTCTAGTTTTAATTCAATTGATTATTTTTACAATAATTATTGAAAGAATGATCAATTGAATAGCATTGTTAATTTCTCATTTATTCTTTTTATAGGCAAAATCAAGATGGCAACAAAGCAAACTATATCTAGTCAACTTGAAGAAAGAGAAAAGCGGAAAGGAAAGAGAGCCATCTTGTTGGATCATGAAAAGCATGAAAGATATGCAACTGCTATTGTTTTATTGGTAAATCCATGGGATGCTATAAATTGCAAAGAGTTGGGAGACAATTGCCTAGGTGTTATTATGGATGAAACTGTGGATCCATCAACTCTGGATTCAACTTTGAAATTGGTGACTTGGCCTATACTCCAAATCATTACAGAAGATGGTGAGCCTATGATAAAAAAATTAGGCTTTAAATCATTGTATGACATTCAAGATGATCATTGCAATGGTATTGAGGATGTGGATCTTGAAGCTGGAGATAATCCAAATTTTTGCTTTACGTCATCATACAACATCGACGATGACAACATCGATGATGATAATTGCAACGGTATTGAGGATGTAGATGTTGATAAGAATTATTCTCATGCTATTGATATTCAACATTGTTTTGATGATATACAAGTTGTTTCTCCTCTTTGAATGGAATCAGATCAACAAGAGGATTTTCATATGGAAAATAGTAACTGTGGATATTTTGAAGTGAACCAAAAAAAAAAGAAGTTACATCCACAAGGTTAGAAAAAGTACTACATTGGCTCCTAATAAGAGATGCTCATTTGAGAGAATTCAGATGGTTTCAATGCATGATTGTTGTGAACAGAGATGTTGTCAAGTAGCTAGTAGGGCTAAAATAATGGATGCAAGATTAAACTTTTGGGGACAATGCTATTCAGATAGATGCAAATATGTATTGGATTGCATGAATATGGTCTACAAAGGTAACTGTGTGAACTCAAGTCAGCGCTTGAGTTTTAATTTCATGTTTGATGCAAAAGAAGTATGTATCAAGGCATGGTATTTAATTCATGGTATTGGAAAGAGCTCATTTCATAGGCTACGAGAAAAGTTTCTACTTGGTCAAAAGGTATCCATTCATGGGAATAATGGAATACTTAGAAAAAGTATCAAACATGTAGAAATAGCAAAAACTTTGATACATGATTTCATTGATAATAATGCAAATCAAATGCCACACAAGTTGAGAACATGTACTCATGGTTCTCGTGAAACACAGAGTGCTTCCATCACATTATAAACAAGTGGATATTCTTCGAGAGGTGAATATGACATTAGAGAGCTGGGGATATAATAAATTATCTCAACCAACATTTTCGAGAATGTGGAATACAAAATTTAGAACAGTTTCTTTATCAAAGTCAAGGACCTTCTCCAAATGTGACTTTTGTACAGGAATAAAAGCAAAATTACAATCTACTAAAAACCATGAAGAGCGTGCAAGATATTTAGCACAAAGAAGATCTCATATGCTATGTCAAATGAGTTGTAGAAATCTATATTATGCTTGGAGAGTTTCCTCAGAATTATTTCCAGATAAATATTTATGCATTATTCATGATAAAATGGATCAAAGTAAAACAACTATACCACAGATTAGACCAGTTCCAAAATCTCTTAATGGCATTGAGAGATTACCAATATCTTTAATAGGAATGCTTACTCATGGACATGGACAATGTGCTTATGGTCATTTTGCTTTAGGATTATGGCTCGGTGATCCAAATTTCACAATTGCATCTATTTCAATGTTTTTAAGAAACTTAGAAAAAAAAGATAGTCAGTTGTATGGAGATTTGGGATTGAAGAGTTCTGGTGTGAATTACACAAAGAGCCTATTTGATTCTTTGTTGTGGCCTGATGCACTTTATCATCATATGGATGTATTAAAGGAGCAAATTTTATATGACAATGTAACACAATGTAATATTACATGTGAAAATCAAAG
This sequence comes from Ceratopteris richardii, assembly GCA_020310875.1. Taxonomy (NCBI): domain Eukaryota; kingdom Viridiplantae; phylum Streptophyta; class Polypodiopsida; order Polypodiales; family Pteridaceae; genus Ceratopteris; species Ceratopteris richardii. The sequence goes on along the minus strand of CM035409.1, from coordinate 139,617,850 downwards.
TAATTCATTCAAGGAATTACCTAGAACATTATTTTCGCAACTTGATAATTGTGGTTCAGAAAATAAGAATTGCTATGTCTTTGCATATTTGTCTTTGTTAGTTGCTAATGGGATATTTGATATGGTGCACCTTGGATTCCTTATGGTTGGACATACACATGAGGATATTGATGCTTTATTTAGTTGCTTTCAGAAAAGCTCACAAAACAATCTATTTTTAGTTTTCCACCTCTTATGAGAACTTTTAATGAATGTTGCAACATGCATCCGACACCTTTTCTTATACAAAAGTACCATATTTCAAAAATTTTGTGAAAGGGTACTTAAATGATGGAGCAGATACTCTTATTGGGCATTCGAAACCATTGCAGTTTAGATTCTACATGAGTCAAGGGGTGCCCTTGATGCAATATAAATTGCATCCAAAAAATATTGATTGGTTACCTACAAATGGTATAGAGCTATGGAAGAAAAATGAAGATGGCATATTGAAGCTTCCTGAAGGCGTTCCAAAATTATTGCCACCTAGTGAGTATGTGAAGGATAATGAAAGGGTCATGGAAGAACTTTTGAGATATGCCAATTGGTGGAAAATGCATATGGAAGAGAAGGGGGATAACTCAGATTATGGAAAATGGATTAATCCGGTACTTACTTATTGGAAAAACCTTATGGAGGTTTTGAAATTTCAAATAATATGGAAGGATACATTTTATCATGATTTTTGGCCAAAAAGTGGATGCAAAACATTTGGATCTTCAAATCTTGTGCAAGATAATACATTTGATAATGAAGACGTAGATGAAAATGATGTTCACTTTTGTGGTCCATTGCGTAACAAACCAGCAAAGGAATTCGATCCATCCCTTGATGTGAGAAAAGGAGACTTCGTTCTCATAGAACCATGTGATGTAATGTACCCTGTGTGGCTTGGCATGGTGGAAACTGAAGTTAATCAAACTAGAGAATCAGTAACATATCTTAAGGTTCAGATACAATATTGGATACCTATTTCAAAAAGGAAAAACATCAATGATGAAGAACTATATAGGGATTGTTGGACAAAATATTGGAGAAAATATTTTTTATCCTCAATGTTGGGAGAATACTTCTTCCATTCTTTGGGCTTGGACACCAAAAGGTGGGCACAAACCAAATAAAACCAAAATTCCAACAACAGTGATATCAAAGGTAAAACAAAGCCAAGGGAAAGAAAATGAAGTATTTGAACATTTGAGCTACTTCTCTAATGAAAATGATTGTAATCTGTAATTCAATTATAATACCTCTAATGAAGGTGATTGTAATTTGTAATTCAATTATAATAGCTTATGTGTTTTCTTTTGTAAATCATCCCAAGATTGTGTTTTTTCTTTTGCTTTGCTAACTTTTTATGTTGCAGGAATTAATGTCAACTAGATGGCTTTGCTAAATTTTTGTGAAGGAAATAATGTTGACTAGATGGCTCTTCATTAGCACCAATGTTGTTGACTACAAAGGGATAGTATTGACTACATTCAATTAGAGGGATTATTATTATGAATTTAATTTATTTCAGTGTTTCTAAACACCATACAATGTCGAGATCATTCAATTATGTGGATATTTAGCCATACATTAAATTTAATAAGGTGTTTCTAAACACCATATGTTTTTGAGATAATTTGCTTTAAATGGATAGTTATAGATTCAATTATAATTTCTCATCATTTAATAATATTCTATGTTATTCATAGATATTGAGTTTTCTTGAAGTCATTTTGTTTTTATATTCTGAAGATATTGATTCAAATGATTGGATGTACACACACACACACACAACACACACAAAACACACACACACACACATATATATATATATATATATATATATATATGTGTGTGTGTGTGTGTGTATGTATATATATATATATATATATATATATATATATATATATATATATATATATATATATATATATATATATGTATATGTATATATATATATATATATATATATATATATATATATATATATATACATAAGTTGAAATTTCTTTATGTATAAATATATCAATATTTAATATTAAATATTTTGAGTTCTCTGGAAAGAGGTATATCTTTATAATTTGAAAATATTTAATTAAATAATTGATATGGTTATGTACATATACATACACATTGCTCACACATGCACACACACATACACAGTGCACACACACACACACACACACACACACACATATATATATATATATATATATATATATATATATATATATATATATATATATATATATATATATATATATATATATATATATATATATATATATAATATCAATATTTAATATAATTTTTAAAGTACTTGTTACTTTTAAAAGATTTCATTTGTTTTATCTTTTAATCTAATTTTCAATATGTTTATAAAACTAAGATAATCAATTTGCATTTTTGTAATACTAAGGTCAATCTTCTTTTTCTTGGAATGATGAACTAGTGTTTAAAGTCATAAGAAATTGCTCAATGTTGAGTTTTGTCAACTGTCTCATTAATATGCTCAATCTTGAGCCTTCGAATTAATATTTTGCTTCTTACATAGAAGTTCAATCTTAGTGTGACTAATATGGTCTATAATTAATTTGAGAGTTCAAAGAGCCTCTTACATATACTCAAAGCTTTATTTTTTTCTAAGGACTAGAATAATGAGACTATATGAGGTTGAAACTCTAATATTGATCCCTTAAACAATTATAAATTATAATATGTATATTGACAATATGAATATCTTTATCCACTTAGGAAGAGGCTCATTGAGTTCAAACCTAGTTACAAAATTAGGAGCAACTTAAGCCCAAGTCCCTTCCAATTTGCAATATTAGGCATGAGCTAAGATTTGAAGATTTTGTTATCAACAAGAGAAGAAACTACCTAGAGAAGCTTGAATATCAATGTCAAGCTATTTTTAAGATATTCAAATAGCATGAATCATTCAAAAAACATAGAATTGGAAAACATAGAATTGTCCCAAAATCATGAATAAGGTCAATCTTCTTTTTCTTGGAATTTCCATTGATGAACTAGTGTTTAAAGTCATAATAAATTGCTCAATGTTGAGTTTTGTCAGCTGTCTCATTAATATGCTCAATCTTGAGTCTTCGAATTAATATTTTGCTTCTTATATAGAAGTTCAATCTTAGTGTGACTAATATGGTTTATAATTAATTTGAGAGTTCAAAGAGCCTCTTACATATACTCAGAGCTTTATTTTTTTTAAGGACTAGAATGATGAGACTACATGAGGTTGAAACTCTAATATTGATCCCTTAAACAATTATAAATTGTAATATGTATATTGACAATATGAATATTTTTTTATCCACTTAGGAAGAGGCTCATTGAGTTCAAACCGTAGTGTTGTAAATTAGTCCCTTCCAATTTGCAATATTAGGCCCGAGCTAAGATTTGAAGATTTTGTTATCAACAAGAGAAGAAACTACCTGGAGAAGCTTGAATATCAATGTCAAACTATTTTTTAAGATACTTAAATAATATGAATCATTCAAAAAACATAGAGTTGGAAAATATAGAATTGTCCCAAAATCATGAATAAGTCCCATTTTTCATGAATAGGCCTTTTATGTGTGTATGTGTGTATGTGTCTATGTGTGTGTATGTGTATGCATGTATGTATGCATATGTGTGTGTATGTGTGTGTATGCATTATGTATGCATATGTGTGTGTATGCATTAAGTATGTGTATGTATGCATGTGCATTATGTATGCATATGTGTGTGTATGCATATAAGTATGTATGTATGCATATGCATATGCATTATGTATGCATATGTATGCATGTATGTGTATGTGTGTGTATGTCTCTCTATGTGTGTGTATGCATATATGTGTGTGTATGTGTGTATTTGTGTGTGTATGTGTGTGCGTGTATGTGTGTGTGTATGTGTGTATGCATGTGTATGTGTGTGTATGCATCATTATGTGTGTATATGTCTATGTGTGTATGTGTATGTGTATATGTGTGTGTGTGTGTGTCTATGTGTATGTGTGCGTCTATGAGTGTGTATGTGTTTATGCGCGTGTATGTGTCTATGTGTGTGTATTTGTCTATGTGTATATGTGTATGCATGTATGTATGCATATGCATGTGCATTATGTATGCATATGTGTGTGTATGCATTATGTATGCATATGTGTGTGTATGCATTGAGTATGTGTATGTATGCATGTGCATTATGTATGCATATGTGTGTGTATGCATGTAAGTATGTATGTATGCATATGCATATGCATTATGTATGCATATGTATGCATGTATGCGTATGTGTGTGTATGTCTCTCTATGGGTGTGTATGCATATATGTGTGTGTATGTGTGTATGTGTGTGTGTATGTATGTGTGTGTTTGTGTGTGCGTGTATGTGTGTGTGTATGTGTGTGTGTATGTGTGTGTATGTGTGTATGCATGTGTATGTGTGTGTATGCATCATTATGTGTGTATGTATCTATGTGTGTATGTGTGTGTATGTGTGTGTGTGTCTATGTGTATGTGTGTGCATCTATGAGTGTGTATGTGTTTATGCGTGTGTATGTGTCTATGTGTGTGTATGTGTCTATGTGTGTATGTGTATGCATGTATGTATGCATATGCATGTGCATTATGTATGCATATGTGTGTGTATGTGTGTGTATGCATTAAGTATGTGTATGTATGCATGTGCATTATGTATGCATATGTGTGTGTATGCATGTAAGTATGTATGTATGCATATGCATATGCAAAATGTATGCATATGTCTGCATGTATGTGTATGTGTGTGTATGTCTCTCTATGTGTGTGTATGCATATATGTGTGTGTATGTGTGTGTATATGTGTGCATATATGTGTGTGTATGTGTGTATGCATGTGTATGTATGTGTATGCATCATTATGTGTGTATGTGTCTATGTGTGTGTATGTGTGTGTGTGTGTCTATGTGTATGTGTGTGCATCTATGAGTGTGTATGTGTTTATGTGTGTGTATGTGTCTGTGTGTGTGTATGTGTCTATGTGTGTACGTGTATGCATGTATGTATGCATATGTGTGTGTATGTGTGTGTATGCATTATGTATGCATTATGTATGCATATGTGTGTGTATGCATTATGTATGTGTATGTATGCATGTGCATTATGTATGCATGTAAGTATGTATGTATGCATATGCATTCTGTATGCATATGTATGCATGTATGTGTATGTGTGTGTATGTCTCTCTATGTGTGTGTGTATGCATATATGTGTGTGTATGTGTGTATGTGTGTGTGTATGTGTGTGTATGTGTGTATGCATGTGTATGTGTGTGTATGCATCATTATGTGTGTATGTGTCTTGTTGAGATATCAAGCTCAACATGTGATGATCCAAGATGACACGTACCAGTTTTTCGTTTCTCTGACATGTATAGTGGTCACGCCGGTATATGTCAGGGATACTTCATTGAGCTTTATTAGATTTATCTACCGAGAGTGATGGCACATTTGTTTCTTGCCAGCTCACTCATTCGCGGACATTAGGTTTTTCCTTATGTACTGGTCTTTATATATTGCACTGGTTGTATTCTTGTTTTTTAGGTCATTCTTGTACATTCCTTTCATGTAATAGAAGAAGAAGAAGAAGATCATTCTTCCTTGCCTCAATCTGTGTGTGTGCTTCTCCTTGAGAGTGAGAGTGTGTGTGTGAGCTCTCTTCCTTATCTCCTTCCTCGTGACATGGTATCAGAGCCAGCGTGGTTGTAGAGAGCTCGTGGAGAAGGCGACGGTGAAGACTACACGGCAAGGCGTGGAGAAAACGCGATTTCACAAACGGCCTCCGTTTGCTACGAAAATTGTCGTGAAGGTAGAAGACCTCCATTTTGAGCCCGCAAGGTGGGGCCCACAAAAAAACCAGGTCAGTTTCAGAAACTGTAACTTGCGTTGTGTTCGGCGACACTCATATATTCCAGATTCAAAATTTCAAGCGATTCTGTGTACTGTTGATACACGAAAACTGTGTTTTTCTGAGATCGAACTGTCACGTCATAGTGCAACAGTGTTCAAGCAGAAGTGCTGCTTGTAGTGTGTTGCGGTGTTGTGAATTGTTGCAGAAATGGCAAACGCAGATGGAATGAGTCAGCTTATGAGCGATAAGCTAAAAAAGAACAACTTCCATGCTTGGAGATTCAGAATGATAAATTTCCTGATGGGAAAAGGCTACTGGAAGTACATCGAAGGAGAGAATGAAAATGCTCCGCAGTTACCAGAAAGGAATCGGACTGCAGAACAGTTAAGAGCATATGAGGAATGGAATCAAGGAGCACGAAAGGTAATGTATTGGCTATCTGTTAGCATACAGGATAGCATGATTGGACACATACAGGATGCCAAGACTCCAAAAGAGGCTTGGAACAGTTTGGTCACTTTGTACGAGACCAATACAAAGGCACGGAAATTGCAACTCAAGAACGAGCTGCATACATTGGAGAAAAAGAGCATGTCGGTAAGTGACTACACTCTAAAAATCAAAAGCATATATGAGTCACTTGCATCTATTGGCGTGAATGTAGATGATGATGATAAGGTGGAAGTGTGCCTTCGTGGTTTAGGAGCTGCATATAAGCAGTTCAGAACTTCTATACAGACCAGGGAAAATATTCCGAATTTTGCTGATTTGGTCTCTATGCTGATCATTGAAGAAAAGAATCTTGGTGAGGATTCAAACTCCCAAGGAAAGCCAAGTTCTGAGCAGGTATTCTACTCTAGCAGAGGAAGAGGCAGAGGTAGAGGTTTTGGAAGTGGAAGAGGAAACAGTAACCAAGACCAAGGTCAACAACAGAATCATGCAGGAGGAAGAGGACAGTTTCGAGGCAGGGGGAGCCAAAGAGGGCGCATAAATTTCCAAAGAAATGATTCAGGTAATGATAGTAAAGGATGCTCGAATTGTGGTAAACCTGGACACTTTGAACGTGATTGCAGGTTAAAGAATCAAAATAACAGAAGGCAGCAAAACAACTATGCATCCACAAGTGCAGATGATTCTGAGAAGCTGTTTATGGTTCAACATCACATGATGAATACGATGTCTTCTGGTGTTTCAAAATCGAATGATAATTTCTGGTATGTTGATTCAGGTGCTTCAAATCACATGACCAGTCATGCAAAATGGTTTAGTAGTTTGCAAAAAATATCAGTTCTTGGATATGTTGAAACAAGTGATGACACATCGCATCCTATTGAGCATACAGGAAACATAGCATTGTCTATGGAGGATGGAAAGGTAAAACATCTCGCTGATGTGCTGCATGTTCAAAATATAACGAAGAATCTCGTTTTTGTTGGACAAATGGTTGACCAGGGATTACAAGTCAGGTTCAATGCTGATGGATTATATGTAGAAGAGTACAAGCAGATGGACGATTGGTTGCCAAAGGAAACAACGTGGGTAGGATGTTCACCTTAAATGTGAAGATTCTTGAAATGAATGCAACCATGTTTGCGAAAGGTGCAGGAGTTATTGCAGATATAGAGATATTGCACAAACGGATTGGACATGCAAACTTGCAAAGGCTGAAACTGATGCAGTCAAAGGAGATTGTCCATGGACTACCAAATTTCAAAGTTGCAGAAATGCAAAAGGTATATGCAGCATGTCAATTTGGTAAACAATCAAGAGCATCATTTCCACATGACAAGCATGTTAGTGAGAATGTACTAGAAGTAGTACATACAGATGTTTGGGGTCCAGCAAAGACCACATCTATGGGCGGTTGCAGGTTTTATGTTACTTTCATTGATGACCATACACGCAAAGTATGGGTATATTTCATGAAAGAGAAGAGCGAGGTGTTTACTCACTTCCAAAATTTTAAAGTTATGGTGGAAAAGCAGACAGGGAAGTACATTCAAACATTAAGATCTGATGGAGGAGGTGAATACATGTCAAATGAGTTTAGCAGTTTTCTAAAAAATCATGGAATTCGGCGTCAGTTTTCATGCAGGTACACACCACAACAGAATGGTGTTGCTGAACGCAAAAATAGACATATTGCAGAAATAACAAGAGCCTTGATGGCTGAGAAGAATATGCCTCATTGTTATTGGGCAAAAGCTGTGCATACTGCTGTATACATCATGAACAGAACTCCGACTGCTGCTGTACATCAAGTTACACCTGAAGAGAAGTTTACAGGTAAAAAGCCAAACTTATCATATCTGAAAGTTTTTGGCTGTATTGCATATGTAAATGTTCCAGATGAGTTGAGGACGAAGCTTGATCCGAAAGCAGAAAAATGTGTCTTCATTGGATATTCCCTTGAGCAAAAGGGGTACAAATGTTATAACCCACTCAGACGACAGGTGAAGGTGAGCAGAGATGTGGTATTTGATGAAATGTCAAGCTTCTATGCAGATGCCAAAGAAGGACTGAATCTTGAACCAAATGACAAAGAAAATGCTGAAAAATCTAGTGCAGAATCTCAAGTTTTGAGTGGACCGGATGCATCACCAAGCAATAGTTCCAACTCAAATCCATGGAGTGGAAGATTGTGTGGAAATTTCAGTCCAGCAAATTCATCAAATACATCCAAGAAGGGTAAAGAAAAGCTTTCTGCTGGTAGTAAAACAGGTGCTGGTTTTGAAGACGTTGATGGAGATTCAAGCGGTTCAGAAAAGAGTCTTGATGAGGAACTTGGATTGCCCTCTGTGAAGACTCCAGGAGTAAGAAGGGCACATGCAGATGATACAAGAAGAAGTGACCCAGGACCAAGAAGATCTGGGAGGATGCGTAATTCAGTGCAACGATTGACATATGATAGTTACATGGCTCGCCATTGTGCCTACATGACAAAGGTAATACAAGATGCTGAACCTTCTTGTTTTGAAGATGCAATTGGTAATGCAGATTGGGAAAAAGCTATGGATGAGGAGATGGCTGCACTTTGTGGAAATGATACATGGAAGCTGGTTCCATTGCCGCAAGGAAAGAAATCCATAGGCTGCAAATGGGTTTACAAGGTAAAGCATAATGCTGACGGTAGCATAAGCAGGTATAAAGCACGATTGGTAGCTAAAGGTTATGCACAGACATATGGCATTGATTATGAGGAAACATTCAGCCTTGTAGCTAAAATATCTACTGTCAGGACACTTGTTGCATTAGCTACAGCAAAAGGATGGACTTTGCATCAGATGGATGTGAAGAATGCTTTCCTACATGGTGAGTTATAGGAAGAAGTATATATGGACCAGCCACAAGGATATGAAGATTCAAAGCATCCAGAATATGTTTGCAGGTTGCAAAAGGCTTTGTATGGGCTGAAGCGGGCTCCGCGTGCATGGCATGCAAGGATTGCTGATTACTTAACCAGCATTGGGTTTTCTATGTGTGATGCAGATCACTCACTATATGCAAGGAAGGCTGATGATGGCATCACTATTGTGGCTATTTATGTCGATGATCTTATTGTAGCTGGTGATAATGAAGAAAGCATCAAAGAGGTAAAGAAACTTCTTATGCAGGAATTTGACATGAAAGATCTTGGTGTGTTGCGCTATTTCTTGGGCATTGAGTTTATACATACAAAAACAGGTATATGGATGTCGCAAAGGCAATATGCCTTGAATATGCTGCAAAAGTATGGTATGGCTGATTGTAAGCCAATTTCTATGCCTTTAGATCAAAATTTGAAATTGGATACTACATCAGGTGAAGCATTGGAAAATGCTACTATGTACAGGAAAATTGTGGGAAGTTTTATATATCTTACAATTATAAGGCTTGATTTAAGCTACACGGTTGGACTTGAAAGTCACTTTATGCAAGTTCCCAGAAAGCCACATTTGGATGCTCTGAGGCGCACTCTACGTTATGTGAGTGCTACTTTGGATTATGCATTGTTTTATGAAGCTGGTGTAGATTTGTAGGTTCATGGATACACCGATGTAGATTGGGCTGGTAGTACTCCAGATAGAAGATCTACTAGTGGCTTTCTTTTCTCACTTGGAGGTGCAGCTATTACATGGAGCAGTAAGAAGCAACCCATTGTTGCTTTGTCAAGTACTGAGGCTGAGTATAGAGGTGCTGCAATGGCAGCATGTGAGCATCATGGCTGGAGATGTTACTTGCAGATTTAGGTGTGGAAGTGCAAAAGCCTATCACTATCTATTGTGATAATCTTAGCAGCATACAGTTAGCACGGAACCCTGTTTTCCATGCTAGAACAAAGCATATCGAGGTACATTATCACTTCATCAGAGAGAAGGTATTAGCAGGTGATATTGATCTTGTTTATGTGAGAACAGATGAGCAGGTTGCTGATATTTTCACCAAAGCACTTGGAGCTGAGAAGTTGAAGAAGTTTCAGAAGATGCTTGGATTACTGGATATGGCATTGAGCTTGAGGGGGAGTGTTGAGATATCAAGCTCAACATGTGATGATCCAGGATGACACGTACCAGTTTTTTGTTTCTCTGACATGTATAGTGGTCACGCCGGTATATGTCAAGGATACTTCATTGAGCTTCATTAGATTTATCTACCGAGAGTGATGGCACATTTGTTTTTTGCCAGGTCACTCATTTGCGGACATTAGGTTTTTCCTTATGTACTGGTCTTTATATATTGCACTGGTTGTATTCTTGTTTTTTAGGTCATTCTTGTACATTCCTTTTATGTAATAGAAGAAGAAGAAGATCATTCTTCCTTGCCTCAATCTGTGTGTGTGCTTCTCCTTGAGAGTGAGTGTGTGTGTGAGCTCTCTTCCTTATCTCCTTCCTCGTGACATGTCTATGTGTGTATGTGTGTGTATATATGTGTGTGTATGTGTGTGTGTCTATGTGTATGTGTGTGCATCTATGAGTGTGTATGTGTTTCTGTGTGTGTATGTGTCTATGTGTGTGTATGTGTCTATGTGTGTATGTGTATGCATGTATGTATGCATATGTGTGTGTATGTGTGTGTATGTGTGTGTATGCATTATGTATGCATGTGTGTGTATGCATTATGTATGTGTATGTATGCATGTGCACTATGTATGCATGTAAGTATGTATGTATGCATATGCATATGCATATGCATTATGTATGCATGTATGTGTATGTGTGTGTATGTCTCTCTATGTGTGTGTATGCATATATGTGTGTGTATGTGTGTGTGTATGCATGTGTATGTGTGTGTATGCATCATTATGTATGTATGTGTCTATGTGTGTATGTATGTGTATATGTGTGTGTATGTGTGTGTGTCTATGTGTATGTGTGTGTGTCTATGAGTGTGTATGTGTTTACGTGTGTGTATGTGTATATGTGTGTGTATGTGTCTATGTGTGTATGTGTCTATGTGTGTATGTGTATGCATGTATGTATGCATATGTGTGTGTATGTGTGTGTATGCATTATGTATGTGTATGTATGCATGTGCATTATGTATGCATATGCATTATTTATGTGTATGTATGCATGTGCATTATGTATGCATATGTGTGTGTATGCATGTAAGTATGTATGTATGCATATGCATATGCATTATGTATGCATGTATGTGTATGTGTGTGCATGTCTCTCTATGTGTGTGGGTATGCATATATGTGTATGTATGTGTGTATGTGTGTGTATGTGTGTGTGTATGTGTGTGTGTATGTGTGTGTATGTGTGTCTATGCATCATTATGTGTGTATGTGTCTATTTGTGTATGTGAGTGTGTGTGTATATGTGTGTGTGTGTATGTGTGTGTGTGTCTATGAGTGTGTATGTGTTTATGTGTGTGTATGTGTTTGTGTGTGTGTATGTGTCTATGTCTACATGAGTATGCATGTATATATGCATATCTGTGTGTATGTGTGTGTATGCATTATGTATGCATATGTGTGTGTATGCATTATGTATGTGTATGTCTGCATGTGCATTATGTATGCATTATGTATGCATATGTGTGTGTATGCATATATGTGTGTATGTGTATGCATGATATGTGTGTGTATGAAACATTATGTGTGTATGTGTGTATATGTGTGTGTATGTGTGTGTGTATGTGTATGTGTCTATGTGTGTATATGTGTGTGTATGCATATGTATGTGTGTGTAAGTGTGTGTGTGCGTGCATACCTGGCTTCAACGATGATACCTTGCTCTCTCTCGCTCTCTTTCTCTCTCTCTCTCTCTCGCTCTCTCTCTCTCTCTCTCCCTCTCTCTCTCTCTCTCGTTCTCTTGCTCTCTCGTGTCCAAATCCCAAAATCAATTTTTTTTTTAACATTCCAGAGCATCGCTTATGTGATTCTTTGGAACACAGGACGTCGCTTATGCGACGCGTAAACATCGCAACCAGTTTTCCAACATCGCAGCCAGTTTGCCAACGTCGCAAATAGCGTCGCTCCTGAGCAACGCTATTTGCGACGCACAATTTTAGCATCACTTATTTGCGACGCACAATTTTAGCGTCGCATAAGCGATGCTACCATTGCTTATGCGATGAAGGCTCGTAAAAAAAAAATCCAAAACCAAGACTGATGCTTATGCGATGCTAGCATCGCATAAGTGACGATTCTCGTTTTTTTTCAATTCGGGGACGTCGCTACGCCCCCCTATTTCTTGTAGTGACAAGTCAGATAACTTTACTCGTCGAGAAGTATTTCAAGTATAAAGAAGATATGGAAAGTAGAAATGAGAAGTATGTGTTGTATCATCACTTTACTCGATTATGGAAGGAAGAGTTAAATAATGTGACTATTCCTCGTAAAGTTAGAATGGGTGAGTGTTCAATTTGCGCCACTTTGAAGAACATGGCAAAGGGGACTACAACACCACAAGAAAAAGATAATTTCAAAATTCCTTCTTAGGAACCATCGTGAGAGTCAAGCTTTAGAAAGAAAGAAAGCAATTCGTCATCAAAGTAAAGCACTCAAAAATCGGGAGCATTATATGTGTTTGTTGATTGATGGTATGAATTATTTGCCCCATTTTTATTGCGTCCATAAGGACATTGGAGATGAAGTACTCATGCAAATGCATTTGGTTGGTGCTTTGGTATACAATGGAACTATAAAGTCCAAGGTTTTCTTCACATATCCGAATGTGCATAATGATCCAAACCTTACGGTTACTGTCATTCATTGGGTTTTGCAATCATGGAACAATCTTTTTCCACCAACTTTGTATTTTCAGCTTGATAATACTACAAGAGAGAATAAAAATTCTACAATTTTTGGATATTTATGCATGCTTGTTGACAAACAAATGTTTCAAAAGGTTAAGGTAAATTTCCTTTTGGTTGGGCACACTCATGATCACATTGATCAAATGTTCAGTACGTTCTCTAAGAGGTTGGCACGTAATAATGCTTTTACTTTCCAATATTATCTAAGTTGATTTCAGAAGCATATACTTTAAAACCTAAAGTTCAACACCTTATAAAGATTTACGACTTTAAGCACTTTTGCTCAGTAGGCCTTGATAAGAGTGCTAAGGTTTTGGCTCCATTGCACAATATTAGTTTCAACCATGTATTCTTGATGAGGAGTCTTGATGACATAACCCTTTTATTTGCAAAGCAGTGTTCATGTTCTCCTGGGTGGGAGCCTAAAGATGGATGCAGATTTTTGTTACAAGTGCCTAATTTGTCTATGTATGGTGCAGAACAAATACCATATGAAGATAAAAACCATATGGAAAGATGTGGAAATGTGGTTGATCAAAGTAAAAGGTGGATGCATGTACTTATTGAAAAGAAGAGACATACTGAACGTGCAAAAAAGTACTTATGAGATCAAGATGTATCTTGGTGGGATGACTTTTTCAATCATCAAGAAGAGATTATAAAGAATAGATTGCAGGTCATTGGCTAATTGATGTTCCATTCACATGGGATTTTTGTACACAAAGGTCATTGAATGTGGTCCAAGCATGTAATGTAGATGCACTTCAAAGTTTTATCATCCACCAAAAAGGAATATTTATGTAGTCCAAGGATGACAAAACATGCTAAAGCAAGATGGCAAGGAAATTTAAAAGAAATAAATGTTGGAACACTTATTGTCTCCTTATTGATGGTGATGAGGCTACTAGAGTCTAAACTATTTTGGATTGCGAAAAGTTTTAGAGGTCACTAAAGATATTGATCAAAGAAGAATAGAGGCTTTGATAGTGCATTGGTATTACACTAAAAGTAGTAATGCATTCATAGGTAAATATAACTTAGAAATGGTATGTGAGACCAAATGAATAGGCTCAAGAAAGAAAAAGAATATTCTAAGCACATCCAGTCTTAAAATGGATGATGTAGATATTCTTGTTTATGATTTTGCCTTGATAAAAACAAGGTACTTGAGGAAAGCAACCATCAATATGATAAAGCAAAAGCTTCCAGATGTATGTGGTATAGTTAATCATAGGCAAACAAGAAGATTTGTGCATGATCCTGCAGAAGTTGGTATGTACTTGGATGAAGATAGAGCTCTTGTGGATATAGAAGAAGACGAAGAGAGCTCTCAACAGTTTCAAACTGAATCAAGTGCATCTGATGATGGGGGTGTAGACATAGATCAAGAAAGTTGTGAATTGAGTTGAAAATCCAAACATTTTTAGTGCTTATATAAATGCTCGTAAGTATTTTTCTCAACAAAACCATGTTCTATAGCAATTTTGAATAACTATCCAATAAGTCTTTCCACTTATGCAAGAAGGTATACATCGTATGGTCTATTAGTATTAGTCGTCCCACAAAAAAGTTGATTCTCTTAAATTCTTTAATAGTGGAATTTCCCTCAAAGTATTTTACATGCTTTTGCTACTCTATCCCATCCATTTCCTTTTGTGTTTTCTTTATAACAAACACAAAAGGAAAGAATAACATCACTTTTTTTAACAAGTGGTGTTATCCTTTCCTAATCATAAATGAGAAAATTTTGCACTGATTCGACATTCAATTGTTCAAAAGATGAGGCCATACACTAAAATAAGTACTCTACAATCTTGCTTCTCTCACGAGAATTTTGTTTGCTTAAGAATTACAAATTCTTTGTAGAGATCCACCTCTTGCTCCAAATCTTTTATATGTAGATTAATCTGCGATGTTTTAACTTCTACGTTTGGAGATGTGTGAATGATATCTACATCTGCTCATAGTACCATAATTTCTCAAAAAAACTATAGTAAAAGATGGAAGTAGTGAAATAACAAGAATAGAGCATAATGCACAAGTAACACTTCCCTACTAAATTTCGTAAAGCTCTATTTGTGTTTGTCAAACCCAATGTATGATCCAAAGTCCACTGATAATTGGTTCACTCATCTTTATGTCTAAATTCAAAATTTTAAATTTGAAAAGGGCATCAACACACACAATTTCAAATCCATATAATCAATGTACAACATGCCAAAAATGAGCTCAAAATCACTTATAACCACTTTTAACCACAACATACTATAACTTCTGTATTCTTTAGTCCTAGATAAAGCTATAATTAGTGCCTTAAACCTATTGTTCAAGTTGATGAGGCTCATAGAGAGTGACAACACGTTAAATAGAGATCTAATTAACAAGATACCACTCTCAAAGAGGAGTCCCCACGTGTTGACAAAATGTATAGACGAGAGAAAAGAGATGTACCTTACTATAAATTCATAGTACTATATGTACCATCCTTCTAGTTCTCTCTATATGCTTCAACAAAAGCCATAACTTGCACAATTGGGATACACATTTCTTTACATATCCTTGTAGATCTCTTTATACGCTTCAAAATAATCCTTAGCTGTAAACCTATATCCTCCTATAAATTCACATTTTCGTACATATCATTGTAGCTCTAGTAGTGGGTTTTGGAGGAGAAAATGCAACCAAAACTTGGGCAATCTTTGATTATTTCCTTGTGGCGTGATTGAGTTTGACCTATACATCTGAAATCATTGAAGCTCTTCATCCACTCTTCCTTAGTCCTTTTAGATACTCTTCCAAGATGAAGTAAATAAGCGATTACAAAAGTGCTTAGTACTTGCGTGAAGGGGATGGCTCACCTTCTTGAACTCCTGAGGTACGCACGTATGCAAGCCCTTTGACTCCTTTGACAAATTCCAGATGCAAGCCCTTTGACTCCTTTGACTCATGAGGTACGCACGTTGCTGGACTTCGCAACTTGCAACGCAGAGACAAGGCAAGGGATCATACAGAAAGACGCCAACACGCTGGTGGGGCATCTGAGGCGTACAGAGCAGGAAGGCCTGGTCTCCAGCAGAAAGAGTAAGGGGGGTGCCCTCCCAAACATTTCTGAATTTGCTACGCAGGACCACGGAGCAGCCCATCTTGTTCACCAGCAGCGTGCGTATACGCCTCTGACTATCGAACAGCCAGCCCACCAGCGTCGTGATCACCTGGGCTACTGAGTGGGAAGAGAGCGAGTGCCACTTCGGAAGGCCGGGGTGTTTGGACGGTGCGAGATGTTCAGCGCCTTCGACATGGACACAAAATTCATCAGACGTGCTCAGAGAGAGAGAGAGAGAGAGAGAGAGAGAGAGCGTGCGCATACGCCTCTGAGTGTTGAACAGACAGCCCACCAGCATCGTGATCACCCGGGCTGTTGAGAGGAGAGCGAGCGTCGGCCACTTCGGAAGGCCGGGGTGTTTGGACGGTATAGAGGTGTTCATCGCCTTCAACATGGACACAAAATTCATCAGACCTGGAGAGAGAGAGAGAGAGATCATGACGCCAAAGGTATAAATCCATCTACCAATTTCCAAACATCCCCACGGTTTCTTCGCGTTGCAGTTTTACACGAGCCGTTGAATCGGAATACGGCAAGCCTCTAGAAATACACGTGTAATAAATATAGTATACGTGTCTTTAAATACACGTGTAATACATGTGTCTTCAAAATCCGTGGTTTCTCCAAAAAAGGATTACCATTTTGCAAGCCTGCATAACCTAGTGGCTGATGTTTTGAGTCTATGAAAGAAAGTCTTGAGTTCAAATCCTAGTTGGACATATCCACGAGTTTCTTAAGATGAGTGTCTCTACGTTATGAGGTCAACTCTGTCTTTTCAATTCATCATACTCTGGATTACCGTGTAGGACTTCCCTTTTCCCCCCTTGATTTGTTGAAAGGTCACTTTGTAGATGTATAGACTGGCCACTAAAAGTCTATTACACTATACGCCACTACCCAAAGCTGGTCCATGCTAAATAAATTAAGGTAACCAGCAAGCCCAAGACCTTGGTATACTTTTTCATGTGTAGTCATTAAAGCTGAATAAAATGAATAAGGTAACCTACTTTTTCATCTCTAGTCATTAAAGTCTCCATTGATTATCTAATAAGCGAGGACCTCATTCATGATGAATCACAAAAGAAAGACTTTTATTAGATGTCATTAAGGTAAGCACCAAGACCTTGACATACTTTGTCATTAAGGTAAGCACCAAGACCAAGACCTTGGTATACTTTGTCATGTGTAGCCACCAAAGGTGAATAAAATGAATAAGGTAACCTACTTTTTCATGTGTAGTCATTAAAGTCTCCATTTATTATCTAATAAAGAAGGATCTTATTCATGATGGATCAAAAAATTAGAAAGGCTTTTTTTAGATAACTGAAGTGTGAAGAGGATTAAAATTCAACCATTGTAGTTCATTAACATATGAGTTTCAACATTATTCGTCTAAAAACATCTTTTATCATTGAAGTGTAAACATTATGCATTTTTTAATCATTGTAGTTTATGTTGATGAAAATGCTACTCATTGGTGCTCTTGAGATACATCGTTGAGTTCAAGGCTGATTTCAAGGCCCTTTTTCAAATGATATATTTGAAAATCATGCATCAAGATTTGGGTATTAAATTTATGTAATTTATGGAGATAATTATTGTTTGTGATATAAAATCATGTAAACATCTTATAGCAATATATTTGCCTTGAGGATTATAAACCCATTGTCAATGCAAAAAAGACAACTTTATTGACTCTTCATGATGCTAAATTTCTTGTCTATAAATTAGTAGATTTATGTATGCAATAACTTTATCATTCAAACCGATCAAGATCGAAAAAAAAATAGAATTATTAGATTAGTCTAGTAAATGCTCACACAATCAAATCAAAGTACAAGAAATCATGAAATAAGAGTACACATAGAATCAACAAGTATAGAACTCATGAAATCACACCATTGAGTACACAACTCACACAATACCGTAAAATAGTAGAATACCAATGAAAATGTTCTCTCTTCTCATCATCATCATCATATTTATTTGAAACGATTACGATACATTTTATAAGCATTGGTGCACATTCGATACTCCGATCGCTAATGAACTTTTCAGAAACAATTTGGTTCAATTACCAAAAGAATTTGTCAAATAATTTCAAAGATTATAATCCACCATGCATCTAACATTAGCACGCATGGAGGACGTCAACCCACCAAACAATTATTTTGAGGGTTGATCAACTTGTCCTTATCATCAAAGTATTAAAAAAGTTAACTTTTCTAAGCTTTAGCACTATTGGTACAATGTACCATGACTCATCCTTGACTTTATTGATCATTTTTTTCAAAGTATATTCATCAATTTGAAATCCCTCATTAGAGTGTTTCCCCTACTGTTGTATTGCATACAGGATGGCTTGGGCTTCAAAATGACTAAGGTGATCTTTGATCTCCAATTCAAGATTGAATTATCACCTTAACCATGAGCTTCTCATGCTCCCATGAAGTTCTCATCTATTTTCATAGTTCTAAAAGTTGGTGTGATTATTCATCCGAAATTTTCTTGAAGTCATTCAATTGCTTCCACAAAACTACAACAATATTGTGGGCTAATAAGTAACTTTATAATGTTTCTTAACTAGGCTATTCTTTTAAAGTACTTAAGATATTTTGAGATCGAATTACACTCGTATATTAACTAGTTATTGAAAGAACTTGGAGAAGCTTGTAGAAGGTAGAAAAATGCGTTTCGAAGCGACGAAGTTTGGTCTAGCCAACCGACACAAGACCAACCCTTGAGCTTATGGAGACTCAAATAGAACTTATAAGCATGTGATAAGTGCAAATAAACACACTATGTACTTTGGAGCATCAAGGAAAATGAGTTGATACAAAACAGATAGGTTCGTGGGTCAACTAACTCAAAAACTTACTATCTATGGAAGAGACAATGAACTTCAAATGCCCATAGCGACCAGCGTGATTACAATTAGAAAATATCCTTTTATGGGAGTGATAGACATAGGGTTGCGTGCATAGAATGCATAAAATTATAAGGAATAATCAAAATATGCTATAGGAATGAATGCGACATTCACCGGTGGTACTTCCTATTTTTCAGGAATATGTAGAGATTGACCCCGAGATAGAAAAACTCAGATTTCTCCCAATATACTGCACCAAATGGTATGAAACCTTATAGTCATAAACTAGACACTAATACCTTTCAAATGAGCCATCTTTCACTCACTTTGGAGCTCTGGGGAGAGAGCAGCAACCTCTACAAGATTACTGTTAGCGAAGAAGATGATGCAGAGAATTGAAGGAGCAAGACAATGATGGTCACAAGTGTATGTATATTGCTTCCATGTAATATACAAGTGTTTTCAAGTCTTTATATAGACTCTAGGAGTGCTCCACAACTTCTACAAGTGAAATTTGAATTCAAATGAAGGTGGGAATGGTTGTTGGAGGGAATCAATTCACTTCCCTATAATCTAGGAAAAGTGAAGATCTAATTTGATCTACTTTTAAGTGATTTGATTGCTTGATTGAATGCAACTTCAACCACCATAAATTCATGGGATTTGGGCTCTATATTTCTACCTTTACATGTGTAAAGCTCAAGGCTTTTACAACGGTAAATGAACCATCAAAAATCTCTCAAAAAAATACAATAAATGAGCATAAGAAAAAGAACTCTCCAACGGATATTCTTTCGACGCGATAGCCTTTGATGTAGATCAAATCCACATCAAGAATAGTGTAAGCTTGATGTTCCAATAGCTCCCCCTCAAGCTAAAGTATGCTTGAGTCTTCATTCTCTGATAGGTCGAATACCTGCCATAGCTTTGAATCTACAAAGCTTTATTCCATCAAGTGCCTTCGTCATCATATCTGCTACTTGCTTTTCAATAGGAACAAAAGAAATGTCAATCTCCTTTGCCATGAGCTTCTCCCTTATGAAGTGGTAATGGACTTCTATGTGCTTGGTTCTCGCATGGAAAATAGGATTTGCTGCTAGATGCATGGAACTTACATTATCTCCAAATATGTGAGGTTTGGAACTCACTAGTCCCAAATCTGTATACAATGCTTTTAACCATATTGCCTCTTGAGTTACTATGATCAAGCCTTTGTACTCTGCTTCAGTTGAGGATAAAGCAACTGTTGGTTGCTTCTTGGAGCTCCATGACACTAGCTTTGAACCTGCAAATGCTAAGTAACCAGATGTACTTTTTCTACCATCCTTAGCTCCTACCCGATCTGCATCTGAGTAGATTTTGATATCCAAATCTGAAGAGTAAGGATAGAATATACCTTCATTGATTGTACCTTTGAGATACTTAAGTACTCTCTTAGCCGCATCCATGTGTGGTCTTCTCGGTGAGTGCATGAACTGACTAAGCACTCCCACACTATATGAGATGTCTGCCCTTGTATGAGTAGCATATATCAAGCTACCTACCAAGCTTTGATATTCTTTAATGTCTTCAATTTTCTCACCTTCATAAACACTAATTTTATGATTCATCTCCAAAGGTGTACCTGCAGGTTTAGTGTTCTCCATTTTGAACTTGAGAAAAGATCTTGAATGTATCTTCTTTGAGTCAAATACATTCCTTCATCTACATATATCACCTACATACCTAGGAAATATGTGAGCTCACCTAGGTCACTGATTTTGAACTCCTCTTGCATGTGTTGCTTGATCCTTTGAATGCCATTTAGATCATCACCTGTCACAATAATATCATCTACATATACACATAGATAGATAACCTCATTGTGATCCCTTTTGATGAATAGAGAAGGATCTGAGCTGCTAGCTTTGAACCCTTGATCTTGAAGATATGTAACCAACGTGTAATTCCAAGCTCTAGGAGCTTGTTTCAATCCATACAATGCTTTCTTAAGTCTGCAAACATAAGATGGATGATTAGGGTTTAAAAAACCGGGTGGTTGTGACATGTATACCTCTTCACTTATCCAACCATTTAAGAATGCATTTTTCACATCAAGTTGGAGGAGTCTCCAATTCCTTGCAGCAGCTACACTTATCAATGTCCTGATTGTAGTCATCTTTGCAACTGGTGAGAATGTTTCCTCATAGTCTATACCATGAGTTTGTGAGCATCCTTTGGCAACTAATCTTGCCTTGTACCTACAAATTGATCCATCTGAGTTTCTTTTAACTTTATATACCCATCTGCAACCAATTATCATTTGATTTGACGACATTGGAACCAAATCCCAAGTGTCCATTTCCTTCAATGCATCTATCTCTTCGTTCATGGCCTTTTCCCAATTAGGATTTCCCTTTGACTCTTCATAGGTTGAGGGTTCCTCTGAAATAGAGTCTTTTGCCAAGTATATTGAATGCTTCGTAACAAATGTGGAATCATATCCATACATTTCTAGTTGTTTCTTCTCTCTTGCTGATCTTCTAGGTGCTTGTTTGGAGCATTCTCCAATCTCTTGCATCTTTGCTTTGCCTCTTGACTTCCATAGCTTGTAATCCTTTTCTCTTTCATCTTGATCATCGTCTGTATCACTTCTTGGATCCTGGACCTGTGTATCATGCTTGCTTCCTAATTGATGAGAGTCAGAATCAAGATCATATGGTAGTGTTACCTTTTGTTTGTCTTCATCACACCAAGACCTGTGTTCTTCAAACACAACATCTCTACTTTTAGTGAATTGCTTGGTTGAAGGATTGAAGAATATGTAACCCATCTGAGTTTAATCATATCCAATAAACACTGCCTTTTTTGGCCTTTCATCTAGCTTACCTCTTATTTGTGATGGTACATGAACATAAGCTAAACAAC
This sequence comes from Ceratopteris richardii, assembly GCA_020310875.1. Lineage (NCBI taxonomy): Eukaryota > Viridiplantae > Streptophyta > Polypodiopsida > Polypodiales > Pteridaceae > Ceratopteris > Ceratopteris richardii. Next base: position 139,595,809 of record CM035409.1, on the reverse strand, counting down.
CAAAAACCTTGCAATGTCCAAGACTAGGTTTTCTTCCATGCCATGCTTCATAAGGAGTCATACCTTGAAGTGATTTGGATGGTAATCGATTGACAAGGTACACAGTAGTTGATAGCTTCTGCCCATAGATAATGTGGCAACTTCTTCTCTTCAAGCATTGCTCGGGCTGATCCAACCAATGTCTTGTTTCTCCTCTCTGCAATTCCATTTAGTTGAGGAGAGTACCTAGTAGTCACTTCCCTTTTGATACCTTTGTCCTGCAAGAACTCATCAAACTCTTTGGAGAAGTATTCTCCCCCTCCATCAGATATGAGCTTCTTTAGTGATCTACCTGTATGATTCTCCACATGTGCAAGATACTTCTTGAAGCAATCAAATGATGGAGAGTGTTAATCTCCAAAAGAACAACCTACTCTTGAATTTAGAACACCTCTATATCAAGAGTAAGTCAAAACCTTCACTAAATTAGAGGTCTAATCTCCAAATTATCAAATTTGAGAAAATCTGTGAAGAAGATGAAACACAGAAAAGTCTGCTGCAGAATTTCTTCACATTGACTTATCAAATGTGTAAAGTTTTTGATGAAACTTTGTACATATCATCTCCTAAGGATTGCGCATCACCTCCAAGTTGAATTACTTCAAAAGCTTTAGTATAACTTGAGAAATTGAATTCACAAGTTACCTATGTCTGAATCTGCACTTCTGAGAAGTCGATTTAGACACCCCTAACTTCTTAACTCTGGTTCTCACAATGTCGAACCCGTTTTACCAAATGCTTCTAGCCATGAGTAGATCACCTTCCAACTTAAAGATTAAGTGCTTGCTTGCACAAAACTTTAAACTATGGAGTGAGCACTGACCAAAAGATTAAACTCGAAATTTGCGCCTGTTTCAGAGAACTGTAGACACTCAACACATATGAATGTTCCTACTAACAATTCTCCTAGCCTGTTTACAATTAGACTCTGAAATTCAGGTCACAGGTTCATTAACTAACAACTTAGATATCCTCAAAAGGATTTCACAATTGATCAAACACAGAAGGAGCAGACACGAAAAGATCGGGCGCAATATTTCTTCATTAACTCAGAAAATTACAACTGAGTGATGAGAGCTAACTCAACTAACTTTTCTCTATCTCATGACATCTAACTTCCTCAAATTTGGCTTCTACATATGCTCTCATACATGCCCCGACTTTTCTCAAAGTATTTATAGATAATTTGTACAAGATTCTTACTCAAACAAAGATCTAAGTCACCTATGACTATACTAATGTACATATGTGTACACTTCTCTTATCCTCTGAATATGTCTTTCTTCCAAGCTTCAATAGTTGATCCTTCCTTCACTCTTTAACTTTCCAAGTCTTCAATTGGTGATTGATCTGCACCAACAGCTCCCCCTCAATCATCAATTGAGGTTTTCTCCTTTCTTCTTTATACCTGCCATGTCTTTGAACCTTTGTAACTTTGGTCCATCCAAGCCTTTTGTAAGCATATCAGCTATCTGATCTTTTGTTGAAGTATGTATGACTTCAATCTCCTTATCCATCACTTTCTCTCTTAGAAAGTGATACTGAATCTCAATGTGTTTGGTCCTGGCATGAAAAACAGGATTAGCAGCTAAATACAATGAACTCATGTTATCTCCATATATAATTGGTAACCCATGCATAATGTCAAGACTCTTCATCAATGTCTTAACCCAAATTACTTCCTTTGCAGCTTCAACCATGCCTTTATACTCTGCTTCTGTAGAAGATAAAGCAACTGTATGTTGCTTCTTGGAACACCATGAGATAAGTTTATCTCCCACATAACACATATATCCAAATGTAGACCTTCTATCATCTGAATTACCTGCCCAATCTGCATCACTATAGATTTTGATATTTGTATCTGAGGTAAACCCATAATACAAACCTTCATTGAGTGTACCCTTAATGTACCTCAACACTCTTTGTCCTGCAATCCAATGTTCTTTCCTTGGGCAATGCATAAATTGAGACAAAACCCCTACTGCATATGATAAATCAGGTCTAGTTAGAGTAGCATAGATAAGGCTACCAACCAAACTCTGATATTGTCTCATGTCCTTGAATTCTTCACCTCCATACTTACTCAATTTGTGATTCACCTCCATTGGTGTGGGTGCTACCCTGCAATCATCCATTTTAAACTTGATTAACAAGTTCTTCAAATACCTTTCTTGGGTCACAAATACTCCATGTTGAGTATATGTAATCTCCATGCCCAAGAAGTATGATAAGTCTCCCAAGTCACTTATCTTGAACTCCTTTTCCATTTGCCTCTTGAGTCTTTGTATTCCTTCTTCATCTGTACCTGTAAGAATTATATCATCAACATATATGCACATGTATATGAAACCATTTTCACTTGCCTTGACAAGCAAACTACTATCTGCTTTAGACACCTGAAAACCAAGTTCTTTTAGGAACTTCACAAGTCTATAGTTCCATGCCCTTGGGGCCTGCTTCAAGCCATACAAAGCTCTCTTGAGCTTGCACACATGATCTGGATACCTTTTATCTCTGAACCCTTGAGGTTGCTCCATGAATACATCATCTGAAATATAACCATTCAGAAAAGCATTTTTCACATCAAGTTGACATAGCTTCCAACCTTTACATGCAACAATAGCAATAAGTGTTCTTATGGTTGTCATCTTTGCCACAGGACTATAGGTCTCATCATAATCAATACCATATGTCTGAGCAAAGCCTTTGACAACAAGTCTAGCTTTGTATCTAGACACACTTCCATCTGCAAACCTTTTTGTCTTGTAGACCCACTTGCATCCAATAATCTTCTGACTATTTGGTTTTGGAACCAAATCCCAAGTTTGATTCTCCAATAGTGCATCATATTCTTCCTGCATAGCACTCTCCCATTTTTCCTTACCTTTTGCCTCTTCATATGTAGAAGGGTCTTCATCTGTATTCACCATGTAAGCATAATCTTTTGTGGCTAGAAATGAAGTATCATAACTATACCTTGTAGGTTGCCACCTATTTCTTGTTGACCTTCTGAGTTCTCCACTCCTTGAGGTTTCTGGCTCTTCACATTCAGGATCAAATCTTGGTGTCTCTTCCACTTCAACCTGCACTTCATTATTCTCTTGCTCATCAAATATCTGAACTTTTGATTTACCTTTTCTTTGACTCACTTCTTCTTCATCACCTGTATTGATGTTGATTGTACCTGCATACCAAGTGTTTTGTTCATCAAATGTAACATCTTTAGAAACCATAAATTGTTTTGTTGATGGACTCCACAATCTATAGCCCATCTGCTTGTCATCATAACCAATGAAAACATACTTTTCTGCTTTGGGTTCCAATTTGTGTCTTAATTGTTAAAAGTCAAGCTTCAAGCTAAAAATTCGTGGGGAATCTTTTATGGACATGTGGAGCAATCAAAGGAAGCCAAAAGCCACGAGATTCCATCAAGAAAAGTCACTCAACCACTCCCCAAGTCATCTCAACTAATTCCTCCAAGTTAGGAGGCTGATTTGGAAAGGTAGTTCCTAGATTTTAGGGGCACACCTCTCACTATAAAAGGAGCATGTATCTCGACTTCTTTTGGGCCATCTTCTTGGAGTTTTAGCTCATGTAAAGTGAGCACTAAGTGCTGGAGTTGTGATAAGCAAGCCCCTTGCTTAAGCAACCCCCTTGCTTGCTTGGTTGTTTTCTTTTAGTAGGCATATCTATGTGTGTGCGCAGGCAGTGTTGCAACTCTCTACCCCTGAGTTGTTAGCATTGGTTCTCCCTCATATGGTATCCATTTGATGTAATTCTTGTCTCATTGGATAGCTATAAGAGTCTATTTTATGCTTACCAATTCTCTGGAGCATTCTCTGAGTAAGCTGGGAGCAACATTCATTTTAGTGAAGTTGTGTGATTGATATCTCTCTCTTTGTGTAGACTCTGTTGGAAATATTTTGCTCTCTGTTGTAAGGGCTGGTTCTCCTTCTCTATGTATCCATTTGCTATGATTTTGGTGTCATTGGGTAGCTATTAGAGTCCTCTAAAGCTGACATAAGTTTGAGATTCATTCTCTGTATAATCTCTGAGAAAAGTTTGCTGGAGTGAAGTGAGGTCTCTGCTTGACTAGCAGTTGTGAGCATTCAACTAGCTCATGTTGTAGACATTGTTTCTCTTTGTGTAAGCATCCATTTCAAGTGAAATTTGTTTTGTTGGAAAGCCCTTGGTGTCTACTACAGGTCTACAAAAGCTCACTGGAGTTCTCTGCATAAGCTCTGAGTAAGAGCATTTTTGGTGTGCAGAGGTCAAAGAAGGATACCTGTGGAGGTCATTCGCGCTTCATCGTTGCTTAGGGGTTGAGATACTTCCCCCATCAGTGGTATCAGAGCATTTGGGCATCTTGGAGGTATCACATACAAGCAAGAATACCTCTTGGAGTTGGTGGTTGAAGAGTTGCATCAACAAAAGCTTCTTGGAGGTAGCTCACATCAAGGGGGAGCTATTCTACTCAAATTTGCAAGAGCACAAGGTTTCCATCTAAGGAAAGCTTTGGATTGAGGTAACCTCAGAGCCTCATTTTCATTTTACACACATTGGAGCATTAGCCAAGGGCTAGGTCAAGTATCAAAGACTAGATATGGGAGTCTTCAACACTCAAATTGAAAAGCTAGACAAAGGTAACTATCAACCATGGAGATTTAGGGTCTCCAACTATCTTATGGGCAAGGGCCTTTGGGGGTTGATTAGTGGAAGTGAACCAAGACCTAGGTTGGATGAGAATCCAACCAATGACCAGAGAAGGGTCTTTAGGGAATGGAATGAAAGAGACAAGAGGGTTATCTTTATTCTTTCCCAACACATTAGCAATAGCATGATCGGCCATATCCAAGACCTGGATTCAAGCATGAAGGTATGGGAGACACTTGAAAGGCTTTATTCAACAAGCACCAAAGCAAGGAAGATCCAACTCAAGAATGAGCTCAACAACCTTAGGAAGAGCTCAGGGAGTAGCATAAATAACTACATACTTAAGGTCAAGGAGTTATCAGATGCATTGGGATCCATTGGAAGCCACGTAGACGATGACGATCTTGTGGCTTATACTCTCAATGGTTTGAGAGATGATGAGAAGTGGAAACCCTTTACCACTTCAGTTTATGTAAGGGATAATCTTCCCGATTTTGAGCAATTGGTTGCTCTCATGGTCACCGAAGAAATGAACATAGGTGGAAGTTCAACTAAAAGCAAAGATGCACAAGTTTTCTATGCAGGTAATCAAAGGGGCAAAGGAAGACAAGGACAAGGAAGGGGCAAAGGAAGGTTTGGAGGAAGGCAAGGCCACTCAAGAAATCAAGGACATGACCAAGGCACCTCATCACAAAGAGGGAGAGGAAGATCAAGAGGAAGAGGAGGACGACATCAACAAAACAGGAATCAAGATGGCGAAGGATGTTACATATGTGGCAAGTTTGGCCACTATGCTAGAGATTGCTACCAAGGAGGAAACCAAAGGAACTATAATCAAGGTTCTTCATACAAAGGCCAAGGTAATTATGCTTCTACAAGTTCAGAAAATGACAATCTCTTGATGATGCACATGAATGGGAATTCAAGCAAAGTAGATAACACTTGGTATATTGATAGTGGATGTAGCAACCATATGAGTTGCAATGCTTCTTGGTTTACTAATCTACATGTTCCCAAAGGTAAAGGACATGTAGAAACAGGTGATGATACAGCCCATGAGATCTCCCATGTTGGAGATGTAGCTTTGGATGACAAGGAGGAAGGAAGATGTCTCAAGGATGTCTTGCATGTACCTACCATCACAAAGAACTTGGTGTCCGTTGGGCAAATGGTTGAAAGAGGCTATCAAGTAAGGTTCAACAAAGGTGGATGCTTTGTGGAGAACCCTAAGCAAGGTTAGAAGGTCATAGCAAGAGGAAAGAAGCAAGGGAGACTCTTCACTTTGGAGGTAAATTCTCATTCTACTCAACATGTCTACTTCACATATGGAAACAAGAGGATTTCGGAGTTGGACTTGTGGCACAAGAGGATAGGTCACATCAACATACAAAGAATGAAGGAAATGCAATTCAAGAGGCTGGTTGAAGGTCTTCCCAACTTCCAAGGACAAGGTATGAAGCATTTATGTGAATCTTGTCAACTAGGGAAGCAAGCGAGACTTCCATTCAAGAAGAGTGGCTACATAAGCCAACATCCATTGGAGTTGATACATACAGATGTGTGGGGGCCAACGAAAGAGCAATCCATTGGAGGTAACAAGTACTTTGTCACTTTTATAGATGATTGCACAAGGATGGTTTGGGTTTATTTCATCAAAAACAAATCAGATGTGTTTACATGTTTCAAAGCATTCAAGGCAATGGTAGAGAAGGAAACAGGTACATATATCAAGAAGCTAAGGTCCGATGGAGGGGGAGAATATTTCTCAAATGAGTTTTCTGATTTTTTAATGGATCAAGGCATCAAGAGGCAAGTAACATGCAGGTACACACCCCAACAAAATGGAGTAGCAGAGAGAAAGAATAGATACATTGCCGAGATCGCTAGAGCAATGCTTAATGAGATGAATGTACCTAACATGTTTTGGAGTGATGCAGCAAATACCGCCGTGTATCTAATGAATAGGGCTCCTACCTCAGGGATCCATGGCTTGACACCATATCAAGCCTATTATGGTAAGAAACCTGATCTTTCCCACTTGAAGATATTTGGATGTACTTGTTATGTACATGTGCCAAGTGAATTGAGGCACAAGCTACAACCAAAGGCAGAAAAGTGTGTGTTTCTAGGATATTCAAATGATCATAAAGGTTACAGGTGCTTCAACCCAAATACAAAGGACTTGAGGATATCAAGGGATGTAGCATTTGATGAGCTACTCCCTTGGTATAAGAAGTATGATTGTATGCAGGACTATGAAGAAGAAAAGCATGGACATGATGAAGAACAAATCGACCTAGAGCTAAGCGGCCCAAGGTGTTCCATCAATGAAGATAGTTCAAGCATGAACTCACCATGGAGGGGGAGATCTTCATCAAGCTATGAAGCACAATCAATCAACAAAGTCAAAGCAACATTGGTGGAGTTGCATGAAGAAGGTAATGAAGTTGAAGATGATGAAGGACACATGATGGAGAAAGAAGCCACGTCAAAGAAAGAGATCAAGTTCCCAAGGCAAAGGAGGTTTATTCCTCCAAAAGGTGAAGAAAGGAAGTCTTCTAGAGTTAAGTATCCAACTCAAAGGTTTACTTATGATTCATACATGGCAACACATTATGCATATATGAACAAAGTAGTAGAAGATCATGAGCCCGATTGCTATGAAGATGCAAGCAGGTACACCGAATGGAAAGAGGCAATGCAAGAAGAGATCGACGCACTTGAGGAAAATCAAACATGGACTCTAGTGCCCAAGAAGGAGAACATGAAGGTAATAGGTAATAAGTGGGTGTATAAAGTAAAGAGGAATTCAGATGGATCTATTTCTAGGTTCAAAGCAAGATTGGTGGCTAAGGGTTTTGCACAAACCTATGGAGTGGACTTTGAAGAGACATTCAGCCCCGTGGCAAAGATGAGCACCATTAGGACACTCATTGCAATGGCTGCTAGCAAAGGATGGAAGCTCTTCCAATTGGATATCAAGAATGCCTTTCTCAATGGAGACTTGGAAGAAGAGGTATACATGGAGCAACCACTAGGTTTTGTTCATAAAGAGTTTCCACATCATGTTTGTAGGTTGAAGAAGGCACTTTATGGCCTAAAGCAAGCTCCAAGGGCTTGGAACCAAAGATTGGTGGACTATTTGATCAAATGTGGTTACAATCAATGCAAGGCGGATCCATCTCTCTTCATCAAACAAAGAGGAGAACTTGTGGTCTACATGTGTGTGTATGTAGATGATCTTATCATTACAGGTAATGATACAAAGGGCATTGAGGAGATCAAGGCAAAGCTTGGAAAGGAGTTTAGGATCTCTGATCTTGGAGATCTTAGGTATTTTCTTGGCATTGAAGTTGTATACAAAGAAGAAGGTATTATGCTCATACAAAGGAAGTATATTCTAGACCTACTTGAGAGGTTTGGGATGCTACATTGCAAGCCTATTTCAAATCCCATGGAAGTTAATGTAAAGCTAAGCTCCATTGATGGAGAGCCATTAGAGGATGTAACTTTGTATCGATCTATTGTAGGCTCTTTCAATTATGCCACAATAACCAGGCCTGACATAGCATATGGAGTTGGAGTGTTATCACAATTTATGCATAGTCCAAGGACTACACACTTGCAAGCTGCAAGAAGAATGTTGCGATATCTCAAAGCCACTATAAATGAAGGATTGTTCTACTCATTTGATGATGATATGCAGGTCAAAGCTTATTCCGATGCCGATTGGGCCGGTTCGAAGGAAGATAGAAGGAGTACAAGTGGTTACCTAGTCATGCTAGGTAGCAAGATCATCTCATGGATTTCAAAGAAGCAACCCACGGTGGCATTATCTTCCACCGAGGCCGAGTATAGAGCTTTGGCTCAAGTCACATGTGAGCTAATGTGGATTAAGAAGTTAAATATGGAGCTTAATTTGCAGGTTGACACATATCCAATTTTTTGTGACAACATGAGTAGCATTCATCTAGCATCGAACCCTGTCTATCATGCTAGAACCAAGCATATTGAAGTGCACTATCACTTCATAAGGGAAAAGGTGATATCCAAGGAAGTTTCAGTACATCATATTGGTACTAAGGACCAAGTTGCGGACATGTTTACAAAGGCTTTGGATGGGATGAAGATTTCAAAATTCAAGCAATGCATCAACATGAAGGAGCTTGGATGAGGATGAAGAATTGAAGCTTGAGGGGGAGTGTTAAAAGTCAAGCTTCAAGCTAAAAATTCGTGGGGAATCTTTTATGGACATGTGGAGCAATCAAAGGAAGCCAAAAGCCACGAGATTCCATCAAGAAAAGTCACTCAACCACTCCCCAAGTCATCTCAACTAATTCCTCCAAGTTAGGAGGCTGATTTGGAAAGGTAGTTCCTAGATTTTAGGGGCACACCTCTCACTATAAAAGGAGCATGTATCTCGACTTCTTTTGGGCCATCTTCTTGGAGTTTTAGCTCATGTAAAGTGAGCACTAAGTGCTGGAGTTGTGATAAGCAAGCCCCTTGCTTAAGCAACCCCCTTGCTTGCTTGGTTGTTTTCTTTTAGTAGGCATATCTATGTGTGTGCGCAGGCAGTGTTGCAACTCTCTACCCCTGAGTTGTTAGCATTGGTTCTCCCTCATATGGTATCCATTTGATGTAATTCTTGTCTCATTGGATAGCTATAAGAGTCTATTTTATGCTTACCAATTCTCTGGAGCATTGTCTGAGTAAGCTGGGAGCAACATTCATTTTAGTGAAGTTGTGTGATTGATATCTCTCTCTTTGTGTAGACTCTGTTGGAAATATTTTGCTCTCTGTTGTAAGGGCTGGTTCTCCTTCTCTATGTATCCATTTGCTATGATTTTGGTGTCATTGGGTAGCTATTAGAGTCCTCTAAAGCTGACATAAGTTTGAGATTCATTCTCTGTATAATCTCTGAGAAAAGTTTGCTGGAGTGAAGTGAGGTCTCTGCTTGACTAGCAGTTGTGAGCATTCAACTAGCTCATGTTGTAGACATTGTTTCTCTTTGTGTAAGCATCCATTTCAAGTGAAATTTGTTTTGTTGGAAAGCCCTTGGTGTCTACTACAGGTCTACAAAAGCTCACTGGAGTTCTCTGCATAAGCTCTGAGTAAGAGCATTTTTGGTGTGCAGAGGTCAAAGAAGGATACCTGTGGAGGTCATTCGCGCTTCATCGTTGCTTAGGGGTTGAGATACTTCCCCCATCATTAATTGTGATGGCACATATGCATATGCCACACACCCAAATACTCTGCAATGATCCAAGGTAGGTCTTTTACCCCACCAAGCCTCATATGGTGTCATACCCTGCAAGGCTTTACATGGTAACCTATTGACCAAGTAAGTGGCTGTATTTACAGCCTCAGCCCACAAATAATTAGGGCAATTTTTCTCCTTCATCATGGATCTTGCAAACTCAACAATTGTTCTATTTCTCCTTTCTGCAACACCATTTTGTTGAGGAGAGTACCTGCAAGTAACTTCTCTTTTTATACCTGCATTCCATAAGTAATCACTGAACTCATTAGAGAAATACTCTCCCCCTCCATCTGACCTTAGTCTTTTCAACTTATGACCTGTAATTCTTTCTGCATATGCATGATAGTGTTTAAATGTATTAAACACTTCTGACTTATCTTTGATCACATAGATAGTGATCCACCTAGTAGCATCATCAACATAAATCACATAATACCTTGATCCATTTATACTGAAATCTTTTGATGGTCCCCACACATCTGTGTGTACCAACTCAAGCTTCTCTGAGTGCATAAAACCATGCTTGGAATAGGAATGTTTATGAGCCTTACCTAATTGACATGCCTCACATTTGTATGTCATATGTTGACCTGCAACATTAGGCAATCCAAGCACTGAACCATTGTTAACCATATCTTTAATACCTCTTTCATTGAAATGTCCAAGCCTCTTGTGCCAAAGATCTAACTCAGAGATCTTATGACCTCCATATGTGAACATAGCATGACCAATGTTGCCTTGAATCTTCAATGTAAATAATCTTCCTTCCTTTTTTCCTGAAACAATCTGTTTATACCCTTGGCTAGGGTCTTCCACATATACTCCATCATTAGTGAACCTTACTTCATATCCCTTTTCAACAATTTGTCCTACACTTATCAAATTCTTAGGGATTGTAGGAACATACAAAACCTTACTCAATAAGGTGCTTCCATCCTTGGCCTTCACTGATCCAATTGACTTCACATTGTGCTTTGTGTTGTCACCTGTTTGAACAATATGATTAAAAACTTTACTTTCCAAATCAGTCATCAAAGATATGTTACCACTCAGGTGATTGCTACACCCTGAGTCAATGTAGAAGACTCTTTGATCTTCACTCTGCCTTTCACAAGTTGCATTCATTATCAATGTTGAATCTTCCTTTTGATCTGAAGCATAATTGTAGTAGGTGTTGTTGTATTGTTGACTTTGGAATCCTCTACCTGCATTTCTTCCAAAGTAATTCCTTCCACCTCTACCTCTGTAATTACCTCTTTGATTTCTGCCACCTCTTCCTCTTGAATTATAATTTTGATTGTATCCACCATTATTCTGATTATTATGCCAACAATCATTAGCTAAGTGATTTGTCTTACCACAAATCCAGCAAGCTTTGCCTCCATCTTTGTTGTTTCTGCCTTTTCCTCTACCTTTGCCACCTCCTCTTCCTCTTAGGAAGTTGGCTTGAGTAGTTGTTCCTTCATCTTCACCTGCTTGTTGTTTTCCTTTGCTATTCTTCTTCTTGTCCTTTGAGTACATTGCATGACCTGTACTCTTGTCACCATCTCCTTTAACATCCTGCTCAAATGTTAGCATATGACCTAACAATTGATTTAAATCAGGAGTGAAATGGTCAAGTGATAGTTCTGTAGACAAAATAAATGGCTTCCATTTGTCATCACCTCTCAACCCTGTAAGGATTTGCCTTACCAATTTATCCTCCTCAATATCTTCAGCAACAGCTCCTAAAGCATCTGCAATATCTTTCATCCTTGTTACATAGTCTGAGATGGATTGAGAGGCCTTCTTCTTGAAGGTAGTAAACTCTGCCCATAAGGATGCCTTCCTTGACTTTGTAGTGTTTTGGAAATGCTCCTCCAAAGCATTCCATATGTCAGTAGCACTTTCAAGACCTCTAATATGAGGTAACAAGTAATCATTGACTCCCATATAGATAATGCTCCTAGCTTGAGCATCTTTCTTCATCCAATTTTGCAGATCTGCTAACTCTTCCCTAGTTGGAACACTAGGATCTCTGAACTGTGGCTTCTCTTCTTCTCCTGTGATGTAAGCAATTAAATCTTTGCTCATAAGATGAGCTTCCATCCTCATTGACCATGCAGGATAGTTTTCCCTATCCAATTTCTCTATCTGTAGAGCATCTCCCATCTTGTATCCACCTGTGTATATAAAACTTCAAGCTTTACAAACAATGTATGTACCTTTACTTCGAATTAGACTCCTTTTGCCTTTCTTAATGTCGAGTAGTCTTCTCCTCAAGCTTTTGACTCCAGCTTTTCACTTCTTAGTTCTTCAAATGTTGAACTTCTTGAATTTGCAGCAGTCGGGACCTTCCTTTCCTTGATTTTGATGTCTCCTGCTCTGATACCACTGATGGAGAGTGTTAATCTCCAAAAGAACAACCTACTCTTGAATTTAGAACACCTCTATATCAAGAGTAAGTCAAAACCTTCACTAAATTAGAGGTCTAATCTCCAAATTATCAAATTTGAGAAAATCTGTGAAGAAGATGAAACACAGAAAAGTCTGCTGCAGAATTTCTTCACATTGACTTATCAAATGTGTAAAGTTTTTTATGAAACTTTGTACATATCATCTCCTAAGGATTGCGCATCACCTCCAAGTTGAATTACTTCAAAAGCTTTAGTATAACTTGAGAAATTGAATTCACAAGTTACCTATGTCTGAATCTGCACTTCTGAGAAGTCGATTTAGACACCCCTAACTTCTTAACTCTGGTTCTCACAATGTCGAACCCGTTTTACCAAATGCTTCTAGCCATGAGTAGATCACCTTCCAACTTAAAGATTAAGTGCTTGCTTGCACAAAACTTTAAACTATGGAGTGAGCACTGACCAAAAGATTAAACTCGAAATTTGCGCCTGTTTCAGAGAACTGTAGACACTCAACACATATGAATGTTCCTACTAACAATTCTCCTAGCCTGTTTACAATTAGACTCTGAAATTCAGGTCACAGGTTCATTAACTAACAACTTAGATATCCTCAAAAGGATTTCACAATTGATCAAACACAGAAGGAGCAGACACGAAAAGATCGGGCGCAATATTTCTTCATTAACTCAGAAAATTACAACTGAGTGATGAGAGCTAACTCAACTAACTTTTCTCTATCTCATGACATCTAACTTCCTCAAATTTGGCTTCTACATATGCTCTCATACATGCCCCGACTTTTCTCAAAGTATTTATAGATAATTTGTACAAGATTCTTACTCAAACAAAGATCTAAGTCACCTATGACTATACTAATGTACATATGTGTACACTTCTCTTATCCTCTGAATATGTCTTTCTTCCAAGCTTCAATAGTTGATCCTTCCTTCACTCTTTAACTTTCCAAGTCTTCAATTGGTGATTGATCTGCACCAACATCAAACACTTCATTCTTACTCTTGATAAAGTATAGAACAGTCCATCTACTATGGTTGTCAATAAATGAGACATAATACCTTGATCCTACCAATGAAGGTTCTTGACTTGGTCCCCATACATCTGTATGTACTAAGTCCAATAAGTTATTGTGGATGTAGCCTTTGTGGTTGAATGGTTGTCTTTGTGCCTTCCCAATCTGACATGCATCACACTTGTTGATCATGTGTTGCCTTGATATGTTCGATAGTCCTAGAACACTTTGATCCATGCATATATCCTTCAAGGTTCTTTCATTCACATGAGCAAGTCTCTTATGCCACACTTCAAGCTCACTTAGGGTCTGAGATCCAAAGTTGAATAGAGCTATGTTCCTGATTCTCCTACTTCAAAAGTAAAGAGCCTACCATGCTCCTCACCTCGGGTTATCTTTTTGAAGCCTTGACATGGATCTTCCACAAAAGCTCCATGTTGGGTGAACCTAACTTGCAAGCCTTTTTCAACTATTTGGCCTACACTTATTAGGTTTTTAGTGATAGTGGGTACATAGAGAACCTTACTTGGAATGTTTGTCCTGCCATTGGAAGCTTTGACATTACCAATCTTCTCCACATTGTGCTTTGTGTCATCCCCTGTTTGCACTTCATGTCTATGCTTTGGACTTTCCAAATCAGATAGAAGAGCAATGTTGCCTGCAACATGATTCGAACATCGTGAATCTATGTAGAACAAATGATCATCTTCTTTACCTTCTTTGTGGCTTAGATTCATAAGAAGCAATGAGTCTTCATGTGGTTGATCTTTTGAATAATTGTTGTAGTCCCTTCTATTATAGCTTCTATTGTTATTGTTGAAGTTGTGTCCACCTCTGCCTCTATTGTTGCCATATCCACCTCTTCCACTTCCTTTCTGGGTCTTCCCATTGAACCAGCAATTATGAGTGGTGTGGTTGGTCTTATCGCATATGGCACAAGGTTGAACATTCTGACCTTTGGCTTTGTCTTGCTTTGGTCCTTTCTTCTTCCCTTTCCACTTGCTCTTGCTTGCGAAGTTGGCTTGAGAATTCTCTTCTTCATCTTCTTCCTTCTTCTTGCCTTTCTGCTTCTTATCCTTCTTATCTGCATATAGAGCACTAGTTGAATTACCATGATAAGAGTTACCTTCCTTTATGCTATTGTTGGCTTCTTGATTGAAGAGTTGTCCGAGAAAGATGTTGAAGTCTAGAGTTTGCACATCCATGATGAGATCATAAGCCGTCGTGAAGGATTGCCATTGCTTATCACTTTGAATGCCATTGAGAATTTGCCTCATGATGACCTCTTCTTCAATCAGCTCTCCAATGGATGCTAACTAATCCGCAATCTCCTTGACCTTGGTAACAAACTCTGTGATGGTTTGTTTAGGTGTCTTCTTCATTTGGTTGAACTCGTTCCAAAGATGATTCTTTCTTGCTTTGGTATTAGTAGAAAAGAAAGTCTCGAGGGCATCCCAAGTCCCTTGAGATGTCATTAGGGGAGAAAATGAACCCTGCATGGGCCTTGTAAGGATCCCTAATTTTTAGGGATTAAGCTTAATTCTGTTCTTGTTTAAGGGGACAAAGTGCATTTAATAGGGCACTTTTTAGTAGGTTGGAGTAGGCTTTTTTTAGGCTTCAGTAGGCCTCTCTCTTTCTTCTTCTAGAGAGAGAGAAAGAGAATCTACTTTCCACATCATCAAACTAGTACATGTATTTGAATAAAAAAATGAGTTTCTTTAAAAAGTCTCATTTTCAGTGTATATTAACTCAAATTGGCCTATTTTTTAATATATATGTCAGAAGTCACTTTTTTGGGCCCATTTTTTGAAGTTTCTTTTAGAAAAAGTATAATTTTCAAACTCCCTCCAAAAGTAAGTGCCACATCATCAAATCCGTGACTATGCTTTCCCCAAAAAATGACTTTTTTCAAATTTCATCATTTTCAACTATACACAGTGGAAAAATACACTTTAACCCATACACATACAAGAAAACACATTTTTTGAGCAAAACATATGCTTTAGAGTCCCTTCCAACCAGTTTTTCATTTTTGTTTTTGATATTGTTGGTCATTAGCAAAGATGGTGTTGGCATCTATCACAAACTTCACAGTAGAACGTCCTCATGCTCCTGCATCAACAAGTATCCATGTTCGTGTGCCTGGAGAGTTTGCTCCAAATACGCGATGCAACAATGATGCCAATTCTCAAAATGAACGTCGTGCAGCTGGAGAAAAAGGTATTGATATTTGGACTCATGATTCACTATATCCTCTTGATCCAATATCTTCTTACCATCCAACATTCCATAACCTCCCAACTTTATTCAGTTCATTGGTGCGGGTGAAGCTGGATTATTAGGTTACTACAAGCGATTATCTACACATTCACTTGCTACTGCTAAGTATTGGTTCCAACAATATCACATCCATCATATGAGGGTGGTCACTTTAGAAAGCATAATCATATCTTTACAAAAACAACTTGCAGATTTGGAACAGGATATTGAAGCAAAACAAAGCACAATTTCAAAGTTAACTGCCAATCTCCAGCAGCTGAAAGAGACTCCACTTGGTATGAGACATAGGAAAAGAGCATTGTCATCCTTTGAAGCTCTTTCAAAAGGTGGCGGAGCACGCAAACGACGTATATATGCAACAAGGTGAGTGTTTATTTTACTTTCATATGTTTTAATGAAGATTTGTAATGGAATCTTTCATTATGTAGGTCATTTATTCAAGACATAACTGCTTCATCAACAACACAAGACCAATTCAAGCTAATGAATAGCTATATAAACACCAATGAAATCACTTCTGATTTAGACTCACCCATAGGAAAGTGTATTAGAGTTGTTGTTGAAGCTGAGTTTTCAAAGAAGTTAAAAAACCTTATCACAGTGCAAGATGTGCAGGCAATATGTGACAAAGCGGGCATCAATAGAAATGGGTATACTGCAATGTATAGCCTTCTCAGGCAAGCCTTACAATCATAGGGTATTTCTCAAAGTATATTTCCATGCCCATATAAAGTGTCTATCAATAAAAAAAACTTCAAATGAGGATGTGACTCGTACTATTGGACAATATTTATTCATAGAAGACACTATGCATGCCTCTGTTTATCATCCAAATATTCCCAAGAAGCAATAAAAAATCCTATCTACACAAGGATTTACTTACACTAAATTGAACAATATATTTGTGGATCTTCAGAAGCTTCAACAAGCAATGATTCTGTTGTATAATTCATGGGTTCATAAGGTTAAACATATGGATTCTAAAGGTTAGAATATGATGTATATTTGCTTTGTTCTAGCCCTTGAATTACCCTTGGAACATGCCTTGAACCTTTGGGTGACACCCTTGGTTTTAACCCTTGAGGTATTTATTCATATGAGCTCCCAATTGAATGGTTGGAACCTTAGGCTTGATTTATCCTAAGGTGTGGGAACCTTAGTCTTGGGAGAAGCTTCTCTAGGAGCCACCTTGTGTGTACGTGAGAGAAGAATCCTCATTTGATTTAGAAGGCATGTGATAGACCTTGGGAAATTAGAACGCATGTGATCGCCCTTGGGAAAGTGTCCACATGAGGGACACTTGGCCAAACACTTGGCAAATCTCAAGGACATGCACCCCCTTGGGCTAGAGGTATATATATGGGTGGAGTTGGATGGGTGGAGACGTGCTCTCTCTTAGGAGTGTGGTCTTGCTAGTTCATTTAGTTGTTTGTGGAAGGTAGTTTCACAACATTGGTATGCAGAGCAGTTACATCCTATGAAAGATTCGAATTTCTTCCTGCCTTCGAAGTTCGAGTTATTGTTTTTCATGCCCGCGAGCAGCTTGAGAAACTTTGTGAGTTACCTTTTTTAAGTAGGAAAAAGATGGCCATGAGATACCCCGCGTAGAGGCTGCCCACGTGAGCATGCCACCATGTGATACCTCCCTTAGGCAGGGCTGACAGCTCCCGTGAACACCGCACAAGAGTAGAGATGCGTCGAGGGAATCTCCCCAGTGCGCTTTTGAGTGCCCAGTCGGGAGCCTTCTATGCCCGGTTATGGTTAATAACAGCCCTCTACGTGCGCTATATAGAGCTTTAGCTCTCCAGAAAATTGAGAATGTGGGATAAAAGCCCACTGTCTCGCTTGTTCCGCTCACTCAGCACTTATCAACTCCAGAGCGTTTGCATTCCACTCCAGCACGGGTACTTTGGTGCTTAGAGAAAGGAGCATGCACCCCCTCCTTCGTTCCTCTAATCTTTGATGCTATCATGAGATATGGATGAAATGGAAACTATAGACATAAATCTTTCTTATACTTTTTATGAAAATAATATAAGAACTTCTGAAAGGAATATTATTTCAAAGTTCAATTTATATCTTCCTTCAAGTAGAGTAAGGATTGATAGATTGAGAGCTCTTTCTTGAATTTTATGGGTGGTGGTGCACGGCCGTTCTTAGTTAGTGGGGTGAGAGAGAAACTATGGTGGTCTAGACCATGAAAGTTTAAGGCAATAACAAGTTTGTGATGCCCTTAGATGTTTTGGGCCGTATGCACGTTGCACAGATTAATTCAATAAGTTTACCACCTCAGCCGATAGGCCTGGGTAATATTTTGAAATTTCATCGAGATAGAGATAGATCCTTGTAATTAAATGATCTTTCTTATTTTCTTGTGACCTATATGTTAGCATCACATACAATGAACATGCATTATGTTTATCTCACATGGATATGGCAATTATAAAAGCATTCTATATACAAATGCATTTGGACATTTCTAGAATGTTTGTGAGGATAAATGTAAGCATTAAATGGATTTCACATATGAATGCAATTATGCATTTAACATATCTTTGATATTGTAAAGATAAGTGAACTTTTGGGTAAGTATACATATATGCCCGAGAAAGGACAAGGGAATTTCAAAGGAAAGGACGTAGCTTTGATGGAGGTAAGTGTTACTTTCCAATTTTCCTTTCATACTTGTTTTTCCATGCTAGAACAATGCATTTCAAATGTAGTAGGTAAATTCTTAATGCACATTGAATGATGCCTGGAATGAATAATTTAAACAATGCATTGAAGACATAATTAAAAATAAAAAGGAGTCAGATTAGCATGGAATGGAAAGATGATGAGATATTGAGCATATCAAGTTCATCATAGAGCATGGCATGAATGGATATTTTAAGCATAGATCCTTGCATTAAATGGAATTCTAAGTATGAATTCCATGCATGCTTTAAGGAGGGGTTCAATTTTTGGACCTTACGCATGCTAAACATCTTCAAGAAAAGATGTACATATTGTTGGGAAAGATGGATGGATGCTCCAAGAGACTGACTAGGTACTGCTAAACCTGCTTTGTACCAGCCCTCTTTTGCTTCAGAGTTGATAAGTAGACCTTCTTAGCTTTCCAATAACACCAAAAAATGGCCTATGTACTTTGGAAATGATGTGTGTAATGGTTGAACCAAAATAGATAACTTTGAAGTTCACAAACTCAAGAAAACTTTCTATTTTTGTCTTGATACCTGCTGGATGTTTTACTCAGTGTGACCAGTAGAAATTGATAAAATTCCTTCTAGGGGTATTTAATTAGCTTAGTAAGCTACCATTTGCAAGTGGAATGATGCAAAAAGATAAACTATGCTAAGAGAAATCAATTTAACAAGTTTAGCTATACCCCCGACTTTTTAGGACTGTAGTAGAAATTGACCAGAGTTCACCTCGACGCCGATTTCTCTGCAATGGCTGAATAGAACTACTTCAAAATTTGATAAAATGTAGATGACTTTGAGCTGAATCCAACAAGCTTTGAATCACTTGATTTGGAGGAGAATTGACCGAGATATGCCCTTGACAAGTAGAGGGACTTTTCAGTAGACTAACAGAGAACTCAGAGATGAATGTGTATCTATTAATGAACACTTGTATACAATCCCATTGGCATGAATAACATTGCCTAATGGTGTAGAGAGGTGTAGGCTATAGTGTAGTCCTCACACACACTCAATCTCAGTAGAATGAGGCTCGGGAATTGTCACTCTTTTACCCGCGACTTTTCATGTCCTTTTTTATAGGAATAAGTTAAAATTTGAATTCAAATTCAAACTTTTGGCTCCCTATGATCAAGCTCCTAAATGCTTGGAGATATTCTTTCAATCAAACAACTAATTTTCCACGAATCCTTTTGGTAGGTGATTACAAGAGATTCCAAGTCAATTTGACTTTTACAATGAGGTAAAGTGGTAATTAACCACTAGCATATGTTCCTATGCTTCTTCATGTATGTGTAGACTTTAATGCATCCTTTGAGCCAAATGTGTAGGCTTGAAATTTACACCAACATATCCCCCTCAAGCCAAACATTTGTGCTTAAGTCTTCATCTTCAATCTTCAAGTATATCCTGCAATCCAATCATGGATTTGAACCTGCAAAGTTTTGTTCCATCCAAAGCTTTAGTCAACAAATCTGCACATTGCATGTTGGTTGATACATAGGTAAGTTGAATGTCCTTGCTTATCAACTTCTCTCTCACATAATGATAATGAAACTCTATGTGTTTGGTCCTAGCATGATAGATAGGATTAGCTGCAAGGTGAAGAGAACTTGTATTATCCCCAAAAATAATTGGTGACCTAGTATACAATCCCAATTCTGTATACAAAAGTTTAATCCAAATTGCTTCTTGTGTGGCATTAGCCAATCCTCTATACTCTGCCTCTGTGGAAGACAAAGCAACAGTAGGTTGCTTCTTTGAAGACCATGAAATTGGTTTGTCACCTGCAAAGGAAATATATCCAGAAGTGCTCCTCCTATCATCCTTGCATCCTGCGCAATCTGCATCTGAATAGATTTTTATATCAATATCTGAAGTGTAAGGGAAATACAAACCATGGTTCTGTGTACCCTTGAGATACTTCAAGATTCTCTTGGCAGCCTCTAAGTGAGGTATCCTTCGCTTGTGCATAAATTGACTTAGCACACTTACTCCATATGCAATATCAATTCTTGTAAGAGTAGCATAGTTCAAGCTACCCACCATACTTTGATAACCTGTAATGTCCTTGACTTCATCACCTTCATGGGCACTTAGCTTTAGGTTTACCTCCATTGGAGTGCTTGCTACTTTAGCATCCTGCAAGTGAAACTTCTTCAACATATCCTGTACATACTTTTTCTGAGTAATGTATATCCCTGAATTAGTGTAAACTAATTCAAGCCCTAGAAAATACTTCAATAAACCAAGATCATTGATCTTGAACTCCTTCATCATCTGGCTTTTGATATACCTGATTCCATTGACATCATTACCTGTAATGATGATGTCATCAACATAAACACAGAGATATATTACCTCTGAATTACTTCTCTTAATGAACAGAGAAGTGTCAGCGTTGCTCATGACAAAGCCTTGGTCTTGGAGGTATGTAGTTAACGTGTAATTCCATGCCCTAGGTGCCTGCTTCAATCCATATAAAGCCTTTTTTAATTTGCAAACATAACTTACCTTCTTAGGGTCCTCATAGCCAGGAGGTCGTGACATATAAACTTCTTCTGAAATCCATCCATTCAAGAAAGCATTCTTGACATCCAACTGGTACATGTTCCAATTCTTTGATGCAGCCACACTTACCTACACTCTGATTATTGGCATCTTAGCCACATGAGAAAATGTCTCTTCATAGTCAATGCCTTGGGTTTGTGCAAAACCCTTGGCTACCAGTCTGGCTTTGTACCTATTAATTGTTCCATCAGAATTTCTTTTCAACTTATAGATCCATCTGGATCCTATTACCTTCATAGAATCTTTCTTGGGTACTAACTCCCATATGTCACTCTCCTTGAGTGCTTCAATCTCCTCATCCATAGCTTCTTTCCATTCTGATTTGGTTATTGCTTCTTCATATGAACTTGGTTCTTCATTTGACAAATCTTTGGCAAGATAAACTGAATGTTTAGTAACAAGAGATGTATCATACCCATATCTGATAGGTTTCTTTCTTTCTCTTTGAGATCTTCTGATTGATTGAGTTGATGATTCAGGTATGTCTTCAAGCTTCTTCATCTTCATTTTGCCCTTGGACTTCCATGCCTTGAATTCTTCAAGATTGATAGTGTCTTCATCATCTGAACTTGAGGCTTCATTCTGAATAGGTTCCTCCTTTGCAAGTTTTGGAAATTCCTCTTCCAAATCATAGGGTAATTTGACCTTCCTGCATTCATTCTCATACCAAGAATCATTTTCATCAAAGATCACATCTCTGCTTACCAGAAATCCCTTATTGGTAGGATTATAAAACCTGTAACCTTTTTTATTTAAATCATACCCAATGAAAATGCATATTTCAGCCTTTGGGTCTAGCTTACCTCTTATCTGAGAAGGAATGTGCACATATGCCACACATCCAAATATTTTGCAATGATCTAATGATGGTCTCTTACAATGCCATGCTTCATAGGGTGTCATACCATCAAGTGACTTAGATGGTAACCTGTTTATGAGGTAAGTAGCAGTAGAAACACTCTCTGCCCAAAGATAGTTGGGTAACTTCTTCTCATTAAGCATAGATCTAGTTGTCTCAACAATTAACCTATTTCTTCTTTCAGCTACCCCATTCTGTTCAGGAGAATACCTTGTGTTTATCTCTCTTTTGATACCTCTGTCCTACAAGAAGTCTTCAAATTCATTGGAGAAGTACTCACCTCCTCCATCTGACCTTAGCCTCTTCAAATTCCTTCCTGTCTGGTTTTCAACTAATGCAAGATACTTCTTAAAACAATTAAATACCTCATCCTTATGCTTCATGAAGTATAATACAGTCCATCTACTATAATCATCAATGAAAGACACATAGTACCTTGATCCTGAGACTGAGGGGTCTTTGCTAGGTCCCCATACATCTGTGTGTACAAGCTCTAGATAGTCTTCATGCGTATATCCTTTCTTGGAGAAGGGTAACCTGTGAGACTTACCAAATTGACAAGCACCACACTTGTAAATCATATGTTGCTTGGATACATTAGGTATCCCAAGCACACATTTGTCCCTGCACATTTGTTTCAAGGTTCTTTCTCCTATGTGCCCTAATCTTTTGTGCCAAATCTCAAGCTCTGAAAGTGTTTGATCTTTATAACTGTATAGTGCAATATTCTTTGTATCTTCCATATTGATTGATTCTGACCTGCAAACCTTTCTCCACAATCTGACCAACACTCATCAAATTTTTGGTAATGGTTGGTACATAGAGTGCGCTGCTCAACAAATTCTGATTACCATCACAAGTCTTAACATTTCCAACTTTAACTACTGAATGCTTTGTATCATCACCTGTTTGGACTTGATGTTTACCTTTTGGTTCCTCAAGATCAGAGAGTAGTGCCACATTACCAACCACATGATTTGAGCACCCTGAGTCAATGTAGAATAGGTGGTCATCATTTGTACCTGACTTTGAAGTCATGTTCATGATCAGAAGAGAATCATCCTGCTCCTCTGTGTAGTTGTTGTAGTCCTTTCTAGTTTTGAATCCTCCTTGGTAGTTGCCATTGTAATTGTTGTTGTAATTGTTGTTGTGGCCTTGGTGATGGTTGAACCTTCCTCTTGACTGTGAGTATCCACCTCTTTGGTAGCCTCTCCCTCTCTGATTTTTGTAATTCCTGAAACACTCATCTGTAGTATGATTTGATAAACCACAAATGTTGCATGGTGATGAGTTATAGGGTCTCCCCCTACCTTGCTTACCTCCTCTGCCCCTTCCTCTTGAAGATCTACCTCTCCCTGTATAGTTGGCTTGAGAGGTAGAGCCTTCATCTTCCATCTTCTTGCTCTTGCCTTTATCCTTAGACTTCTTATCAGTGTATAGGGCAGAAGAGTTATTACCTTTGGATGTATCTCCATTTTTGGTGAGCTTTGCTTCATGTGTAAATAGTTGTCCCATGAGAGTTGTAAGATCTGGAGTGTGCATGTCCATGTAGAGATCCATTGCAGTGGTGAAGCTTTCCCATTTGTCATCAGCCGTGATTCCATTGATCACTTGCCTTACAATTTGTTCTTCTTCAATTTCTTCTCCTATGCTTGCTAACTGATCTGCAACATCTTTGATCTTGGTCACAAATTCTGAAACAGCTTGCTTAGGTTGCTTCCTTAGTGTTGTGAATTCAATCCACAACTGATTTTTCCTAGCCCTTGTATTGGAGGAAAAGTATGATGACAAGGTTTCCCAAGTTTCTTGGGATGTCTTACAATTTCTGATATGTGGCAAAAGAAAGTCAGAGATAGAGTTGAGTAAATATGACCTTGCAAATGCATCCTTAGCACACCATGTGTTGAGTTTTTCTTGTTCTTCCTTGGTTGGTAATCCTCTTCCTTTGAATAAGGGCAATTCCTCATCTCCTCAGATGTATCCATAGAGACTCCTTCCTTGTAAGTAAGTCTTCATCCTTAGAGACCAAGCTTGATAGTTGTTCCTGTCCAATTTATCAATAAATGAAGGAAACCCATCTCCCATTTTACCTCTATTGCTCTGATACCATTGTTGGGAAAGATGGATGGATGCTCCAAGAGACTGAGTAGGTACTGCTAAACCTGCTTTGTACCAACCCTCTTTTGCTTCAGAGTTGATACGTAGACCTTCTTAGCTTTCCAATAACACCAAAAAATGGCCTATGTACTTTAGAAATGATGTGTGTAATGTTTGAACCAAAACAGATAACTTTGAAGTTCACAAACTCAAGAAAACTTTCTATTTTTGTCTTGACACCTGCTAGATGTTTTACTCAGTGTGACCAGCAGAGTAGAAATTGATAAACTTCCTTCTAGGGGTATTTAATTAGCTTAGTAAGCTACCATTTGAAAGTGGAATGATGCAAAAAGATAAACTATGCTAAGAGAAATCAATTTAGCAAGTTTAGCTATACCCCCGACTTTTTAGGACTGTAATAGAAATCGATCAGAGTTCACTTCGATGCAGATTTCTCTGAAATGGCTGAATAGAATTACTTCAAGATTTGATAGCATGTAGATTACTTTGATCTGAATCCAACAAGCTTTGAACCACTTGATTTGGTGGAGAATTGACTGAGATATACCCTTAAGTAGACAGACTTTTGAGTAGACTAATAGAGAACTCAGAGATGAATGATGTAAATGTATCTATTAATGAACACTTGTATACAATCCCATTGGCATGAGTAACATTGCCTAATGGTGTAGAGAGGTGTAGGCTATAGTTTAGTCCTCACACACACTCAATCTCAGTAGAATGAGGCTCGAGAATTGTCACTCTTTTACCCGCGACTTTTCATGTCCATTTTTATATGAATAAGTTAAAATTTGAATTCAAATTCAAACTTTTGGCTCCCTATGATCAAGCTCCTAAATGCTTGGAGATATTCTTTCAATCAAACAACTAATTTTCCACGAATCCTTTTGGTAGGTGATTACAAGAGATTCCAAGTCAATTTGACTTTTACAATGAGGTAAAGTGGTAATTAACCACTAGCATATGTTCC
The DNA here is from genome assembly GCA_020310875.1 of Ceratopteris richardii. NCBI lineage: Eukaryota > Viridiplantae > Streptophyta > Polypodiopsida > Polypodiales > Pteridaceae > Ceratopteris > Ceratopteris richardii. The sequence goes on along the minus strand of CM035409.1, from coordinate 139,570,925 downwards.
TATGCTTCTTCATGTATGTGTAGACTTTAATGCATCCTTTGAGCCAAATGTGTAGGCTTGCAATTTACACCAACACATGTTTGTTGGCATACACTATGATGCATGAATTGAATCACAGATGCATAGGATAATGGAACATGAGAGAGAAATCAAGTATTGTAAGTTTAAGGTTTAAGATAGCGAAATGACTTCTTCATATGAAGTCAAAAGCATAAAAGTTTAATGGTATGTTGAGATTATGCCCATCAACTTCTATGCTTTTTATATGTTGACTTAATTCAAAAGCCAACAAAATTCAACTTAGGAAGAGGAACTTTAAACTTCGAGTCCTACTTATGGACCCACAAGTTCCATAATACCCATGGCTTACCTGATCAGCAAGGCCAAGCACTTAAGCTTCAAATTCAACAAGTTTCTCTTCTTATTAAACCACAAATAAGAATTTGGATTGAACGATCCAAAGGAGAAACTAGAAGCCTATATGAGACCGTACACTCATGGGATAATCTTTGATCATGAACGATGATAAGAAGTTCATAAGACCTTCAACATTTTATCATTAAGGATAATGATCACACTAAAAGGGGGAAGAGAATGTCGTAAAATGACATATTAGGGAAAAAATGACTGAACCATTTTACCCTTTTAAGCATTCATTTATTCCTCGATAAGCTTCTTCCTTCATTGACACGAGGTAGGATCCATTTGGAGCTTTGAGAAAATTGCTTCAAGAGTGAAAAATTGTAACTCATTAAGCATATCTAGATAAGAGGAAGATTAAAGGATTGAAAGAAACTCTTAAGAACTCTACTCCAAAGTGTGCTCTATGAGTAAGAAACAATTTATCAAGATGGTTAACAAGGTAACCATTTAGCAAAGCTTATGATTGACTATATCCTTTGATACAGATGTGTACTTATGTCAATAGATGATATCTGGTATGAGAATACTAGCTCTATTATCAAATGACATAAACAAAGATAACTTTGATTGCATCTAATCAAAGAAATAGTTCAATGAAAGCTCAAAGTCTTTTCAAAGAACAAATCAAGACTCTGTAAGAATGTAACTTACAAAGATTTTGATTATATTTGATAAGACTTAGATGAATGAAGTTTAATCCTTGAATAAGAGCTAAAGTTTTCTACACTAAGGTGGGATTGTAAATCGGATGGTATGGGACATCTAAGTTTACAATGTCACTTAAGTGGGTTCAGTGGTATGGGACACTGAACTTAAGGATAATGGAAGCTTAAGCTCAAGGATATTGGAGAGCTTTTTGAGTGAAGGATTTAGCATAAATGAACCTCCCATTTGGATAGGAAATCAAAAGATCATCAATTTCCTACAGTTTTCGAGGACAAAAACTCTTTAAAGGGGGGAAGAAAGGTATCATCAATATGATACTTCTAAGCAAAAGATATTCCTTAACTCTTTCATGAAAGTTAAGGAGTACATTGGATGTCCAAATACCTAAGTATGTTTGAGTTAAATCTCAAACAAAATAAGAACCAGATATGCAAGAAGGGAAATCATGAAAGAATTTCATTTTGGCAAGTAAATTAAGCCAAAAATTTGAAGCATATTCAGAGTAGGGTATTTGAGAATGGATAAAAATGGATCCAAAGCTTCGATCACTAAGCATGATAACTTGCTTAAGTCAATAGGGTGATATATAATTGTTGATCCCTTAAAGGAGAATAGTTAAAGAACATCAACATGATGTTGAAGACTTAAGCAAGGATATCAACTCATGAAGGTATGAGTTGGAGATCCCAAGAAAATCCCATGGGTAAATATCATTGAAAAAGGGATCTAAAGGAGAAAAGACTCGATCTTATCTCCTATTAAATTAGCTAGAGGAATTGTGAGAAAGCCAAGTGACCTAACTTGGTCGAATATATCAAATCTTTTATGGTTGGATAATCCAAGAGGCCTCCATTGGTCAAAAAGATCAAACCCTTTTATAGTTTGATACCAAGTAAAGTTCAAATGTCAACCTAAAGACTTTTGAATTAATTGGCAGTAGATTTAGAAACCTTAGTCTTTGCTCTCATGAAAATGATGCCAAAGAGTTCCAAGATGGAATTTATGATCATGGTAAATGATCAGAGAGCATTGAAAAGATAACGGCAAAAAAGGTGGAAACATTAAGGATATGCTTCTACGGATTGGAGAAAGATCTCACTAGTATGGGACAGTGAGAACTAACTCCCATTGAGAGTTTTCTCTGATGGCCAGAGAGAAAATAGACTCAAGATCCAATAGGAAACATCAGAATAAGTCTTAAAGATAAGACCATTTAGATTAAGGTCTTAGGTTCATTATGAGGTGTAGAAATGTACCTCCTCCAACCAATTTAATACACCTGGTTGTATGAACAAAAGGGTAAATAGAATGAACATCACATTTACCCTAGAAAAGGCTATCCTTTATCCTCGTAAGCAGATGCATTTTTCTTAATAAAATGCATAGACAAATTTTATATGGAACAATAAATTTGGATAAGTAAGAGGGTAAAGAATTTTGGGAGTTTACACAATTAAACTCCAAAAGTAAGTCAAGCATATTCAAGTATAATAGCCTTGAATGAAAGAATGATCTATAAAAGATCTTCTTTTGAATCTTTGGTGAGAACAAGTGATTCAAGAATGTTCCTAGCAAGATCTGAGATATGATGCCTAGAAACAGGTATCTTTCTTGCAAGACCTTGGAACTAAAGCTGCAAAACTTGAATCATCTAAACTCCATCCAATAGAAAATCTAGAGGGTGTCTTGATGAAGTATTTTTCCTCAATTTTGAGGATTTGAAGGAATCGGATTTGTTTCTCTTTGCAAAGCATTGATGACCTTTGAGGTTAGTATACATAACTACCTAAACCATAGTTGGTTCAAGATTGTTAGTATTGATTCTCATCGGAAGAATAGGCTAAGCTAAGATAAACAAATGGGGTAGAGACATAGGAGAATGATTTACCAAATAATTCCAATTCCTAAAGTCATCTTTGGATCTAAGTCTTGAATGTTAAAACTTCCAAAAGGATTAAACTCTATTCTAAGAATTAATCCAAGGAAAATCAAACATGATCAAGATAGGGATCCACATGTAGACATGAACTTGTAGATTGGGTATATTATCATTCGGAATACTTGAGCTTTATGTTTCAAGAAAGCCTGGATGATTGAAATAAGTCCATCAAAGTTGCCAAGGAATGAGAAGATAGCATTTCTCCTCATTTTATTGAGCATGTTTTGGCAGGGACTCACTAGACCCACTTTTCTAAGTTCACATCTTTAGCTAAGTCATATCAAATACAAGTAAAGTATATTTGTATTTGAAAAGGACTATAAAAGAATAAATTAAGTTCAAAACATCTAAAGATTCCTCTCCTTTCTGTTAAAAGGAAAACGATACAAGAATACGTGAGTGATACAAGACGTCCCACAACCCGGGACTGATAGGGATTAATAACTTGACTAGAGTTGATATAGGAGCTCCCACAACCGCGGATTATAAACATGAAACAAGATATCTGGATTACAAGAACTCCCTTCTCAGAGATGAACTAGATACAAGAAAGAACTCGACAGGATCCCGTACAATGAGATTACAAGAGGACAAGAGAGGATGTCCAAGAACTAGACTAGACAAGACTGGAACAAGAAAAGATCTGGAAGTGGAACTTGGAGAGTACTTACTTGGCGGTCATAACTCCTTGAGCTCCTAAGACTGGTATTGGCAATACTGAGAATGAATGTGGCCAACCCCTCCTTACATAGGTTTTCTAAGGGCGGTTCAATGGTGGTTATGAATTGATGATATCATCAATGATATCATAAATTCTAAACATGAGCTCTGGATATACGAATGAGGCAAGTAGACAATCGATCTTAGGGTTTTGCATGCTTCAAACACAATGGAAGCATTGGTTTCCCCAAATTCTTAGCCAACCATGAGATATAGAAGCCACATGGAATCTAAAGTCTAGGATGGTTTCCTTGTCCATGACATCACCTCCCCCTCAAGCAACGAGTTCCACAAGGAGCGGTCATGATCTTTGGTCTCGGCTTCATTGGATTTTTCTTATGAAATTCTTGAACCTTGATTGGTGCTCTGTGAAGGTTCTCTCTAGGTTCCCAAGTGCGATCATTGATGTCATACCCTTTCCAATGAACAAGATACACCAATCTTCCTCGAGATATTCTTGAATCTAGGACATGCTCGACCTCGAATTCTTCATGATCATCAATCTCGATAGGCGGTGATGGACTTGGTCTCTCCCCCCCTTAGTGGTGAAATCTAATATGGTTCCAACATGGACACATGGAAAACTGGATGTATTCTCATGGTACTTGGTAGCTGGAGCTTGAAGGTGATTGGATTAATCTTGGCCAAGATAGTGAATGGAACAAATCTTTGATGATCTAACTTTGCACAAGGCCTTGAAGTTTGCAAATTATTTCTGAGTAACCATACTTTATCCCCAATTTGATACAATGGATTTTGAACACGATGTTGATCTGCATAGTAATTATAATGTTCTTGAGCTTTATGGATCTCTTCCTTGAGTTCTTTGTGAATTTCCTTGAGGTACTCAGCGTTAAAAGCCTTGGATGTTTTCCATAATTTGGAAAGAAGGAAGTTTCATTAGTAGATGCATGAACACTATTGTTATAAGCAAACTCTGCAAAGGGTAACAACTCAAACCAATCATTTTGGTGATAGTTACTGGTGCAACGGAGATATTGCTCTAGGACTTGATTCACCCGTTCTGTTTGTCCATCAGTCCATGGATGATTTGTTGTAGATAGTTTAACTTGAACACCAAGGAGCTTGCAAAGAGTGTTCTAGAAGCTCGATATGAGCTGTGGACCTTGATCATTGACAATATCATCCGACAATCCATGAAGCCTAAAAATGTATATGAGAAAAAGCCAAGCAGTGGTTGCACCTGTGATTGCCTTGGTAGTTGGAATGAAGTGTTCCATCTTTGTAAATCTATCCACAATAACAAGAATGGCATCATACTTATCTGATTTTGATAGATTTGTGATAAAATCCATAGACAATGAAGCCCATTGCCTTTCTGGTAGGTAAAGGTTGCAAGAGGCCATGAGGTTTATGTCAGGATACCTTAGATCTATTGCAAGTGTCATAGATTTGAATTTATTCTTTGACTTCCTTCCACATTTGAGGCCACCAAAAACCCCTTGATATGAGTTCTATTGTTTTATTCGCTCCAAAATGTCCTGCTACAAGCTTGTCATGACGTTGTTGAAGTACTTGGATCTTGGACTTTCCTAGAGGGACATACAATAGGTTCTTATAGAGTAGTAATCCATCCTTTTCCAGAAATTCATTTACCTCTTGGACTTTTCCTTCTTGAGCTTTCTGCTTAACATTACAAAACAATTCATCTTGTGGTAGATTCTCACGGATCAAATGATTCAAGGCTGAATCTTCATGATGGCTTGAAGAGATAGATGCTAACTGAAGATGCTCACGCTTGAGTAATACACTCTCTTGTTGATCAAAGGTCTCTTCACCCTTCTTCGGTGCAAGGTAAGATCTTCTGGAGAGGGCATCTGACTAACATTGTTGACGTCCTAGACGGTATGTGATGACAATCAAATCTGGATAGAAAGTTACTCCATCGAGATTGTCTTCTATTGAGAATGTAGATGTTCATAAAATACTCTAGGTTCTTGTGACCTATATACACAGTAACTTTATGAGCTTCTCCTTCTAGATGGTGGCACTAGGTATCAAACACGTCCACTATGGCAAGAAGTTCTTTATCATGAATTTCATAATTAATGTTTGGAGAGAAAAATTTCCTTGAATGATATGCAACTGGATGTAGGTGTCCATCATCTCCATATTAGGAAATAATGGCCCCTACTAGGGCAAAGTCTGATGCATCTGTCTCTAGGAAGAAGGGCTTACTGGAATCAAGATGAACTAGAATTGGAGCAATAGTGAATGCTGATTTCAATGTTTGAAAGCTTTTTCTACTTCTTTGGTCCATGAGAATTTGGAGTTCTTTGTAAGCTTGGTAGGAGGTGTCACTATCTTGGAGTAATCTCTGATGAATAACCTATAGAAATTGGCAAACCCTAGGAAACATTGTACATCTCAAACACATGAAGGTGGTTGTCAATCAAGGATTGTCCCAATCTTCTTAGGGTCCATATAAATTCCTTATCTGATACAATGTACCCTAAAAATTCCACTTTTGTCTTATGGAAAGATCACTTCTCCAATTTCACATATGATCCTTTTTCTCTGAGTTTCTGTAGGACTATCTTTACATGACATTCATGATCCTCTAGATTTTTAAAGAATATCAAGATATCGTCAAGGCATATTACAACAAAATCATCTAAATATTCTCGAAAGATATCATTCATCAAATGTTGGAAGACAGCTGGAGCATTTGTGAGACCAAATGGCATAACTACATATTCAAAATGGCCATACCTTGTTCGAAATGTTGTCTTCCATTCGCCTCCTTCTCTAATCGTGACAAGATTGTAAGCTCCTCGAAGGTCAATCTTCATTAAGAATTTTTCTTTTCCAAGTTGTTCCAAGAGCTCTGATATGAGTGGTAGAGGGTATCTATTCTTTATAGTGACTTTATTCAATCCACAATAGTCTACACACATCCGGAGCATCCCATCCTTCTTCTTTACAAATAAAATAGGAGCTCTTGCTAGTGACTTGAGTGTTTGATAAACCCCCTCGCTAGATTCTCATCAATGTTCTTGTGTAGTTCTGTAAGTTCCTCTGGGGATAGTCTGTAGATTGGTCCAAAGGGCAGTTGTGCTCCCTCTTGAAGTTCTATGGCACAATCATAGGGTCTATGCTCCAGAAGGATATCTGCATTCTTCTTTTCAAAAACATCTTCAAAGCCTTTGTACTGATTGGGTATTTGCATTGGATCATCTTCCTTGGATACTTGAGCTGGTATGGCATAGATCATATATGTCAGTTCCTTCCTTATTGCATGTATGAAGGCTTTGGCTTCAGTATATGTTGGGTTCTTCTAGATATCTCGACGGGTGATTTTATTCTTTTTTGAATTAATGTCTGGATTATGCTTCTTTAACCAGGGCATTCCAATGATAGCTAGATGTACGAGGATCGATATTACATTGAAACATATGTGGGGTTCATGGTCACAAAGGTGTACTATTAATCGTGTGGTTTCCATGGTTATATTCCCAGATGCTAGAGGTCGTCCATTTACTACTTCAACTACTACTGGTTTGTTCTTCTGAAGTACAGGAAATCCATGTTTCTTAACCAATCCTTCATCGATGAAACATCGATGAAACCAATCCTGAATCTACTAGTGCTGTAAGGGAAAGGGTCTTCTTGGGCATGATTAACTTGTCAGGTGCAAGACATGTTTCTATGGGTGTAGCTTGAATTATGAGACCCTTTCTTATATGATGGTCTGGCTGCACGGTCTCTTTTACAACTAGACTTCGTCGTTTCCCTACTCTACAAGGGTGGCTACGACTTTGGAGTTTGTTCTCTTATTCGGACAATTAACTGCAATATGTCCAGGGTTTCCACAATAGAGGCATAACTTGTTAGCTCTCCTTCTTTGTTTCTCTTGTGTTAGAGGTTGAAACTTAGTTATATCTATTTGCATAGGTTCAGGCATAGACTCATCTTTAGGAGTGGGTTGGAAGGGTTTCTACTGACAAGGTCTTCCTTCTACTTGTTTTTCTTGCTTCCTTTCAAAAATTTGGTTGTCACATTGAATAGCTTGCATGATATATTCATTCAATGTTTTAACCTCTGGCATCATGAGCAAAAGGTCCTTCACATCATCTCTTAAACCCCATCTAAATTGGCTTATGAAATAATCTTCATGGCAAGTGAGATCACATATCAACTACCTAAATTCAAATGCATAGGTAGAGGCAGGGTGGTTACCTTGACATAACTTTTGAAGTTTTGTTTTTGCCACTCAACTTGTGTCTGCATCTCCAAATGTGGCGGTGAGTTCTCGAAGAAACCCCTCATAGTCTTGACGTACTGCCATGTTCTTCTCCAAGATTGGGGCAAACCATGATAATGCTTGGCCACAGAGCAAGGTTCCAATAAACCCAAACTTGGTAGCCTCGTCAGGGTATCTTTCAGGCTGCATACGAATGTACAATTTAAATTGCTAGAGAAATCCATAAAACTTCGTGCGATCCCCATTGAACTTCTTTGGCATGCAGATCTTGGGTTCCTTCATAAAAGATGTACTAGGCCGTTGATTTACTTGCATATCCCCTTGATTTGTCTGAAGATTCCTCCTTCATTCTTGTAATTCTTGGAGGAGTGCATGCACATGCACTGGATGTCCCATCTTGACTTGTGTTTGTCGATGAGTTAGGTCCTCAACTTGTTGTTGGAGACTCGGAAGTGATGCTACAATCAGTTCATAAGTGTTCTCCATAATGCCTAGTCTTGGATAGAAGCTAGTCTTGCCAAAATGTGAGGGGAGCACTAGATTGTGCTCTTTGACTTGTTAGCTACCGGATTGGATTGTAATTTTACTTTTTACATATATTCACATGCACCAAAAAGGGCGTGATGAAGAGTTGTAACTTTCTTTGATTAATGAAAAGGCGAGCATGACACTCCTCAGCGAGAGACGGGAAATCGCCAGAATGTTTGTCTGGGCGATCATGTTAGATTTGCGGAAATTTTGGGTACTGTGTCTTGTTCTTAAGGTTTTAGTAGTTAATCATTAACACAGTATTGCCCCGGTTAATATTAATAAGTCTGTGCTAAGTCGTGGTTGTTAATCCACGTGATAAGCATACTGCATCGTGATAACCTTTGAATTGGAAAACAGTTAATTGTTTAGTTGAATGATCAAATTGGGAAAAATAAACAAAGGGCCTTTGCAGTGTCAGACCCCTATCCATCCCCAAGAACCCAGAAATAAGATTAAAAGTGGCCTAATAGAAGCGCTTTTAACACTGGCGCCGTTTGTGGGAAGATGGAAATGGATTTGGAATAATCAGTAAGGGAAGAGCACTACCCAAGGTGAGCAATGGAGAACAGTAAACGCCAGTTGAAGAAGTGATATATGCCGGTTACTCACTCCCGTGAGTCCTATCCGAAGTATAGAAGCGAACAACATCCATGGACAATTCCAAGTGTATTAGGAACACCCCTCGGTAGCAGAAGTGAAGAACAAGCAAGTACAAAAGAAGACAGTTCACGGCAGGAAACAAGTACCCATTCCGGTGCAATTCCGGTGTGTTTCGATACCACTCCGGTTTGTTCCAGTGATACTTCCTTACATTCAAAAGACCCAATGTGGAGATAGGCCAGTACCTATTAGCGATCATTTGTGGCTTTTTGGTGAGCATTCAGGTCTCTCCGGTGGAAGTTCATTGCTTTTCGGTGCACATCCGGTGCTTTATGGTGAAGGATCCACGCTCCTTGCTGCGGGATCCACGTTTCTTGGTAAAGGATCCACGTTTTTCGGTGAAGAATCAATGCTTTTCGATGAAACCTCAACGTCATCTGGTGGCACTACGGTTGAATTGGGTGCCAGTTTGGGCATCTTCGACGAGCATTTAGTAGCGAAAAGTGGTCAACCACAAGGGATAGTACTTTCGTAGACATGAACCATGAGTACTTCTAGCCAACAACAATAGCAGCAACAACAACAGCAGCAGCAACAACAACAGCAGCCACAACCACCTCGATCGGTCCCAATCGGAGTGACCTATACAAAATTTGGTGGATTTCTGGGGGATGATCCCGATGCACATGTTCGCACATTCGAAATTAGTTATGCAGTGTTGAACCATCCACCAGATCCGACGTACAAGGCCATAGTATTTCAGGCCACATTGGTTAATGAAGCAGCACAGTGGTTAACAGAATATGATATTAATCATTTTGGTAATTATGACGATGTGAAGGACGCGTTCCTGCAGAGTTTCTGTTTGAAGAAGAACCAAAAATTTTTGACTATTTGCAAAACAATCGACAGAAACCACACCAGAGTGTTCAGGAGTATGCGACCTTGTTCAGAACTCATTTGCGGCAGTTGCCTCCGGCACATGCCAACCTGCCAAATGATGTCATAACACAATGGTTCGTCAATGGATTGAATCCACTATTAAAATAGATTATGATCATTCGTTGTGTGGGTGGAATGACATTGGACGTTGTCATTGCAATGGCCTTACAATTGGAGCACAAAGTTGGAGGCTTTACAGAGGATTTGGAATGGTTGAAAGCTAGCAAGAACGTAACCGAGGATCCGTCCAAACAAGTGTACTGTACTAAGTGTAAGAATCCCGATCACACCAGTTCCACATGTGCCCTCAACAAAATGTATTGTGCCATCTGTAATACAACAGGGCACTCAATAGAAACCTGTGCATATAATGCAAAGGTACAAGGTAGAACGGCAGTAAACGCCATAATACAGGAGGAGGGCCAGCCAGCCACCCATTACGTACTGCCACAGTTGCGGACCAACTAGCAGCAGGGATATAGGAACTATCGGGGTCAGCGTAACAACAATTTCAATCAAAATCGATGGCAGGCAGGTACATTGGCGGAAGGTACCTCTCTCCCACCCCCTAGATGTCATTTTTGCGGCGAGGTTGGCCATATTCGTAGATTTTGTAAAGAAGCCACCGAGTATGACAAAAGAAAGGAGGAAAGACAAAATCCGATGACAAATATGGTTTATATTTCTTCGATGGATTCACAAGCAACCATAGTACAGACTAGATCAGGAAAACAGTTGCAACTAGCAGCTAAAGTTTTCGAACCCGAAATCCGTGAGCAACAGTGGATTTTTACAAAGTCCAGTCAATGGACAACTAAGGAGCCGATGGTATTCCCTGATCCAGTTCCAGTAACTCAACCTTCTCTGCCAAATGCAAGAGCAAATGCATAGAATTCTGGCCCGATGACATTAGACTCACCACCAGAGTCGGTGGTAACCACAGCACAAATAGATCAGGTATGGGATGTTATATCTAAGGCTTCAATCACACTCCCGCTGGGACAATTGCTCGCCCTAGTTCCTAGTGTAAGACAGCAGTTCCAACAGCAGGTCAGTCCCGGACCTTCTTGTACTCTGGCAACGGTGACCATACAACCCGAGATGGATTTTACAGTGGATCATTCAGTACCGTTGATCACCGTTTGGTATAAAAACAAGAAGATCACCCAAGTTTTAATTGATGGTGTGTTTGGTGTAAATATTGCGACAGCTACACTTTGTAAGAAACTGGGTTGGAACCAAATTGAACCAGTGCAGTTCTTTGTGCGAATGGCGGACCAATCCAGAGTCCATTCGGTGGGACTAGTACGTAATATCCCTATTACCCTGCAGGGAACTACATTTAAAATGACTTTTGTAGTCCTGGAGTTACCGGTCCACCATGGCTCAAGCAAGACAAAGTCGTGCAGGATTGGTCAGCTCAAGAGTTAATTTTTAAGAACAATCACTGGAAATATGTCGTTACATTGGATGCTATGCAACCTTGTGATCTACATGCACGCCCATACGTAGTAGAGCCAGTCCATATGTTGGATGGACTATCTGATGATGAGGAGGAGGCTTTCCTCAAGACCAATAAGGACCTTATTCCATTAGGTACTGTAGATTTACAGTCGGTAGCAGATAAGTGGAGTCCGACAGCTTGTACGGTCGTACCAATGACCGGGGAAGCAGAAGCAGATGATGACATAACTATGGATGAAGCGACCTTACAAAAATTGTTGCAGCCAACTGATGATTTGGTAAAGCCCCGGCAGTTCTATGTACCGGAGGATCAATTGGTAGCGTACAACTTGGGCTACACGGTCAACCTGAGGCCCGTAAAAATTAAGGCAAGATTAGCAGCGAAATTCTAAGAAGATTCGGTGCAACTCTTGCACAAGTTCTCAGATGTCATCACTTGGGATTACCGAGACATTAAGGGTCTTGACCCATGGATTTATCAACATAGAGTGGTACTAAAACAGGATGTGAGACCCATCAAACAACTTAGTTACAGGATGAATCCTAATTATGCGGCATAGGTTAAGGCCGAACTTGATCGGTTATTGAAGGTGGGATTTATTGTGCCAATTGAGCATGCGGAGTGGATCTCACCAATAGTGATAGTGCCGAAGAAAAATAAAGAGTTACGCATTTGTGTCGATTACCGGAAGCTTAACGCAGCCACCATACCGGATCCGTTCCCTCTTCCTTTTCTAGATACGATGCTCGATAGGGTAGCAGGTCACAAAATGTATTCTTTCTTGGATGGCTATAGTGGATATAATCAAGTGAGGATGGCGGAACAGGATATACCGAAGACAGCATTCATCACCAACTGGGGTGTCTATGCCTGCACCGTAATGTGGTTCGGTTTACGGAATGCCCCGAGTACATTCCAAAGATGTATGCAGGAAGTGTTCTCACCTTACTTGACAACGTTTATGCAAGTCTATCTGGATGATTTTTCATTATTTGGTGACACTTCGGCCCACCTGTATCATTTACGGTGCTGCTTTGAAAAATGTCGAGAGTATCGGTTATGTTTAAATCCTACCAAATCAGTTTTTGCGGTCTCCTGTGGAAAGCTGCTTGGTCATATCATCTCTAAACAAGGAATACACGTAGATCCTGATAAAGTAACAGCCGTGTTGGAGGCACCGGTCCCAAAGACACCGAAAGAAGTTATGAGGTTCCTTGGCCAAATCTGGTGGCATGGCAGACATTTACGGTGGTTAGCTCATCTAGCAACGCCACTTACAGACTTATGACCAGTACCCCGCAGAAGTATGAATGGACTAATGAGTGTCAAATGGCATTTGATCATTTGAAGGTCTTATTGACGCAGGCTCCGATCTTGTAACCACCTGATTGGGAACGTCCATTCCATGTCTTCATGGATGTGTCAGATATCGCGATTGGTAGTGTGCTAATGCAACAAACTGACAAATGGTTTCATCCTGTGTACTATGTGAGCCGCCGACTAGCTCGTGTAGAGAGAAATTATTCTGTGACAGAACGAGAGTGTCTTGGGCTGGTATACTCTGTTAAGAAATTTTGGCATTATTTGCTAGGACGAAAAATCACTTTCCATGTGGATCATGCCGCACTAGTGTATTTGGTTCGGCAACAACATTTAGGCGACAGACTGGCAAGATGGGTTTTACTACTCCAGGAGTTCGATTATGAAGTTATTCACCGACCCGGCACGACACATGTCTTGGCGGACTTTTTATCTCGACTGGATTCCGATGAGTATCCAGTAGGTGTTGATGACACTACGCCAGCTATTTACGTCACCGAGACAACTCCTGAAGAATCTGTCGAACTTCTTGTGGCTCCTGCATACTATGATACGTTAATGAATTTTCTTACTGACGGTTCTCTACTCCCTAATATTCCCGCTGCGCTGCGCCAGAAAATTGCAGTCTACAGTTGATGATTCCGGGTGATTGTGGGTCAACTGTATTACATAGATCATACTGGTGTCTTACTCAGATGTATCCCTCCACATGAATCAGCATCTGTAATTGCCATGGCTCATTCATCAACCACTGGCGGACACTTCGCAGTTGATCTTACTCACCGAAAAATTTTGCAAAGTGGGTTATGGTGGCCAACAATGTACAGAGATGTTGTTCAATTTGTGCAGCAGTGTGATGTTTGTCAACGGTCTGAACAGCCCTTGCAGTGACATTTCTTTCCTCTTCAACCGGTTCTACCATTGGAGCCCTTTCAGAAGTGGGGTTTAGATTTCATTGGCCCAATTACACCCCCAGCTACCCTCACCAACAACCGATATATTTTGACCTGTACAGATTATGCCACTAGGTGGGCGGAAGCTTGGGCTTTATGTTATGCCACAGCTATTTCGGTGGCCAAATGTTTGATGAAGGATGTCTTCCCTCGATATGGATTACCTCTGGAAATAGTGACGGGCCAGCGTACCCATTTTGCAAACAACTTAATGCAAGTGCTGACTCAGACTTTCCAGATTGCACACAAATTCAGCTCACCTTACTATCCGCGTGCCAATGGTCTGGCTGAGAGTACCAATGAGACTCTGCTAAATATGCTCCAAAAATTGATCTTGGAATGTCCGGAACACTGGGACCAGCTCTTATCTGCCGTTTTGTGGGCATACCAGACCACATACAAAGTGGAAATCGGAACGACTCCGTTTAAACTTGCTTATGGACTAGAAGCTATTGCGCCAATGGAAGTGGTGGTACCGAGCCTCCGAGTTTCCTTATCTCAGAAATTGCTATCGAAAGAATCTTTTCTATTTTGGTTGGATGTGCTCAGATCATTGGATGAACAACGCTAGGAAAGCTTCATGATTCTTCAAGAAGTTCAGTTACGCCAAGCCTGTACTCATGATCGCTTCCTAAAAACCCCTGTCTTCACGATTGGCCAACTCGTTTTATTTTATAATTCTAAAGCCAATCGTGTTGTCGAAAAATTCAGGTTACGGTGGTTCGGTCCATACCGGATTGCTAAGCAAGTGGGACCCATCACTTTTCAGTTGGCGACCTTAACAGGTGTCTTCCTTCCAAAAGTGATTAATGGCTCTAAGCTCCGCCCTTATCACACGACGTCAAGTAACTCCTGAGGTGTACTCGATCATTTTTTTTCTTTTTTGCTTGTTACTTGCTTTTTTTTTCTACTCACCGTGTTTCGGTTGACCATTTGACCGTAATCCTCCCGTTTTGCTGATCTACTATGATTAAGAGCTGCCTCTGTGTCACTGTTTATGTTCATGCATGCATGCCGCACTTATGAGATATCTCTCCAATACTGCATTATGAGTAGGGTTTTACTGCCTGATTTATTTCCGTCTTCCTATTTAATCTTGTTCTTTCCACTGTTAATAGCTATTGTGTTTGTGTGTTTGCAATCTCTGTGTACTCTGTGTTTTCGTGTCTCATTGTGCACGCCATGGAAGCTCTGGCTAATATAGCAACCTTCCGTGCGGGTCTCACTCCAGAGGTGAGTGAGTACTTGCGCACTCGGGGATTGTTGACCTTCACTGAATTGCCTTGGCATTCAGTGGAGTGTCACCCCTTTCACGCGCAGATTATTTCTGCCATCGCCGCCACACCTGCTACAGAGCAGTGTTGGCCAGTTACATGTTTAAACCCCATACTATAGTTACGCTCAATACGTTTGCTGAGGGATTCCACCTCCCTCAGGAAGGATTGGAGCATGGACCGCTTCTTCCTCTTGTAACCATGAAGGAACTATTTCCCCAACACTCATCTAATGAGTTTGCCATCCTTTGTTGCTCAGAACCAGAGTGCACTACTCTACAATTTATTGTTGCCGTGCTAAATTTTCAAAAGCGCACCTATGGTATATCTCGGCCCTTTTATTCCATGATAGATACGGCTTCCCGTGAACCTGTGAATTTTACGGCATTTTTCTTTAGGCACATTCACCGTGAATGCGTTGCAATTACAACAGCACAGTAGAAAATGATAAAATTCCTTCTAGGGGTATTTAATTAGCTTAGTAAGCTACCATTTGCAAGTGGAATGATGTAAAAAGATAAACTATGCTAAAAGAAATCAATTTAGCAAGTTTAGCTATACCCCTGACTTTTTAGGACTGTAGCAAAAAATGAGCAGAGTTCACCTCGACGCAGATTTCTCTGAAATGGCTGAATAGAATCACTTCAACCTTTGACATCATGTAGATGACTTTGAGCTGAATCCAACAAGCTTTGAATCACTTGATTTGGTCAAGAATTGATCGAGATATGCCCTTGATAATTTGACAGACTTTTGAGTACACTAACAGAGAACTCTGAGATGAAGGATGTAAATGTATCTATTAATGAACACTTGTATACAATCCCATTGGCATGTACAACATTGCCTAATGGTGTAGAGAGGTGTAGGCTATAGTATAGTCCTCACACACACTCAAAATCAGTAGAATGAGGCTCGGGAATGATCTCACTACCCGCGACTTTTCATGTTTACTTTTATATGTAATGAGCAAAGATTTGAATTCAAATTCAAATTTTGGCTTCCTATGATCAAGCTCCTAAATGCTTGGAGATATTCCTTCAATCAAATGAGCTACTTTTTCCATGACTCATTTTGGTAGGTGATTACAAAAGATTCCAAGTCAATTTGACTTTTACAATGAGGTAAAGTGGTAACTAACCACTAGCATATGTTCCTATGCTTCTTCATGTATGTGTAGACTTTAATGCATCTTTTGAGTCAAATGTGTAGGCTTGCAATTTACACCAATAGCTCCCCCTCAAGCCAAACATTTTGGCTTAAGTCTTCATCTTCAATCTTCAAGTATATCCTGCAATCCAATCATGGATTTGAACCTGCAAAGTTTTGTTCCATCCAAAGCTTTAGTCAACAAATCTGCACATTGCATGTTGGTTGATACATAGGTAAGTTGAATGTCTTTGCTTATCAACTTCTCTCTCACATAATGATAATGGACCTCTATGTGTTTGGTCCTAGCATGATAGATAGGATTAGCTACAAGGTGAAGAGAACTTGTATTATCTCCAAAGATAATTGGTGACCTAGTAAACAAACCTAATTCTGTATACAAAAGCTTAATCCAAATTGCTTCTTGTGTGGCATTAGCCAGTCCTCTATACTCTGCCTCTGTAGAAGACAAAGCAACAGTAGGTTGCTTCTTTGAAGACCATGAAATTGGTTTGTCACCTGCAAAGGAAATATATCCAGAAGTGCTCCTCCTATCATCCTTGCATCCTGCCCAATCTGCATCTGAATAAATATTGATATCAATATCTGTGTACCCTTGAGATACTTCAAGATTCTCTTGGCAGCCTCTAAGTGAGGTATCCTTGGCTTGTGCATAAATTGACTTAGCACACTTACTCCATATGCAATATCAATTCTTGTAAGAGTAGCATAGTTCAAGCTACCCACCATACTTTGATAACCTGTAATGTCTTTGACTTCATCACCTTCATGGGCACTTAGCTTTAGGTTTACCTCCATTGGAGTGCTTGCTACTTTAGCATTCTGCAAGTGAAACTTCTTCAACATATCCTGTACATATTTTTTCTGAGTAATGTATATCCCTGAGTTAGTGTAGACTAATTCAAGTCCCAAAAAATACTTCAATAAACCAAGATCATTGATCTTGAACTCCATCATCTGGCTTTTGATATACTTGATTCCATTGACATCATTACCTGTAATGATGATGTCATCAACATAAACACAGAGATATATTACCTCTGAATTACTTCGCTTAATGAACAGAGAAGTGTTAGCCTTGCTCATGACAAAACCTTGGTTTTGGAGGTATGTAGTTAACCTGTAATTCATGCCCTAGGTGCCTGCTTTAATCCATATAAAGCCTTTTTTAATTTGCAAACATAAGTTACCTTCTTAGGGTCCTCATAGCCAGGAGAATGTGACATATAAACTTCTTCTGAAATCCATCCATTCAAGAAAGCATTCTTGACATCCAATTGGTACATATTCCAATTTTTTGATGCAACCACACTTACCAACACTCTGATTGTTGGCATCTTGGCCACAGGAGAAAATGTTTCTTCATAGTCAATGCCTTGGGTTTGTGCTAAACCCTTGGCTATCAATCTGGCTTTGTACCTATTAATTGTTCCATCAGAATTTCTTTTCAACTTATAGATCCATCTGGATCCTATTACCTTCATAGAATCCTTCTTGGGTACTAACTCCCATGTGTCACTCTCCTTGAGTGCTTCAATCTCCTCATCCATAGCTTCTTTCCATTCTGATTTGGTTATTGCTTCTTCATATGAACCTGGTTCTTCATTTGACAAATCTTTGGCAAGATAAATTGAATGTTTAATAACAAGAGATGTATCATACCCATATCTGATAGGTTTCTTGCTTTCTCTTTGAGATCTTCTGATTGATTGAGTTGAAGATTCAGGTATGTCTTCAAGCTTCTTCATCTTCATTTTGCCCTTGGACTTCCATGCCTTGAATTCTTCAAGGTTGATAGTGTCTTCATCATCTGAACTTGAGTCTTCATTCTGAGTAGGTTCCTCCTTTGCAAGTTTTGGAAATTCCTCTTCCAAATCATAGGGTAATTTGACCTTCCTGCATTCATTCTCATACCAAGAATCATATTCATCAAAGATCACATCTTTGCTTACCATAAATCCCTTATTGGTAGGATTATAAAACCTGTAACCTTTTTTATTTAAATCATACCCAATAAAAATGCATTTTTCAGCCTTTGGGTCTAGCTTACTTCTTATCTGAGAAGGAATGTGCACATATGATACACATCCAAATATTTTGCAGTGATCTAATGATGGTCTCTTACCATGCCATGCTTCATAGGGTGTCATACAATCAAGTGACTTAGATGGTAACCTGTTTATGAGGTAAGTGGCAGTAGAAATACTCTCTGCCCATAGATAGTTAGGTAACGTCTTCTCATTAAGCATAGATCTAGCTGTCTCAACAATTAACCTATTTCTTCTCTCAGCTACCACATTCTGTTCAGGAGAATACCTTGTGGTTATCTCTCTTTTGATACCTATGTCCTGCAAGAAGTCTTCAAACTCATTTGAGAAGTACTCACCTCCTCCATCTGACCTTAGCCTCTTCAAATTCCTTCCTGTCTGGTTTTCAACTAATGCAAGATATTTCTTAAAACAATTAAATATCTCATCCTTGTGCTTCATGAAGTATAGTACAGTCCATCTGCTATAATCATCAATGAAAAACACATAGTACCTTGATCCTGAGACTGATGGGTCTTTGCTCGGTCCCCATACATCTGTGTGTACAAGCTCTAGGTAGTCTTCATGCATATATCCTTTCTTGGAGAAGGGTAACCTCTGAGACTTACCAAATTGACAAGCACCACACTTGTAAATCATATGTTGCTTGGATACATTAGGTATCCCAAGCACACATTGGTCCCTGCACATTTGTTTCAAGGTTCTTTCTCCTATGTGCCCTAACTTTTTGTGCCAAATCTCAAGCTTTGAAAGTGTTTGATTTTTATAACTGTATAGTGCAATATTCTTTGTATCTTCCAACTCAAAAGTGAAAAGTCTACCTGATTCTTCTCCTTTAGCAATCCTCTTGAACCCATGCCTTGGATCCTCCACATATGCTCCATATTGGTTGAATCTGACCTGCAAACCTTTCTCCACAATCTGACCAACACTCATCAAATTTTTGGTAATGGTTGGTACATAGAGTACCCTGCTCAACAAATTCTGATTACCATCACAAGTCTTAACATTTCCAACTTTAACTACTGATTGCTTTGTATCATCACCTGTTTGGACTTGATGTTTACCTTTTGGTTCTTCAAGATCAGAGAGTAGTGCCACATTGCCAGCCACATGATTTGAGCACCCTGAGTCAATGTAGAATAGGTGGTCATCATTTGTACCTGACTTTAATGTCATGTTCATGATCAGAAGAGAGTCATCCTGCTCCTCTGTGTAGTTGTTGTAATCCTTTCTGGTTTTGAATCCTCCTTGGTAGTTGCCATTGTAATTGTTGTTGTAATTGTTATTGTGGCCTTGGTGATGGTTGAACCTTCCTCTTGACTGTGAGTATCCACATCTTTGGTAGCCTCTTCCTCTCTGATTTTTGTAATTCCTGAAACACTCATCTGTAGTATGATTTGATAAACCACAAATGTTGCATGGTTATGAGTTATAGGGTCTCCCCCTACCTTGCTTACCTCCTCTGCCCCTTCCTCTTGAAGATCTACCTCTCCCTGCATACTTGGCTTGGGAGGTAGAGCCTTCATCTTCCATTTTTTTGCTCTTGCCTTTATCTTTAGACTTCTTATCAGTGTATAGGGCATAAGAGTTTACCTTTGGATGTATCTCCATTTTTGGTGAGCTTTGCTTCATGTGTAAATAGTTGTCCCATGAGAGTTGTAAGATCTGGAGTGGGCATGTCCATGTAGTGATCCATTGCAGTGGTGAAGCTTTCCCATTTGTCATCAGCCTTGATTTCATTTATCACTTGCCTTACAATTTGTTCTTCTTCAATCTCTTCTTCTATACTTGCTAACTGATCTGCAACATCTTTGATCTTGGTCACAAATTATGAAACAGCTTGCTTAGGTTGCTTCCTTAGTGTTGTGAATTCAATCCACAACTGATTTTTCCTAGCCCTTATATTGGAGGAAAAATATGATGGCAAGGTTTCCCAAGTTTCTTGGGATGTCTTACAATTTCTGATATGTGGCTAAAGAAAGTCAGAGATAGAGTTGAGTAAATATGACCTTGCCAATGCATCCTTAGCACACCATGTGTTGAGTTTTTCTTGTTCTTCCTTGGTTGGCAATCCTCTTGCTTTGAATGAGGGCAATTCCTCATCTCCTGCGATGTATCCATAGAGACTCCTTCCTTGTAAGTAGGTCTTCATCCTTAGAGACCAAGCTTGATAGTTGTTCCTGTCCAATTTATCAATAAATGAAGGAAAACCATCTATTGCTTTGATACCACTATTGGGAAAGATGGATGGATGCTCCAAGAGACTGAGTAGGTACTACCAAACCTGCTTTGTACCAGCCCTCTTTTGCTTCAGAGTTGATAAGTAGACGTTCTTAGCTTTCCAATAACACCAAAAAATGGCCTATGTACTTTGGAAGTGATGTGTGCAATGATTGAACCAAAACAGATAACTTTGAAGTTCACAAACTCAAGAAAATCTTCTATTTATGTCTTGACACTTGCTGAATGTTTTGCTCAATGTGACCAGCACAGTAGAAATTGATAAAATTCCTTCTAAGGGTATTTAATTAGATTAGTAAGCTACCATTTGAAAGTGGAATTATGTAAAAAGATAAACTATGCTAAGAGAAATCAATTTAGCAAGTTTAGCTATACCCCCAACTTTTTAGGACTGTAGCAGAAAATGACCAGAGTTCACCTCGACACAGATTTCTCTGAAATGGCTGAATAGAATCACTTCAACCTTTGAAAGCATGTAGATGACTTTGAGCTGAATCCAAAAAGCTTTGAATCACCTGATTTGGTCAAGAATTGACCGAGATATGCCCTTGACAAGTTGACAGACTTTACTAATAGAGAACTCAGAGATGAATGATGTAAATGTATCTATTAATGAACACTTGTATACAATCCCATTGGCATGTACAACATTGCCTTATGGTGTAGAGAGGTGTAGGCTATAGTATAGTCCTCACACACACTCAAAATCAGTAGAATGAGGCTCGGGAATGATCTCACTACCCGCGACTTTTCATGTTTACTTTTATATGTAATGAGCAAAGATTTGAATTCAAATTCAAATTTTGGATCCCTATGATCAAGCTCCTAAATGCTTGGAGATATTCCTTCAATCAAATGAGCTACTTTTTACACGACTCATTTTGGTAGGTGATTACAAAGGATTCCAAGTCAATTTGACTTTTACAATGAGGTAAAGTGGTTACTAACCACTAGCATATGTTCCTATGCTTCTTCATGTATGTGTAGACTTTAATGCATCCTTTGAGCCAAATGTGTAGGCTTGCAATTTACACCAACACGAAGAATCTACACAAATGGTTGAAGATGATGATGATGACGACCTCCTTCAGGTTTTTCACCGCAAACGGAGACACGTTAGTACATCCGAAAGCCAGGATCAGGGCTCTAATGCAGGTTACGAAGCTGAAGTCTTCCACGACACTGCCACCTCTCTCCAGGTAGAATCCTCCGTCCCATCTTCTCCTCTCAAGCAGTCAGAACAAGATGCACGCATGGAAGATGTTGAGGAAGTTTCTTCACGGGAGGAATCTCCTCAACCGGATGCTGATGTGGTTAAGGAGGTTGCGGAAGCTGTTAAGATTACGGACTGCCAATCTCTTGGGTCACCAACTGCTGACGTCCAAGCAGATGCAGTCACGGTCCAAGCAGATGCAAGCACGCTCCAAGCCGATGCCGTCACAGTCCAAACAGATGCAGTCACGCATCTGACTAAATATGCCGAGAAAGTTACTGATGCTGCTGTGACAGACATTCAGATGGAAACCGGAATAGTTTTGACATCACCCACCCTTTTACCTCTTCCTTCTTCCCCTATCATTCCTGATGCTGCTAAAGGTCTTTCCAGTGGCCCTTCAACTGTTGTTCCTGAGGCCTCAACCCTTTCGTTATCCTCTCCAGATTACTCTCCACCATCCTCCCCTCGTTTCCTGATGGCCTCGTCATCACAACTTCCCCCTTCCCTTCCTCCTTTGGCAGTCATGTTCACCGAATTGGAGTATATGGGTCACCTTCTTATACAATTTTCCCAGAAATTACCCCTCGAGATGAAGCTAGTGACTCAGAGCATTCAACAGGAGTTGGAGAGTAAAGTGGATTTGCTTGAAGCTGACATTGCTCCCCTCCAAGAAGAAGCCCTTGTAGTCAAAGCTGAGAATCATGCGTTGCAGACTCAGTTGCAACAACTTCAAAATCAATTAAAGGAAAAGGATAACCTGCTTGCTCAACGCGACACCGAAATCACTAATCTGAAGCAAGAACTTACAGACAAGACAGATGCCATGACTGCTTTAGGAAATGAGCTTCATAGTACAAGGGATGCCCTCAGTGTGTTAGAAGAAGCTTCTCAATCCCTTGCGGCCAATGTGTTTAAAGCAGAAGCTGACTTACATAATGTTACTGAAAGATTGTTCAGAGAGACCAAGAGTTCACGGAGGAGATCGCAAAGTATTTACGGTTAAAGAAAGAACTTGAAGGTGTGCAGAAAGAGAGAGATGCATATTATAAAACTATCCAGTATCAAGCTTAGGAACTAGAACGAAGAGAAAAGCAGTTGGGATTTCAGGCAGAGCACTTATCGCGCATTGATGCAAAGATTGCAGAAATAAAGTTGAGGAGAGATGTGGCCGTCACCAACGACTTTTATCTACAGGAATCATTTTTGCAGACGCAGATAGAATTGTTGATGAGTCAGGTAGTTGCTGTTAGTTCGGTTCGAACAGATGCACAACTGGTCGAGCCAGATATTTTGAAGACTATGCTGGACTCATTAAAGAAGAAAATCACTCGCACTTTTAAACTAGCCAAAACCCAGTATATGCAAGACATTATAGATGAGCCTTGATTGTATTTTCCTTTTTGGGTTCGAGTCCACCGTGCGTGCCCGTGTTAGCCGTTGGATTGGATTGTAATTTTATTTTTTACATATATTCGCATGCACTGGAAAGGGTGTGACGAAGAGTTGTAACTTTCTTTGATTAATGAAAAGGCGAGCATGGCACTCCTCAGCAAGAGACGAGAAATCGCCAGACTATCTGTCTGGGCGATCGCGCTGGAGTTATCATATTGCAAATTTGCGCAAATTCTGGGTACTGTGTCTTGTTCTTAAGGTTTTAGTAGTTAATCATTAACACAGTATTGGCCCGGTTAATATTAATAAGTCTGTGCTAAGTCGTGGTTGTTAATCCACGTGATAAGCGTACTGCGTCGTGATAATATTTGAATTGGAAAACAGTTAATTGTTTAGTTGAATGATCGAATTGGGAAAATTAAACAAAGGGCCTCTGCACTATCAGACCCCTATCCATCCCCAAGAACCCAAAAACGAGATTAAAAGTGGCTTAATAGAAGCGCTTTTAACAGACTACAGTAGACAGGATTTCGAAAATACACTTCTGATTACAAGAACACTCACGAAGGGAAAACGATACAAGAATACGTGACTGAGACAAGACGTCCCACAACCCGGGATTGATAGGTATGAATAACGCGACTAGAGATGATATAACAGATCCCACAACCTCGGATTGTAAATATCAAACAAGATATTTGAATTACAAGAACTCCCTTCTAGGAGATGAACTAGATACAAGAAAGAAATTGACAGGATCCCATACTACGAGCTTACAAGAGGACAACACAAGATGCCAAGAGCTAGGCTAGACAAGACTAGAACAAGGAACAAGACCACGACTGGAACTGGAACTTGGAGAGTACTTACTTGGTGGTCATGACTCCTTGAGCTCCCAAGACTGGTATTGGCAAGACCAAGAATGAATGTGGCCAACCCCTCCCTATATAGGTTTTCCAAAGGCGGTTCAAGGGCACTTACGGATTGATGATATTATCGATTGTCATCAATTCGAAGCTTGAGCTCTGGATATCCGAATGAGATAAGTAGGCAGTCAATCTTACGGTTTTGGCATGCTCCGAACGTAGTGGAAGCATTGGTTTCGCAAATTCTGAGCCAACCATGAGATATAGAAGTCACATGGAATCTGAAGACCAGGATGGCTTCCTTGTCCATGACAATATCAATACAATATAACTTCCTGAAGAAGGTCTATGGATATGTGAAATATAGCATCTCATATATTGAGAGCTCAAAGCAAAGATCAAGTTGAACCTTGTACCAAGATTTAAGCATTTAGAAGCTTTCCCTGAGAGTACTGATGATGACACTGAGATACCATACATTGTGCTTCCTAGGAGGATTGGATCACATGGTGGATCATATGAGGAATAATAAAGGATGCATAAGTGCCTTTTGGGAAGCATTGAGATTCACAAGAGAAAGATGGATCAATGCTTTTCGAAATTGACTAGAGGTGAGGAAGAACATGATAGTCCTATTGATATGAGGAAGAAAGAGGCCGATGAGATTGTAGAACTTGAAGGAGAAATAGAGTCATTGCGGATGCAAGCTGAGGATTTACATGGAGTTAACATTTTGAATCTCGTTGAATCTATTTGTCATGTTAATTGTTCTTCCTCACCTCTAGTCAATTTCTGAAAGCATTGATCCATCTTTCTCTTGTGAATCTCAATGCTTTCCAAAAGGCACTAATGCACCCTTTGTCGTTCCTCCTATGACCCACCATGTGATCTAGTCCTCATAGGGTGCACAGTGTATAATACCTCAGTATCATCATCATCAGTCTCTAGGAAAGCTTCTTGATGCTTAACACTTGATATAAGGTTCAACTTGATCTTCGCTTTGAGCTCTCAATATATGAGATGATATATTTCACAGATTGATAGACCTTCATTAGGAAGTTGTATTGTATTGATACAACAACCTTCTGTTAGCTAATATGCATTGTGTTGGATGACATTGACCTTGATGTGATGTTGGTATCTAGACACAATACCATGATTTCTTGATTTATTCTTTTGATGCCATTGACCTCTGATTGATCAGAATCTCATTGTGTAGCAAATAAAAATACTAGATATTAATAATCTAATTATTTCCATACATACACATTCACATGTACACATTTACATATACACACATATACACAAATACACATTCTAACATATAAATACACATACAAAACTATACATGTATGATGTATGAATGTATGTATACATGTGGGTGTACGTGTATGTGTTCATGTATTTATTATTTTCAGACATTGATCCACAGGGATCAGTGCATGTGATCCACAGGGATCATTGATCCACGGGGATCAGTCTATTTGATCCAGAGGGATCAATCCATGTGTGTGAGGGACAAGGGCCAGCTAGCCAAGGTCCCAAGCTCGGGGGATACCCTAAGGTACTTTGGTAGTAAGGGGAACTACTTTGGTAGTAATGGGAATAAGTGTTGCATGATGGCCATATGTTCACACTAGACTATTCCAGATCATTGCTATTTTTAGTGGTATATCATTGCTATTTTTAGAGGACAAGAGGGTATATATAGATGGGAGGAGAGTCACACACATCATTCAAGCAGTTTCCAACACTTGGTATCAGAGCTTATGAGAGATCCTCTTGAGTTTTTGGCGTGATTGTTTTCACGTGCATTTTTTTTCCACCATGGATTTCTTTTTCGCGTGAGGTTGAGGAAGTTCAGGTTCGGTACTCGGTCGTCATCTACAGCAAGGATTCCGTAGCGTTATACTTAGCAAAGACTCCATGTGACATCCCATGACTGACGACTTCTCGCATCGCCTGTGGCATCCCAAGTGCTCGCAATTGCCGCAGTCACCAACCACAGATTGAGTTTGTCCTCGATGGTAGTCACTGTTCTACGTTTTCAGCGTAGAAGACGGCGGGAGGAACATGCAATGAATTCATGATCATAGACACCATCACTTCCTAGACAGGGGACCCCATAATTTTCAAAGGAGCGAGTGCATATCAACTCGATTCCCAGACATGTACCTCTATAGGCGATCGAGAGGAGTGAGCGCATGTTATTGTTTTGATTTCCCAGGATAAATTTTGTTCCATATATATATACTTCCGCAGTTTAACGTAGTATTTTGGATAATCCTCACTCTCTGCACGCGTTCTCTTGGCTGGAAAGGAGTAGCACCTTCGCTGTGAAGAGAGGAATTGATTTCGATTTTGTTTTGGAATACATAGCCTAAGCTTGGTCAAATTAGTCAATTGAACCCACGTATCTCCATATATTTGGCCATATCTTGGTTTTCCAATATCCAATTTCAGGGTTCTTTATTTCTATAGAAAGCTCTCTAAGAACTCTTTCCATACAGTGGTTGCAACTCATACTTTCACTTCAATCTCAATTATTTGGAAAGTTTCAAGTTTGCTGTTCACCTTCAACAACCTTATTTCAAACATACTTTTGAAGCATTGGTTCTTGGAAGAGTGTTGAAAAGCTATTCTGTCGAAGGGTGGACCATCTTCCGCACCTACACACATCTACAAATTACTTTTTGAACCTCCAGATAAGTCTCTTGTCAATTTATATGCATTGTTGCTCTCTTTTTGCATCAAATTGCATATAGAACACACAATTTTGCATAGCACCTAGAGTATATGCATAGTTTAGACGCGAATTCATATTGTGCGGTGCATGTATTCTTTTTACAAGGACAGGTAAGTATTTTCTTGCAGGTTAGCGTGGAGAAAAAGATAAATTTATCAAGGTATGTATCCCCTTTCGGTCTACTTGTAGTTATATTATGCATGTTGGCATTGCGAAATTTGTCAGGGTGTGTAATCCCCTTTCGGTCTATTTGTAGATAGACTATGCCTGTCGGCACCATTATCACGGAAATTACTTGTCGTAATTTTTTTTCGGTTTTCAAAATTACGTCGTTATGCTGTTGAATTTTTTAGAAAATTAGTATGCATATGCATGCAAGCATATAGGCCATACTAAAAGTTTCTTATTTCTTCATGTTCTATTGAGCAAAGGCTTGTAATGTATTTATTTTCTGTTGCCACCTACTTGTTTGTATATACATAGAATATTCAAACTAGATAATGATCAAAATGAATGATTAGTAGCATTCTGATCAAAGAATTGTATAAGCTTGTGGATATCTAGTAGATATCATTGAATGGAGAAATTAATTCAATAATAAGACCAAGGGAGGTCTTATGACAAGGATTAATGTTGTTAAGACATCATAATGAGGAGCTTAATAATTTCACATCTAAGACTGCTAGGATTTCTAGTTAGAACCTAGAATAGAGGATAGTTGATCCTCAAAGATTTCATGATCAAGAAAGAATGCAATTCACATTATGATCCAAAGAAATAAAGTCAAGCTTTAAAAGGAAAATATTTAAAGCAATACATTTAGAAAGAGAGGAGAATTTTTCAAGTGAAAGAATTGCTCTTTTGTAGAAAGGACAACATGAGACAAGGGATAGTTTTACCAAGGTTTCATGAGTTAGAAACTTAGAGGTAAGAGGTCTCAAGGTAATTTGACACCTTAGAAGAGAACTCTAAGAACTCCTACAAGTTTAAGATACTTATAAATTAAGTATCTAGAATAGTTACTGTAATTTCATAGCTATGAGTTCTACTACACATTTCTATGTGTATAGAGCAAAGAAGTTTATTTCACAAGAAGTATAGACTTCCGATTTGTGGAATTAAAAGGGCAAATCAAGTTTGATTAGAATGTCATAGATAGAAATAGCAAAAGAAAAGTTGTGTAAGAACTTTCTAGATTTGGAGGTTGATACATAGACTTTAGAGTTACTAGCTTTATAGAAGGAATCATATCTTGATTCCATAACAATTAATACGTGCAGATGAGATAGTTTTATCTATCTATCTACCTCATAATGAAGGATAGAGATCCTAGGTAGACTCATCTTTATTAAGCAAGCAAGGCAAGTCTGTAGGCCAAGAACTCTCGAATGGCCAAGATACACAGAAAGGCAAGGTTTGTAGCGACCAAGCAAGGCAAGTCTATGGGTTAGATATTCAAGAGTGGCCAAGATATACAGAAAGGCAAGGTTTGCAAAGAGTAAATAACATAAGGCTATAGTCTAAGTCCCTAGCAGAGAGTGAGACAAGGTTATATAGCAAGGCATGGTTTGCATTTATTAGACAAGGCAAGGTTGTCTCCAACAGGGAGTGCTTATACAACAATGCAAGGTCGACAAGTAAGAAAGTGAGTTCTAAATGGAAGACAAGTTGAGAAGCAAGTTTGATGTCTGTATTTATAGTGCATCATAAATAGTG
>CM035409.1:139479969-139537469 GCA_020310875.1 Ceratopteris richardii | reverse complement strand
TTGGAAACAACCATCATAACCTCTTTCTCATACTATTAGGAAAAAAATGAATCAAGGGAGAAAATGTCATCAGTTAAATAAGTGATCACTAGAGTTATGGGCTTGTGGACTTTCCACATGTTTGGTTGCATGCCATCAAAGAATAAGAGGTTGAGAGACAAAATTAAGGAGTGATTGCATGGTGGGAAAGATCATTGAGTGCATGCTTCATTAATGTGAACTTGATAGGAAAAAGAATTCTCCCACTTAATCATCTCTTTAAATTCCTTAAACACATTTATTCTTACTTAAATCTTCGTGGACCTTTCTAAAACCTAATGAATCCTTTAGAATTTTAAAACTCCCCTTACTTTAAATACAATTTCTCTATAATAAGAGATGTAAATCAAAATTTGTGTGCCTCTCTACATGGCCTCTCTCACTTGTCCAAATGATTCTTCTCCCCGTTCTTGGTTATTATTTTTTCCATGATTTAGAGATACATGATTTCAGGTAGGATCTCCTTAAGATTTGAAATGAATTAGACAATGTCAGAGATGAATTTGAAAGATGGCAATCCTAATTCCATCTTTCTACTACTGCTTGTCAATCCAAAGAAGAAGATTTATCCTGAATGCAACAACATTACCACCAGAAGATCATCGAGAAGGATAGTGAGATCACATATTTACATATGAAAAGCCTCGATACATTCATAATAGTTAGTTAATATACAAGGGTAATTAGATCTTAAAATAACTTAAGTAGTTCAAAGAATAGCCTAGTTAAGCAACATTATAGCAGTTACTTATTAACCCACAATGTTTTTGTAGTTTTGTAGAAGCGACTGAATGATTTGAAGAAAGTTTCAGATGAATCTTCACACCAACTTTTATGAGTCTGAAAATAGATGAGAACTTCATGAAATCATGAGAAGCTCATGGCTAAGTTGATAATTCAATCTTGAAACAAAGATCAAGGATCACCTTAGTCATTTTGGAGCCAAGACATCCAATATGCAACACAACAGTAGGGGAAACAATATAAGGAGGGATTTTATATTGATGAACAAAATTTGGGAAAAAAATGATCAATAAATTCAAGGATGAGTCATGGTAAATTGGACCAACACTACTAAAGCTTACAAAAGTCAACTTTTTTATTACTTTCATGATAAGGACAAGTTAAGCAACCCTCAAAATAAATATTTAGTGGGTTGATATCCTCCATGCAAGCTAATGTTAGATCCTAGATGGACTATAATCTTTGAAATTGTTTGAAAAATTGTTTTGGTAATTGAACCCAATTGTTTTTTAAAAGTTCATTAGCGATTGGAGTATCGAATGTGCACCAATGCTTATAAAATGTATTGTAACCATTTCAAATAAATATGATGATGATGATGAGAAGAAAGAACATTGTCATTGCCATTCTATTATTTTTTAGTATTTGTGTGAGTTGTGTAGTCAATGGTGTGATTTCATGAGTTCTACAATTACTGATTTTGTGTGTTATAGGATCTTGTACTTTGATATGATTGTGTGAGCATTTAGTAGAGTAATCTAATAATCCTATTTTATTTTGGTGTCTTGATCGGTTTGAATAATAAAGTTATTGCATACATAAATCTACTAATTTGAAGAAAACAAGCTAAGCATCATGAATACTCAATAAGGTTGTCTTTTTTGCATTGACAATGGGTTTATAATCCTCAAGGCAAATAGGTTGCAATAAGATGTTTACATGATTTTTTTCACAACAAATAATTATCTCCATAAAATTGCATAAATTCCATACCCAAAACTTGATGCATGATTTCCAAATATAGCATTTAAAAAAAGGCCTTGAATGAAGCCTTGAACTCAATGATGTATCTGAGTAGCACCAATGAGTAGCATTTTCATCAACATAAACTACAATGTTAAAAGAATGCATAATCTTTACGCTTCAATTATAAGAGATGTTTTCAGATGGATTATGTTGAAACCCGTATGTTAATGAACTACCATGGTTGAAATATTAATCCTCTTCACACTTCAGTTATCTAAAAAAGCCTTTCTTTTGTGATCCATCATGAATGAGATCCTCCTTTATTAGATAATCAATGGAGACTTTAATAGATACACATGAAAAAATAGGTCACCTTACTCATTTTATTCACCTTTGATGACTGGACATGACAAAGTATACCAAGATCTTTATCTTGGTGCTTACCTTAATGACATCTAAGAAAAGTCTTTCTTTTGTGATTCATCATGAATGAGGTCCCAGCTTATTAGATAATCAATGGAGATTTTAATGACTACAGATGAAAAAGTAGGTTACCTTATTCATTTTATTCACCTTTAATGACTACACATGAAAAAGTATACCAAGGTCTTGGGCTTAGTGGTTACCTTCATTTATTCAGCTTGGACCAGCTTTGGGTAGTGGTGCTAATTTATTCAGCTTGGACCAGCTTTGGGTAGTGGTGCATAGTGCAATAGATTTTGATTGCCCTATCTATACATCTACAAAGCGGCCTTTCAACAAATCAAGGGGGGAAAAGGAAGTCCTACGTGGTAATCTCTTTTTTCTTTGAGAGTACAATTCATGAATTGGTAAAGACACTCATCTTAAGAAACTCATGGATATGTCCAGTCAAGATTTGAACTCGAAACTTTTTCCAGTAAATTGAAAGAATCATTGATAATCCTTTGGAGAGCCCCAGGATTTTGAAGACACGTAGATTACACGTCTATTTTGAAAACACGTCTATTATACGGGTATTTCTAGTGGCTTAGCCACCGTATTTGAATTCAACGGCTCCCGTAAAACTGCAACGCGAAGAAACCGTGGGGGATGTCTGGTACAAAAATTACATGGATTTATACCTTTGGCGGCATGATCTCTATCTGTATTCTCTCTCTCTCTCTCTCTCTCTCTCTCTCTCTCTCTCTCTCACAGAGCACGTCCGATGAATCTTGTGTCCATGTCGAAGGCGCTGAACATCTCGACACCGTCCAAACACCCCGGCCTTCCGAAGTGGCACTCGGTCGCCCAGGTGATCACGACGCTGGTGGGCTGTCTGTTCGATAGTCAGAGGCGTATGCGCACGCTGCTGGTGAACAAGACGGGCTGCTCCGTGGTCCTCCGTAGCAAATTCAGAAGTGTTTGGGAGGGCATCCCCCTCACTCTTTCGGCCGGAGACCATGCCTTCCTGCTCTGTACGCCTCAGCTGCCCCACCAGCGTGTGGGCGTCTTTCTGTATGATCCCTTATCTCTGTCTTCCGAAGCCCAGCAACGCTGTCACCACCGCCTTCCTCCTCCTCTTTTAATAGGGCAGCATACACTTGCGGAGAACAAGGAAATCGTCCTCATTCGTACTCCCTCCCACAATCATATCTCCCTTTCTTTGTACCCCCGGGCAAATAATGCATAACCAAACAACACTCTCTGTAGACATACTCTGATGTCATTTGTCAATTTTGTAGGCGATGAGGATGCCTATTTTCAGAACATTAGCAACGGTTATGCAGATATATAATTCTTTCATAGAGTTAGCCATAGCCCACTAATGGGCTGTTCAGACAAGCCTGAGTTATCCTTATGCAGTTCTCTGATCTGAGCAAGGTCTACTGCAACATGCTTGACCTTCTGTGAATGCCAAAGATTTTGTCTGATACAAGCAAGTTCTACTGCAGTATAGACTTAGCGGCGAACAAGGAGATTGCCCTCATGCGCTCTTCGTCCTAGAATCATATCTCCGTTTCTTTGTATATACAAGCAAAATGTAAAATACCAATCAAGACACTCTGGGATTATTTGTTAACGCATGCGCACATACTTATACTGTCATTAGTTGATGATGTTAGATACAAGGCCATAAGTGACGAAGATGGTTAGTTTTCAGAACATCACCAATGGTTATGTAGGCATGTAATTCTGTCATACAGACATATTCGAGTCCGAACATATCTAGCGGCATGTGCGAGCAAGTTCTACCGCCATTTTCTGTGAATGTGAAAGATTTTATTTGATTTAAGCAAGTTTTCGCGCAACTGCTTGGTTTTTTCCTGAACATGAGAGGTTTTTGATGCATTTAACAGAACAATTTGAAGTTAAATGTTCGACTGACTTCGGATTCATCATATAAGCAAGGTTTCGTCCAACTTGATTGGGTTCCTCTATTTATGTGCATGTGAAAGATTTTGTCACAGATAAGCAAGTTTTTCCGCAACTTGCTTGGTTTTCTGTTAATAGAAAAAGGTTCTTGGGCACATTCACAGATAAACAAGTTTTTCCACAGGTTGCTTCGTTTTCTGTTAATCGAAAAAGTTCTTGGGCAGATTCATATGACACAGGATTGTTTAAGCTTAAATGTTTACATGACTCAAGCTTCCTCACAGGTCATTTAATCCAAATGTTTAGCCATTTTTTGGATGGGCTCTCTGAGTGTCATGTGTCAAGCAAACACACTAGTTAAAGTGAGTAGACATCATCACACTTGTGGTCACATGGCAAAGACTTGATGAAAGAAGGATCATTGGAGTTCCACGACATTTAGTATTGGAGCAGACTGGTAGAAGAACGCTCATATGCAAGGATAACATAGTCCACACACCATATGTGGTAGGAACAATCCTGTATGCTTGGAAAAGAAGACTCCCATTTCCCATCTTATAGCTTTGAGTTCAAGGAGGTGAGCCATCCCCTTCACACAAGTACTAAGCACTTTTGTAATCTCTTATTTACTTCATCTTGGAAGAGTATCTAAAAGGGACTACAGAAGAGCTTCAATGATCTAAGAGGTATAGATAAGCTCAATCAATCCACAAGGTAACAATCAAAGATTGCCCAAGTTTTCGTTGTATTTTCTCCTCCGAA
Source organism: Ceratopteris richardii (assembly GCA_020310875.1). NCBI lineage: Eukaryota > Viridiplantae > Streptophyta > Polypodiopsida > Polypodiales > Pteridaceae > Ceratopteris > Ceratopteris richardii. The sequence goes on along the minus strand of CM035409.1, from coordinate 139,532,624 downwards.
ACCCACTACTAGAGCTACAAGTATATGTACGAAAATGTGAATTTATGGGAGGATATAGGTATACGGCTATGGATTATCTTGAAGTATCAAAAGATGATGAATCTGTTAGTATCAAAGGACTTGTGCAATATTGTCAATGGCACTTATCCAAGGCCAAGAAAAGTCAGATGAATGATTTGAAGAAAGTTTTAGATGATACGTCACACCAACTTTTAGAACTACACAAATAGATTAGAACTTCATGGGAGCATGAGAAGCTCATAGCTAAGCTAATAATTCAAACTTGAATGAAATATCAAAGATCACTTTACTCATTTTGAAGCCCAAGCCATCCTGTTATGCAACACAGTAGAAGGGGAAACACTCTAAAGAGGGATTTTATATTGATGAATAGACTTTGAAAAAAATGATCAATAAAGTCAAGGATGAGTCATGGTACATTGGACCAATAGTGTTAAAGCTTAGAAAGTCAACTTCTTTATTATTTTTCTGTCAATAGCAAAGGATACAAATTCTATGTTCCACAATGTTGTTGTAGTTTTGTAGAAGATACTGAATGTTTTGAAGAAAATTTCAGATGAATCGTCACATCAAAATTTTAGAACTATGAAAATAGATGAGAACTTCATGGGAGCATGAGAAGATCATGGCTAAGCTGATAACTGAATCTTGAATCAGAGATCAAAGATCACCTCAGTCATTTTCAAGCCCAATCCATCTTGTATGCAACACAACAGTAGGAGAAACACTCTAAAGAGGGATTTTATATTGATGAATAAAATTTGAAAAAAAAAAGATCAATAAAGTGAAGGATGAGTCATGGTACATTGAACCAATAGTGATAAAGCTTAGAAAGTCAACTCTTTTTATGAATTTGATGATAAGGACAAGTTGAGCAACCCTCAAAATAATTGTTTAGTGGATTGACATCCTCCATGCATGCTAATGTTAGATGCTAGATGGACTATAATCTTTGAAATTATTTGATAGATTATTTTCATAATTGAACCAGATTGTTTTTAAAAAGTTTATTAGCGATCAGATCAGTATCCAATGTGCACCAATGCTTATAAAATGTATTGTAACCATTTCAAATAAATATTATTATGATGAGAAGAGAGAACATTGTTATTGTTGTTCTATTATTTTGCAGTATTATATGAGTTGTGTACTCAATGGTGTGATTTCATGAGTTCTATACTTGCTGATTTTGTGTGTTATAGGATTTTGTACTTTGATTTGATTGTGTGAGCATTTAGGAGAGTAATAGAGTAATCCTCTTTTATTTTGGTGTCTTGATCGATTTGAATAATAAAGTTATTGCATACATAAATCTCCTAATTTAAAGACAAGGAATTTAGCATCGTGAAGACTCAATAATGTTATCTTTTTTGCATTGAGAATGGGTTTATAATCTTGAAGGAAAATATGTTGCAATTGATGGAGAGTGTTAATCTCCAAAAGACAAGTTATCCTTGATGTTAGAACACTTCTATATCAAGAATGACTCAAAACCTTTACCAATTTGGAGGATCAATACCAGATTATCAAAACTTTGAACTAATTGTGTAGAAAGTCATTATTTATAAAAGTCTGCTACACTTAACTCACTCATTGCCTAACCAAATGTGTAAAGTTTTCAATGAAACTTTGTATGAAGTGTTGCCTAATGTTTGTGCACCTTCTCCAAGTTAAATCATCTCAAAAGACTTAGTAGGTCTTGAGAGATGATTCAAACAATCCACCTATGTCTAAAACTATAGTTCTCTACAGTCACTTTGACACCTCTAACTTTTAATGCATAGTTCTCTCAAATTACAACCCATTTATTCAAATGCTTTTAGCCATAGGTAGCTTACCTTCCAACTTAAAGAATGAGTGTTTGTTTGCTCAAAACTGTACACTGTGGAAGGAGAACTCATCAAAACATTAGCATCGAATGTTGCGCCTGTTGCAACTTCACTTCTTCACATTTACACATGTAAATGTTCCTACTCTCAATTCTCTCAGGCTGATCACAATTAGGATCTGAAAACTTGTACAGAGGTCAATCAACTATAGACTTAGACTTGTACAAAAGCATTTCACAAAAGATTAAACATAGAAGGAGTACTTAGCAAAAGATCGGGTGCAATTTTTCTTCTTCTCTGAAAAGTTTTTACATCTGAATAATGAGAGAGATCTACTTCTCTTCTAACTTGTCTAATGACTCTTACAACTTCTAATTCATCACATCTCATACTCTCTCTTACTTGCCCGGACTTTTTACTTATATATATAGGCATATATGTACAAGCTCATGACCATACAAAAGGTATAAGTGAGCTAACTACAAATTAATGTACATATGTATACAAGTCTTCATTTCATGAACATACTCTATCTTCAATCTTCAATAGTTGATCTTTTCTTCATCCTTTGACTTCAACTCTTTACCCGAAACATCAATTGGCGGTTGACTTGCACCGATAGCTCCCCCTCAATCATCAATTGAGGTTTTCTCTATCTTCTTTATACCTGCCATGTCTTTAAATCTTTGTAGCTTTGGTCCATTGAAGCTTTTGGTTAGCATATCTGCAATCTGATCTTTTGTTGAAGTATGTAGGACTTCAATCTCCTTATCAATCACCTTCTCTCTTAAGAAGTGATACTGAATCTCAATGTGTTTAGTCCTAGCATGAAAAATAGGGTTAGCCGCTAGATACAATGAACTCATATTATCTCCATGAATAGTGGAATGATGTCAAAACTCTTCATGAGAATCTTCAACCTTATGACTTCCTTTGCAGCTTCAACCATACCTTTATATTCTACCTCCGTAGATGATAAAGCAATTGTGTTTTGCTTCTTAGAACACCAAGAGATTAACTTATCTCCCACATAACACAAGTATCCATATGTTGATCTCCTATCATCAGGATTACCTGCCCAATTTGTATCACTATATATCTTGATGTTTGTATCTGATGTAAAACCATAATACAAACCTTCCTTGAGTGTACCCTTAATATATCTCAAAACTCTTTGTCCTGCAATCCAATGTTCTTTCCTAGGACAATGCATGAATTGAGACAACACCCCAACTGCATATGACAAATCAGGCCTAGTTAATGTAGCATAGATTAGACTACCAACCAGACTTTGATATAGCTTCATATCCTTGAATTCTTCTCCTCCATATCTGTTCAATTTTTTATTCACCTCCATTGGGGTAGGTGCTACCCTGCAATCTTCTGTTTTAAAATTGATCAACAAGTTCTTCAAATACCTTTCTTGAGTTACATACTGTTGAGAGCAGTATGGGCACCCAAGGACTGACTAGACAAGGAAGCCAGTGGAGAGAGTCAGAGCGAGGTGAAGGATTGAGTAGACAAAGCAGTCGACGCAAATCTGGCAGATAGGCCCTTCAAATTTTTCCAAATTAACATCTTTATAACAGTGATTCTTATCACTAACAATCATTGTAAATACCATTTCATATTTTTGTAGCTCCATTTTGTGCAAGCCAAGGAGTCCTTGAGCTTGAGGAGCCTTTGGTCCAACCCTTAGGAACACTGCCCTGACATGGTTTCAGCCACTAAACGAGAGGCAGTTCAGGAGCATAGACCAACTTCTACAGGCATTCATTATCGAATTCTCTGCTAAGTACCAAATTGAGATTTTATGTGTACTTGAAGGATCCTAGGACCATAGAAGAGTGTGTACGCATGTGCATTGACATCGAGGATAACTTAGGGGAAGAACTAGAGCTTTCCAAAATATACAAAGATTCAGATAGTGCCTCTAGCCTCTCTTCCACGCAATCCACATCAATTGAGGAACTTGCAGAGAAAGTAGCTCAGAAATTAGGTGTCACTAGCAAACAGATCCCAAGGTTTGCCCCAGTGAAGAGGTGCTATACGTGCGGTGGCGACCATATGGCGAATGTCTGTCCCATTATGGCTCAACCCCAAGTAAACCCTAGTATCCAGTACTGCACTATAGAACGAAAATACACAAATCACTCAGCACAAGACTGCCCATACAATAAGCAAGCGGTTAGGCAAACCTACCCTCAGCCTTACCCCCAACAAGGCAGATATCAGGGTCAATACCCATATCAACAATATACTAGGCCTTAGCAAAATTACCAACAGCAATATCAGGCCCAACTGAGACCCCAGCCTGTGTTAGCACAACAACCACCTGCTCCTACTAATGTGATTCCAGTAAAATATGCAGCTGCAGAAGAAAATTTGAATAGAGCCATAGTCCCAGTGACTCCATTGCTTTCAGAAAGTGACCTGAGTGAATATAGCTTTGATTCTACACATATTGATAGTCCTCAGGCTTACTACATGCAGTCCCCCGAACATGGTGAGTCCTACTATAGTGAAGAGCCAAATGAATCTAGTTGGGAGTCAGATTACACAAACTTCATGTATGCAAACCCCAACCCTAGACCCCAACCTAGGCAAGTAAGACCTCCATTCCCTAGAGGACCATGCTAAGATGTTAAGGAGATCATCTCATTCGTGATTGTCCCATGCCTCCACCTACACAACCCCAGTCAGTGACGATCCAGGGCTTTTGCCAAGACTGTGGAAAGGAGCATCTCTTACGAGATTGCCCAAAGAACCCCAATAATATGCCAAAAATCACTCCTATCAACGTTATTGGGTTAGTTGTAGACTCCACAGGGAGTGTGACTTCCACTGCACCAGTACAAGTAATCACTAGAGCTCAAGCATTGCAGCAAAACCAAGGGGTAGGCCAGGAAAAGAGCCCAGATGTTAGTGAAACTGAGAGCATAACCAAGAAAAGGACTAGAGCTTGGAGAGATAGTCGTGAAAGAATGAAAAGGCAATGGGCAAAAAAGATGAGTGAACTTGAGGAAAGCCTAAGAGAAACCAAAGCCAGGATAACCGAACTCACAGCTCAAACTCCCTCTCACACTACCCCACCTCCACCATTCCCAACTCCATCCGAACCGCCACCTTCCAACCCACCTCACCTAAAACCACCACCCCCAAGAGTAGGATCAGTCCTAGCAGATCCCACTCCCGAGGACCTAAACATGATGCTTAAAGCATATCAGGCCAGAATCCAAGAAGGGCCAAACGTAACTGATCATGAAAAGTGTTACCCTAGAGCAGAACTAGAGCTAGAACGAACCAAAATTTGTGCTAAGATGGTGGAATTGGCTCAAACCATGTTTGAAGCCAGTCGCCTCTTTAACATCTCTAGTACAGCTAAGACGCAGTTGCACTTTGAAGGACTGTTAGAAAGGATAGAGAAGCTAATTGCACAATCAGAAAAGGAACCTCCTCTCAAAATAAGGGCAATGCAAGTGAAAGAGTAAGCCTTCCTACCCAGGAAGTCTATGTGCCTAACTCTACGGAGCCAGACACATCTTCTTCTATGAATCGGTTCACACCAGAATTCCTACGAGAGATTCAAGAAGACAAATGGGCTAAGGAAAGTGAAGTCCCTCCTCCCATTGAACTTGTGGATGATGCACATGACCAATTCCCACAAGACATCCCATCCATTTATGAGGAGCAAGAGAGCACCCACTCTCAGGAAAGATTAGACTTTGAGTCTAACTCTCTACAAGAATTACCCCACTTCACAGGCCCATGGGAAGCTAAGTCCACATGTATGAGAGCACCCACAGTCATGGTACGAAATGAGGACTCAGTCATACCTAGGCACACAGAGGTAGTGAGAAACACTAAAGTACAATGCAACCTCACCTTAGAAGAGCTACTCAAAGTAAGGCCAGAGCTATGGAAACATGTAGCCAAACAAGTACCAGAGATAGCAAAACCTCGTTCCCAGGTAGGATCCCAGAAAACAGTGCCAGAAATACCATTGGACAAGATAGGAGACATGAGTGAGGGTGAAGAGGGAAACACATATCTTCCTATCACCCATCAAGGATACACCACCAAGGCCATTCTAGACTCAGGCGCAGGTGTTGCAATTGCTACTACTTCCCTATGGAAGCGTTGGGGCAAGCCAGCACTCAGGCCAACGAGAATGAAATTGCAGATGGCCGATGGTCACATAGAGAGACCCTTAGGCTTGCTGGAAGGAATAACTCTCACTACATGCGGAGTTGAGTTTGAGCATACTTTCGCCATATGTGATTTCATCAAGAATCATGCTTATGAGATGATCTTGGGAAGACCATTTATGCGACAGTTGCAAGTGGTACAGGATTGGGGAACCAACTCCTTGTATCTGCAACACCTAGGTGTCACGACCAAAGTGAATCTCAAAGATTACTCTCATAGAGATGTCCCTCCTATCCAATGGAATCCCATCCATAAAGCTAAAGATGATACAGAATCGGTGCATTCCATAGGATCAGGATCCTCATGGATGCATGAAGATACCCAGTTATGGATGTGCAAAGTAGCAGTAGAAGAAGAAAAGAGAGAGAAAGCCAGAGAGGTAGGTGCAAAAGAAACACATAGATCAATTCAAGACCCAGCCTATGCACCTGTAGCCTTTCCTGACGAAGAATTTGAACCCACGGCTGGGCAGAAATCCTAGCAACAATGGATGTAGGCATCAATGAAGAACAATGGACACCTCACTGTGATGAGGATGGCTATGACATTTCAGTTTTCTCCATAGAGCCAATCATGGGAGAGGTAGTGTTAGAATAATGCAAACCTAACCCTGATGCATTTGAGGATGCGAGTGACTCCGATCTAGAGTCAATCATTATGGACCCACCTTTTGCATCAGATGAAGAATACTTCCATGAAGTAGAATTTCAACCCCAGAGGTATGGAGAGCTTACAAGTGATGTAAGACTAGCCACACATGTGACCCCGAAGGAAGAAGGAAAGAAAGAAAAGAAGAGAGAAGTCACACCAGAAGAGGAAGAATCTTTGTTTGAGGTCCCAGAAAATTTTAAGAAGTATGAGATAGATGACAGGAGATTCATGATCAGAATGCCTAAACGAGAGGCGCAATCAGGGGAGGCTTATGATAACAAAGAAACCACCAAGAAAATAGTGGTAGCCATAGAGGAAGGAGAAGAGAGATGCACTTACATAGGACATGACCTGACGGAAGACGAAGAGCAAGAATTGATAGCCTTGCTAAGGGAATACAGAGATGTATTCGCTTGGAGTTACAAGGATTTGAAAGGTGTTGATCCAGACATATGCTCACACAATATCCCCATGACCTCGGATGCCAAACCTTCTAAGCAAAAGCCATACACATATAACGATAATTACGCTGCCAAGATCAAGGAAGAGATAGATAGACTGGTTGAAGCTGGATTTATCTATGAAATTGAGCACACTAAGTGGGTATCCCCCATTGTAGTGGTGCCCAAGAAAAACGGAAAGCTGTGTGTATGCATTAACTTGAAGAAAGTCAATGCAGCCACAATTCGAGATAACTATCCGCTTCCCATCACAGAACATCTCTTGGAAAGAGTAGCAGGCAAGGAAGTGTACAGCTTCCTTGATGGATTTTCGGGCTACAATCAAGTAGCCATAGCTCCAGAAGATCAGCATAAGACGGCTTTTGCCACTGAATGGGGCATTTTTTCCTTTAGAGTAATGCCATTTGGGCTTACCAATGCACCAGCTACCTTCTAGAGGCTGATGTGCCATGTATTTAAAGAGTTCCTGAGAAAAAACTTAGAATTCTATGTTGATGATCTTTGTGCTCATTCCAACATTAGACAAACCCATATTCCTGAACTCAGACAAATCTTTGACAAATGTAGAGAATATCAGGTCTGCCTGAACCCCGAAAAGTGCGTTTTTATGGTCAGGCAAGGCAAGATTCTAGGACACATAGTATCAAAGAATGGCATATCCACTGATGAAGAGAAAGTGAGAGCCATAGCAGAGTTACCTAGGCCAAAGAATTTCAAGGAAGTACAAGCTTTCATGGGGCATTGTGGTTATTACCGGCGGTTTATACACATGTATGCCATCATAGCAAAGCCCATGTACGGACTTCTGACTAACTTTGAGTGGACTGATGAATGTGAGAATTCCTTCAATGAGCTTAAACGGCGATTATGTTCGGCACCAATCTTAACCACACCAGATTGGAATAAGCCTTTCCATGTTCATGTGGATGCATCCAATTATGCTATTGGGTGTGTACTCGCGCAACCTACTGGTGAAGGTAATATGGATCTTCCAATTGCCTATGCTAGTAGACAATTGAATGCAGCTGAACGAAATTATACAACCACCGAACGACAAGGATTAGGCATGGTATATGCAGTTAAAAAGTTTAGACATTATTTGCTTGCAAATAAGTTTAAATTTTTTACTGACCATCAGGCACTGCTATATCTCGTGAACAAGCCATGCAATACAGGTAGATTAGTAAGATGGTTTCTCTTACTAATGGAATACGACTTCGAGGTTGTGGTAAGGAAAGGTAGGACTCACTTGAGAGCAGACCATCTCTCTAGGCTCACATCTGGAGAAGCCCCACAAGGAGTGTCAGATGACTTTCCTGATGCTTACATGTTTAATTTGGAAGTGGTGCCGCAGTGGGCTAAGTCATTAGTGCTAGTATTGACATACGGGCCTAACCACCCAGTAGTAAACACACAGGATAGAGAGGTAGTAAAATCTCAAAAGTATCACATCATGGCAGGTAGTATGTACAAGCACACAGATCAAGGGATCTTGGCTTGTTGTGTGGAATATGATGAGTACGCTAAATGGTTGCAATTAGCACATGTAGGTGCATTAGAGCAACACTACTCAAAACAACGAACCCTACAGACACTAAGGAGACTCGGAGTGCATTGGCCAACTATGGAAGCTGATGTCCAAAATTTGTGCAAGGAATGCCCAATCTGTTGCACTAAACCACCTGTGGAACATGCCACTCTTTATCAAGTGTCCATAGTGCCAGATTGGAGTGAACCACTAGTATCCTTCCTGAGGACGAAAACATTCCCTCCAGACATGACTCTGGTTAGGAAAAGAAGTCTAGAACAAGAAGCCCTAGAGTACTCACTCATTGGTGATAATCTCTACAAGCGTGGTAAGGATGGTTACCTGAGACTATGTGTCCATGAAAGTGAATATCACAAGGTCTTGGAAACTGCTCACCAAGGTGTAGCAGGAGGACACTTTGGACCAGATCGGGTGATCAAGGCAATACTATTTGCGGGCTTCTGGTGGCCGACCCTTCACATGGATGCACATACCTATGTGAAACGGTGTGATGTCTGTCAGCGAACTCAGTATCCTATACGCAAAGGCGAGATGCCACTGAAACCTATGATGGGTGGACGTGCATTCTCTAAGTGGGGAATAGACTTCATAGGTCCTATTAATCCCCCAGCTAAGGGTTCCCATGCTGAATATATCATTGTTGCCACGGACTATCTAACCAAGTGGGTAGAGGTGAAAGCCACAACGAAGAACGATGCTCAAACAACAGCTAAGTTTTTATTTGAGAATGTGTTCACTAGATACGGGCTACCTATAGAGCTAGTTAGTGACAGAGGCACTCACTTCTTGAATGAAGTTATTGAAAATCTGCTCCAGGAATTCTTGGTAGTACATAAGAAGTCTGCCCCCTATCACCCTCAAGCAAATGGCCAGGCTGAGAGCACCAATAAGATCTTATGCAATGTACTGACGAAATTAGTGAACAATAAACGCTCTGATTGGGACAAACAGCTACACCATGCTGTTTGGGCATATCGAGTGGCCTACAAAACGGTACTCCAAGCCATCCCCTTTCAGATGGTGTTTGGCCAAAATGCAGTGCTACCATTGGACTTCTTAATACCTACATTGAAAGTAGCACAAGAGCATGAATGGACGGGTCATGAACTCTCCTCAAGACTTTTTGACCTTGAACGATTAGGAGAAACAAGACTGAGAGCGGCTGCAGGGATATATGCAGCTAAGAAACGACAGAAGGCATACTTTGATGCCCACGTTAAGGATAAAGGTTTGAAGGCAGGCGACCTAGTACTAGTATACACGTTGAAACAACATGCGAGGAAACTGGAGAAGAGAGGCTACGGACCCATGATCATTAATAGAATCTCAACGAGTGGGGCGGTACAGCTAGCCACCTTAGAAGGTGATATTCTTCCGAGCTACATAAGCGGATGTAGGGTCAAGCTGTATCAAGAACCTCTCACAGAGGAAATGCTAAGTCGACTCAATACTGCTAAGAAACGCAAAGAAGAAGAAAAGCGAATTCGAGAAGAAGCCCAAGCAGAAGCCTTAGAGCGCATACGGAGAATGAAATTAAGAAGACAAGGTAGAGAGCAACCTGTGCCAGATGCATATGCAGATCAAGGATATCACGTGGCTATGTGTGAAGTTTTAGGTATCAGCTCCCATAGGATAATTGATCGACGTCCTTTTATGACCTTAGATATAGGACAAGGAAAGGGTGCAAGGACTATAAGAGCCTTGATTGACTCAGGTGCAGCCACTAGTGCTGTTAAATTGTCTTACTGTCAAGAGTTGAAATTAACTGTTAATCCTATAGAAGCATATCTCATAGGATTGGGAGGTGTGGAAACCCCTTGCATGGGCGAGGTGGAACTTCCCCTCTATATTCAAGACGAAGTAATGACAATCAAAGTACTAGTGTGTCAAGATGAGGACCTCACTGAGCCTCTTGTCTTGGGTCAGGACTGGATCTATGATCATGCGGTCAACCTAAACCTAAGAAGTGGACTTCTTCAGGTATGGGTAAATCATAGTCGAATTACAGTTGAATTGGAAAATGAGGCACTCAAGGAACTAGGTAAGGCACGAACTCCTGGTCCTTCCAGGGGTGCACATGAAGTTGACAATGTTATTTTTGTCCAAAAATGTATGATGCAGAAAGAGGATTGTCTCAACAACGGAGTCAAGGATAAGACGGTACTCCCTTCTTTTCCAAAGGCCAGAAGGATGCAGCAGCCAACGGCAGATCAAATACAGAAGAAGCAGAACACTACCTATACTAGAGGCCAAAAAAAGGAGCAAAGCAGATTGTTTCAGCCGATGAAACAAGTATGGAGGCGAAAAGGCGAACACCCTGTTCCGACCAGGCCAACACCACGGCCAAAACCTCTTATTAGTAATCAACAATACGACACTAATAAGAAGTCCTTCATAAATTCTTCTGCGAAAGTGAAGTCTATTTGGGTACCCAAGAAGTCAATGAAGGCCAGCCCACAATCACGACAAATCTGGGTGCCTAAGGCTTGCTTGTGGGCTCAAATAGCTACACCAAGGCCAAACCCTGTACAACATGTTTCACTCACGCGAACATCTGAGGCCCAGTCTTACACATCACCCACTAACACATATTCTTCCATGGGCACAAGTAGAATCACTCGTAAATGGGTCCCTAACAAGCCCCATTTTTCAAGTAAATACCCTATCACACTCTCCAGAGCCTCCACAAAGTCAAAATCAAAACCTATCCATTGCATTTGGCAACCTAAAACTTGTAATAAACCCCCGGACCCCAATTGTAAATCCATGTCCACCTACTAACTACTTCACTCTCACACCACATCATTCCGCTTAGCTCTTAGGTCTACCCAATTCCTAACTACACACACAAGCACCGAGCACTTACTAACCCCCTAACCTCTCCCGAACCTCATGTTAATGTTGTAACAGGGGACACTGTCATTTTTGTGTCCATTGCAATGTTAACATTTATTCATATATTCTCACAGAACCAGCTGCGAAGTTTTCAACATGGCTGAGGTGGCAGGAACTAGCTCTCAAACAGAAACAAGCCAGCAAGTGGTGGACTTAGACAGTTTACCCGTTTTGCCTGAGACAAATGAAAGACTAGAAGAATTGCAGGCCATCAAAATCATACCTATTGCGGACCCTCCCAGTGGCCATACCATGCCCGTACGAAAAACTTCCCACTGGTTTAGTGAAGTGGCAGGACCGTTGGGTGAGGGAACGTACCTATGGGAATCAGACTTGGACTTCAATGGGAAGCAAGGCAAATACCATTTCTTTACAAGAGAATTCGAGAAGTTACAAAATGCAGAAGGTCTACGTTCGATATGGGAGAAGGCAGGATTGGATGCATATTTCAGTGCACGGCTCCCAAAGCCTGACTTCATGCGATGCTACTATCTCATCAACACCTTGACTCCAAACAAGAACCCAAAAGGTGCAAGCTCATTTGTGATTCCATCTCTGACAAAGGGGAATGAGCTCAAGAGGTTCAGGCTATCAAACAACTTGGTGAGAGAGGCTCTAGATATGCGCGGAATGCATATTCCTACAGAGAAGGAAACCCTAGTTTCGGATTACATGAAGAATCGAAGTCTCACCAAACTCAAGGACATGGTGTCCATGACACCTAATATTGCAATACACCTTCGCATGTGCATGCAACACTTTGCTTTTCCTGCCCAAGATAGATTCACCATGCCGCCCAAAAAGATTTGGTTTAGTTTGTATCTGGCAGAGACACAGAGCCTCACCATCAACTTACCCCACTGGATAATTGATCAGATACACCTAGCTCACAAACGATGGCCGCGGAAACAGGTTTTATATGGATGCTGTGCTCTGACGAGAATAATTTATAGGTGTTTGGCTTATGACATCCCTATTCAACGGGCCCTAATGTGGAATCGTGAAGAGCAGTTTAGAGGCAGGACATCCACTGGACCCCCTTCTAACAAGATGAGAGGTATTGTCCAAGTCCCTTGTGCTCAACCACGTGGAGCCACCCTAACACCAGAAGTCACCCCTCCACCCCGAAGAGTCCGACCATTCACACTCCGACTTCCAAGACGCAGCACCGATGGTTCTACCTTGATATTCCCTCCCATCCCAACCGATCTTGAATTTCCTAGTGGTGCACCTTTGGAAGAACTCACGAATGAAGATTTCGAACAATTATTACAAGATGTAGAGCTGGAGGCAGAAGAGGCATAACAAGTGGAGAATGTGCAAACACAGGCAACAACCTCCCAAGTACCTGTCACCACAGTTGAAGTGGAGTAAGAGGATGATGAAGATGAAGAACAGGAGGAAGATGAGGAGGATTATGATCAAGAGCATCAAGATGAGCAACAAGATGAGCAACAAGAAGTGCCAGAACTTGTAGGTGCACCAGCATATACAGCTCAACTACAAAGGTTATACAACACAATCAAAGCAGTACAAGAAAGGCATCAACTCTCTCTTGTGTCAGGTCAAGCTTTGATGCAAGAAATGCTATCAGATGATGGGGTGGATCAACATTTCATTGACACCCTCAAATTAGTGTCAGAATCTTTAGGAGTTCCAGAGGCTCTCCACACAGCAGTCCACCAGTCCGTGAGGTATGACAAACGCAGAGTTGACACATTACCACGCGCAAGTAAGACTATCAGGATACCCGTCACAGAACAAGAAGTACCCATTGAAACCACAGCTACCCCCACCACCACCATTGACCTCTCTGCTGAAACCTTCGTTCAGACATCACCCATCTCCCCCCAGCATCCCCCATCACCACCTTCTCCACCCCCACCACCACCTCCCACCATGGAAGAAACGACAGTCATCACCTCTACCTTCACTTATAAACCATCCTCATTCACATCATTCTCATTTCGAGAACCCACCTCACAAGACACCCTCTTCTCTTTCATCACCAATCCCTTGTACACTTCAACCCTTCTATCCTCCGAACCCATAACTGGCCATCCCATAATTCCAAGTGCGGTTGGAAACCCGGCACCCACAGAGGGCACCCTGTGTTTCCCAGCCTATCCCCCAATACGGGTACCTCCATTCCATGACCCTCACTTCCCATCTGGCCCCTACACCTCTTTCAACCTGACCTCACCACCCTAATACCCGTCCTTTGTGGAGCAGTTCATCCACTCTCCAATGTTTCAAAGGCACATTTCCCCGATGTTCGCAACGACATCAATTTACACGAACACCACACTCACTTCACCTACCATACCCACCTACATGGTAGCACCTATACACACCACTCTGTCTGACCCAATGGACATTTCACCCACCACAGCACCTCTCCCCACAATTCCACCCTCTCCCCCTCCACTACCCCCCACCTCACCACTCACCGCATCATTGGCACACACAGCATTCACTACCTCCCTCCCCAATCCCACCTCCCCTGCATTTCAAACTCTTCCCCTTGCACCTCATAATGTCAATAGCACGTTCAATATATTACTTCAGTGTGCACATCAACTACAACAAGAATACCATCAATTGGAAGAACGCACTACTGCCCTCCAAGCAGAATCTCAGCGTCTGCAAGCTAGAGTCAACACTCTTGAAGCTGATTACCAAACGCTCCTAACCGAGCATAACACCTTACAGCAGGCTCACTCCGAATTGGAATCAAAGACATCGACTGTAGATGATCAAGCAGTCAAGGAACTAGAAACAGTGCTCCAAGCGCAAATGATATCTAATGCTACACTCAGACGCAACCTTGGGCTATTAAGGAAGCATATGGCAGCAGCACTAGAAGAGAACAAGAGGCTTCAGCAACAAAACCAAGACAACTTTGAAGCCGCTATGGAAGGAACTACAGGAGCAACCATTAGCCCTACCAAGTATAGAGCAGTTCTATCGGAAGACATTCGCATCTTACTCGAGGAGCATGCGAATTTCTTGGAGTCATATGAAAAGTTAGAGATTGAATGTGCGGATCTAAGGAAGCAGATAGCCAGTGCCCCCATAGCTCAACAGGAACCAATAATCTTGCAACCCTCTACAGAAGAATTAGAGACCCTCCGAAAACAGGTGACCGAACTCCAAGCACGTCTCTTACCATATGAAAGGCCGCCCTCGCCAACTGAAGAACCAGAACCTGAAACAATGGTGGAAATCCCCATCGATGACAGCTATGAAGAGCTGTACGAGCCGATGCCAACACCCGGTGGTCGGACTACAGAGGAAGCACAAGACACTTTAGAAATTCAAGTTCCAGATTGGGTCAAAAGGGTCGAGAAAGTGGGTAAGACACATGATGATCGCGTTGCAGTGCAAATGCAATCTCTCACCAATCTGGAACAAACTGTCCTTCGGTCTTCTTACTTTCAGAACCTATCCCACCAACGGTTAATCACAACATCAGAGTCGCAATACATGCCTTATTTTGTCTTGCTACATGATTATAATGCAGAAGTTAAAAGACATACAGGGAAGGAGCCCACATTCGCCACTCAATTTGAGCTAGAGGATTTACCGACTAATGCACGTGCTGGCTCAATCTTCCAACCTAATTGGCGTGCACGTCTACTAACCGATTACCCGGAGATGATGAGCACTTGGGCAACCATGCCACTGTATATCAAGTATAATCCATGTTATTGCCCAGTGGTACGTCGTAGATCATGGCAAGCATTTGCGATCAAGGTACGCAACAATAAAGAATGCTCGGCTTGGGTTAACTATCCATATTTTGCTCCACCTCGAGGGACCCCAACCGTAGCCTACATGATATCAACAATTCGGCACTGGTCTACACGTCTAAATAATGTACCCGACATAGCAGCGAAAATGTGTATGAAAATATTCGAGCTCATGACCATTGTCTTCAAAACCTTTCGGAAGGTACAAGCTCCATATATCTCTGCCCCTGGATTTAGTCTACGACATGAGCCAGACTCCCTCAGTCACTATAATCTTTGCCTGGCATGCACGAATAAAGTACTTACCCGCATGCTTCAAGCAGACATTTGAGGAAATGTTCTCTACGGGATTCTGGGAATATCACTCAGAAATTTTCATTCCCAGACCCACACATTTGCTACATCTATTCGCAGTAGAACAAGCGATCCATGCAGATCAGTTACGTCTGCCACATCCGGACATTCCAGGACCAATTGATTGGGATCGTATGATGACAGACTTGGCCAGAGGACTATGCATACAAGAACATCAGCTTGCCACTCAGGATGTGGAATATTACATCCAACACTCCCAGCAACAAGGGTCTGTCAGGGATGACAGACGCGAGAGAGGGGGGGTGTTGAGAGCAGTATGGGCACCCAAGGACTGACTAGACAAGGAAGCCAGCGGAGAGAGTCAGAGCGAGGTGAAGGATTGAGTAGACAAAGCAGTCGACGCAAATCTGGCAGATAGGCCCTTCAAATTTTTCCAAATTAACATCTTTATAACAGTGATTCTTATCACTAACAATCATTGTAAATACCATTTCATATTTTTGTAGCTCCATTTTGTGCAAGCCAAGGAGTCCTTGAGCTTGAGGAGCCTTAGAAGTACCTACATATCAATTTTTCGTATTTTTTAGGCTCCGTTTAAGCCCTCGAATTGGCCCTGGAACCTTATTTTTAACTAGGCCGGACACTAGGTCTAGACAGGGCCAAAACCTAGTCAAAAACTATAAATAGAGCTAGAGAGCTCATTTTTGAGGTTAGCTTGTAATTGATATGAACTTGAAAGAGCTTTTTGAAAGTAATCTAAGAACTCCATTGCTTCTCACTCTTTGTCTTGCTGTGTGTGCGCGTGTGTGTGTATGTGTGTGCATGTTAGTGTGCTTCTCACTCACGCACTTGTGCCTTCACTTGCTCGAGGTCATCATACCATCCTCACGTCTTCCCGGATTGACATTAAAGGAGGTGCTACTCATCACTGAGCTACACATACACTCCATGTTGAGTATATGAGATCTCCATGCCCAAGAAATATGACAAGTCTCCCAAGTCACTAATCTTGAACTCTTTCTCCATTTTCTTCTTGAGACTTTGTATGCCCTTCTCATCTGTACCTGTAAGGATTATGTCATCAATATATATGCACATGTAAATGAACCCATCATCACTTGCTTTGACAAGCAAGCTACTATCAGCTTTAGATACTTGGAAATCAAGTTCCTTCAAGAACTTTACAAGTCTATAATTCCATGCCCTTGGGGCCTGCTTCAAACCATACAAAGCTCTCTTGAGCTTACATACATATTCTCATTATCTCTGAACCCTTGTGGTTGCTCCATGAAAACATCATCTGAAATATAACCATTAAGAAAAGCATTCTTCACATCTAATTGACATAATCTCCAACCTTTACATGCAGCAATGGCTATGAGTGTCTTGATGGTTGTCATCTTTGCCACATGACTATAGGTCTCATCATAGTCTATACCATATGTCTGAGCATACCCTTTCACAACAAGTCTAGCTTTATACCTAGACACACTTCCATCTGCATACCTCTTTGTCTTGTAGATCCACTTGCATCCAATGATCTTTTGACTATTTGGTTTAGGAACCAAATCCCATGTCTCATTCTCCATCAATGCATCATACTCTTCCTGCATAGCTTTCTCCCAATTTTCCTTACCTTTTGCCTCTTCATATGTAGAAGGGTCTTTATCTACTTTCACCATATAAACATAATCTTTAGTAGTCAAAAAAGAAGTGTCATAGCTATACCTTGTAGGTTTCCATTTGTGTCTTGATGACCTTCTGAGTTCTCCACTTCTTGAAGTTTCTGGTTCATCACATTCTGGATCAAATCTTGGCACTTCTTCAACTTCAACGTGTACTTCATTATTCTCTTCTTCATCAAATATTTGAACCTTTGATTTACCTTTCTTTTGGTCCAAAAATTCTTCATCACCTGCATGAATATTAATTGTACCTGCATACCAAGTACCTTGTTCATCAAATGTGACATCCTTTGACACAAGGAATTGCTTTGTAGATGGACTCCACGACCTATAACCCATCTGCTTATCATCATACCCAATGAACACATACTTTTCAGCTTTAGGTTCCAATTTATGCCTCAATTGAGATGGCACATATGCATAACCCAAACATCCAAATACTTTGCAATGATTTAAGGTAGGTCTCTTACCCCACCATGCCTCATATGGTGTCATACCCTGCAAAGCTTTACATGGTAACCTACTGACCAAATATGTAGCTATATTTACAGCCTAAGCCCACAAATAATGTGGACAATTTTTCTCCTTCATCATTGATCTTGCAAACTCAACAAGAGTTCTATTTATCCTTTCTGCTACACCATTTTGTTGAGGAGAGTACCTGCAAGTAACTTCCCTTTTTATGCCTGCACCCCACAAGTAATCACTAAATTCACTAGAGAAATACTCTCCCCTCCATCTGACCTTAGTCTCTTCAACTTCTGACCTGTGATTCTTTTTGCATACACATGATAATGTTAAAAAGTATTGAATACCTCTTATTTATCTTTGATCACATATATAGTGATCCATCTTATAGCATCATCACCATAGATCACATAATATCTTGAACCATTTATACTGAAATCCTTTGATGGTCCCCACACATTTGTGTGTACCAACTCAAGCTTCTCTGAATACATGAAACCATGCTTAGTATATGACTTCTTATGAGCCTTACCTAATTGACATGCCTCACATCTGTATGTCATATGTTGACCTACAACATTAGACAATCCAAGCACTGAACCATTGTTAACCATATCTTTAATAACTCTTTCATTGAAATGTCCAAGTCTTTTATGCCAAAGATCTAACTCAGAGATTTTATGTTCTCCATAAGTGAACAAGGCATGACCAACATTACCTTGAATCTTCAATGTGAAGAGTCTTCCTTAATTCTTCCCTGAAACAATTTGTTTATACCCATTGCTAGGGTCTTCCACAAAACCTCCATCATTAGTGAACCTCACTTCATAACCTTTTTCAACAATTTTCCCTACACTTATCAGATTCTTTGGAATTGTAGGAACATACAAAACCTTACTCAGAAGAGTACTTCCATCCTTGACCTTCACTGGTCCAATTGACTTCACATTGTGTTTTGTATTATCACCTGTTTGAACTGTTGAGATATCAAGATCAACACGTGATGATCGAGGATGACACATACCAGTTTTTCAGTTCTCTGACATGTATAGTGGTCATGCCGGTATATGTCAGGGATACTTCATTGAGCTTTATTAGATTTATCTACCGAGAGTGATGGCACATTTGTTCCTTGCCAGCTCACTCATTCGCGGACATTAGGTATTTCCTTATGTACTGATCTTTATATATTGCACTTGTTGTATTCTTGTTTTTAGGTCATTCTTGTACATTTCTTTTTATGTAATAGAAGAAGAAGAAGAAGAAGATCATTCTTCCTTCCTTGCCTCAATCTATGTGTGTGCTTCTCCTTGAGAGTGAGAGTGTGTGTGTGAGGTCTCTTCCTTATCTCCTTCCTTGTGACATGGTATCAGAGCCAGCGTGGCTGTAGAGAGCTCGTGGAGAAGAGTACGCAACAAGGCGTGGAGAAAACACGATTCACAAACGACCTCCATTTACTACAAAAATCAGTGTGAAGGTAGAAGACCTCAAAATATTTTTGAGACTTTCCCCTTTAGGGTCACTTGTTTTTGTCAGATCGAAGTTTCGGAGCCATCTCGACCTCTGTTTCGAGCCCACAACATGGGGCCCATAGAAAAACCAGGTCAGTTTTAGAAACTGTAACTTGCGTCGTGTTCGACAACACTCATATATTCCAGATCCAGAATTTCTAGTGAATCCGTGTACTGTAGATACATGAAAACTGTGTTTTTCTAAGATCGAACTGTCACGTCATAGTGCGACAATGTTCAAGCAGAAGTGCTGCTTGTAGTGGTTTGCAGTGTTGTGTATTGCTGTAGAAATGGCAAATGTAGATGGAATGAGTCAGCTTATGAGCGATAAGCTAGACAAGAACAACTTCCATGCTTGGAGATTCAAAATGACGAATTTCCTGATGGGAAAAGGCTACTAGAAGTACATCGAAGGAGAGAACGAAAATGCTCTGCACCTACCAGAGAGGAATCGGGCTATAGAACAGATAAGAGCATATGAGGAATGGAATCAAGGAGCACGAAAGATAATGTATTGGCTATATGTTAGCATACTGGATAGCATGATTGGGCACATACAGGATGCCAAGGCTCCGAAACAGGCATGGAATAGTTTGGTCACATTGTATGAGACCAATACAAAGGCATGAAAAATGCAACTCAAGAATGAGCTTCATACCTTGGAGAAAAAGAGCATGTTGGTAAGTGACTATACCTTGAAAATCAAAAGCATATGTGAGTCACTTGCATCTATTGGAGTGAATGTAGATTATGATGATAAGGTGGAAGTATGACTTCGTGGTTTAGGAGCTACATATAAGCAGTTCAGAACTTCTATACAGACCAGGGAAAATATTCCAAATTCTGCTGATCTAGAGGTTGCAGACATTTCCAAAGATATGATTCAGGTTATGATAGTAAAGGATGCTAGAATTGTGGTAAACTTGGACACTTTGAACATGATTGCAGGTTGAAGAATCAAAATAATAGAAGGCAACAAAACAACTATGCATCCACAAGTGCAGATGATTCTGAGAAGCTGTTTATGGTTCAATATCACATGATGAATACGACGTCTGCTGGTATTTCAAAATCAAATGATAACGTATGGTATGTTGATCTAGGTGCTTGAAATCACATGACCAGTCATGCAGAATGGTTTAGTACTTTGCAAAAATTGCCAGTTCCTGGATATGTTGAAACATGTGACAACACATCACATCCTATTGAGCATACAGGAAACATAGCACTATCTATGGAGGATGGAAAGGTAAAACATCTTGCTGATGTGCTTTATGTTCCAAATATAACAAAGAATCTGGTTTCTGTTGGACAAATGGTTGACCAGGGATTACAAGTGAGGTTCAATGCTGATGGATTATATGTAGAGGAGTACAAGCAAGATGGATGATTGGTTGCCAAAGGAAACAAAGTGGGTAGGATGTTCACCTTAAATGTGAAGATTCTTGAAATGAATGCAGCCATGTTTGCAAACGGTGCAGGAGTTATTGCAGATATAGAGATGTGGCACAAATGGATTGGACATGCAAACTTGCAAAGGCTGAAATTGATGCAATCAAAGGAGATTGTCCATGGACTACCAAATTTTAAAGTTGTAGAAATGCAAAAGGTATATGCAACATGTCAATTTGTTAAACAGTCAAGAGCATCATTTCCACATGACAAGCATGTCAGTGAGAATGTACTAAAAGTAGTACAGATAGATGTTTGGGGTCCAACAAAGACCACATCTATGGGCGGTTGCAGGTTCTATGTTACTTTCATTGATGACCATACACGCAAAGTATGGGTATATTTCATGAAAGAGAAGAGTGAGGTGTTCACTCACTTCCAGAATTTTAAAACTATGGTGGAAAAGCAGACCGGTAGATACATTCAAACATTAAGATATGATGGAGGAGGTGAATACATGTCAAATGATTTCAGCAGTTTTCTAAAAAATCATGGAATTCGGCGTCAGTTTTCATGCAGGTATACACCACAACAGAATGGCGTTGCTGAATGCAAAAATAGACATATTGCAGAAATAGCAAGAGCCTTGATGGCTGAGAAGAATATGCCTCATGTTATTGGGCAGAAGTTGTGCATACTATTGTATACATCATGAACAGAACTCCGACTGCTGCTGTACATCAAGTTACACCTGAAGAGAAGTTTACAGGTAAAAAGCCAAACTTATCACATCTGAAAGTTTTTGGTTGTATTGCATATGTACATGTCCCAGATGAATTGAGGATGAAGCTTGATCCAAAAGCAGAAAAATGTGTCTTCATTGGATACTCCCTTGAGCAAAAGGGATATAAATGTTATAACCCCCTCACACGACAGGTAAAGGTGAGCAAGTCCTACATGGTGAGTTACAGGAAGAAGTATATATGGACCAACCACAAGGATATGAAGATTCAAAGCATCCAGATTATGTTTCTAGGTTGCAAAAGGCTTTGTATGGGCTAAAGCAAGCCCCTCGTGCATGGCATGCAAGGATTGTTGATTACTTAACCAGCATTGGGTTTTCTATGTGTGATGCAGATCACTCACTATATGCAAGGAAGGCTGATGATGGCATCACTATTGTGGCTATTTATGTTGATGACCTGATTCTAGGTGGTGATAATGAAGGAAGCATCAAAGAGGTAAAGAAACTTCTTATGCACGAGTTTGACATGAAAGATCTTGATGTGCTGTGCTATTTCTTGGGCACCGAGTTTATACATACAGAAACAGGTATATGGATGTCGCAAAGGCAATATGCCTTGAATATGCTGCAAAAGTATGGTATGGCTGATTGTAAGCCAATTTCTATGCCATTAGATTAGAATTTGAAGTTGGACACTACATCAGATGAAGCATTGGAAAATGCTACTATGTACAGGAAAATTGTGGGAGGTCTTATATATCTCATAATTACAAGGCCTGATCTAAGTTATATTGTTGGACTTGAAAGTCAATTTATGCAGGTTCCAAGGAAGCCACATTTGGATGCTCTGAGGTGCACTCTACGTTATGTGAGTGCTACTTTGGATTATGCATTGTTTTATGAGGCTTGTGTAGATTTGCAGGCTTATGGATACACCGATGCCGATTGGGCTGGTAGCATTCTAGATAGAAGATCTACTAGTGGTTTTTTATTCTCACTTGGGAGTGCAATTGTTACATGGAGCAGCAAAAAGCAACCCACTGTTGCTTTGTCGAGTACAAAGGCCGAATATAGAGGTGCTGCAATGGCAGCATGTGAGGCATCATGGCTGGAGATGCTACTTGCGGATTTAGGTGTGGAAGTGCAAAATCCTATCACCATTTATTGTGATAATCTTAGCAGCATACAGTTAGCACGGAACCCTGTTTTCCATGCTACAACAAAGCATATCATTCTTGTACATTCCTTTTTATGTAATAGAAGAAGAAGATCATTCTTCCTTCGTTGCCTCAATTTGTGTGTGTGCTTCTCCTTGAGAGTGAGAGTGTGTGTGTGAGCTCGCTTCCTTATCTCCTTCCTCGTGACATGAACTACATGATTAGTTATCTTATTCTCCAAATCAGTCATTAAAGCTATATTACCACTCAGGTGATTGCTACACCCTGCGTCAATGTAGAAGACTCTTTGGTCTTCACTTTGCCTTTCACAAGTTGCATGCATAATCAAGGTTGAATCCCCCTTCTGATCTGAAGCATAATTGTAGTAGGTATTGTTGTAGGATTGGCTTTGGAAACCTCTATCTGCATTTCTTCCAAAGTAACCTCTACTACCTCTACCTCTGAAATTACCTCTTTGAATTCTACCTCCTCTTCCTCTTAAATTAAAGTTCTAACTATATCCTTCATTATTCTGATTGTTATCCCAATAATCATGAGCTAAATGATTTGTCTTACCACAAATCCAACAAGCTTTAACTCCATCTTTATTACTTTTGTCTCTTCCTCTAGCTTTGCCACCTCCTCTTCCTCTTGGCTAGTTGTACCTTCTTCTTCATTTATTTGTTGTTTACCTTTGCTATTGTTCTTCTTATCCTTTGAATACATTGCTTGACCTATACTTTTATCAATATCACCTTTGACATCGTGCTCAAAGGTTAGCATATGTCCTAGAAACTGATTTAGTGAAATGATCTAGTGACAATTCAGTAGACAAAATGAATGGCTTCGATTTCTCATCTCCTCTCAAACCTGTGAGGATTTTCCTTACAAATTTATCCTCCTCAATATCTTCATCAACTGCTCCTAATGCATCTGCAATGTCCTTCATCCTTGTCACATAATCAGAAATAGATTGAGAGGCCTTCTTCTTGAATGTGGTAAACTATGCCCATAAGGATGCCTTCCTTGACTTTGTAGTATTTTGGAAATGCTCCTCCAAAGCATTCCATATGTCACTTGCACTTTCAAGTCCTCTAATATGAGGTAGAAAATAGTCATTAACTCCCATGTAGATGATGCTTCTTGCTTGAGCATCCTTCTTCATCCAAGTCTTCAAATCTAAGAGTTCATCCCTAGTTGGAACACTAGGATCTCTGAATTGTGGTTTTTCTTCTTCACCTGTGATGTAACCTATCAGGTCTTTGCTCATGAGCTGAGCTTCCATCCTCATTGACCAAGCTGGATTGTTTTCTCTATCCAATTTCTCTATCTGAAGAGAATCTCGCATCCTTTCTTCACCTGTGTATTAAATTCTTCAAGCTTTGTGAGGAGTAAGTGTACCTTTACTTCAAATGAAGTTCCTTTTGATCTTCTTGATAGCTTCATGCCTCCTTCTCAAGCTTTCCCTTAAAGTTTTCACCTTTTGAACCTTCAAATGTTGATTTCTGTATGACTGCAGTAGTCGGGGTCCTCCTTTCTTCTATTTTGATGATTCCTACTCTGATACCACTGATGGAGAGTGTTAATCTCCAAAAGAAAAGCTATCCTTGATGTTAGAACACTTCTATATCAAGAATAACTCAAAACCGTGACCAATTTAGAGGATCAATACCAGATTATAAAAACTTTGAACCAACTATGTAGAAAGTCATTACTCAGAAAAGTCTACTGCACTTAACTCACTCATTGCCTAACCAAATGTGTAAATTTTTCAATGAAACTTTCTAGGGAGTGTCTTCTAATGTTTACACACCTTCTCCAAGTTAAATCATCTCAAAGGACTCGGTAGATGTTGAGAAATGATTCAAACAATCCACCTATGTCTAAAACTGTACTTCTCTACAGCCGACTTTGACACCTATAACTTTTAATGCATAGTTCTCTCAAATTAGAACTCATTTATTCAAATGATTTTAGCCATAGGTATCTTACCTTCCAACTTAAAGAATGAGTGTTTGCATGCTCAAAACTTTACTCTGTGGAAGGAGAACTGACCAAAACATTAGCATCGAATTTTGCACCTGTTGCAACTTCACTTCTTCACATTTACACATGTAAATGTTCCTACTCTCAATTCTCTCAGCTTGATCACAATTAGGATATGAAAACTTGTATAGAGGTCAATCAACTATAAACTTAGACTTGTACAAAAGCATTTCATAAAAGATTAAACACAGAAGGAGTACTCAACAAAAGATCGGGCGTAATTTTTCTTCTTCTCTAAAAACTTTTTACATCTGAATAATGAGAGAGATCTACTTATCTTCTAACTTGTCTAATGACTCTTACAACTTCTAATTCATCACATCTCATACCCTCTCTTACTTGCCCTGACTTTTTACTTGTACATATAGGCATATATGTACAAGCTCATGATCATACAAAAGGTATAAGTGAGCTAACTACAAATTAATGTACATATGTATACAAGTCTTCATTTCCTGAACATACTCTATCTTCAATCTTCAATTGTTGATCTTTTCTTCATCCTTTGACTTCAAGTCTTTACCCAAAACATCAATTGGTGGTTGACTTGCACGAACAACAATAAGATGTCTACATGATTTTTTTCACAAAATAATAATTATCTCCATAAAAATTGCATAAATTCAATAACCAAATCTTGATGTATGCTTTTCAAATATAGCATTTGGAAAAAGGCCTTGAAATCAGCCTTGAACTCAATGATGTATCTGAGTAGCACCAATGAGTAACATTTTCATCAACATAAACTAGAATGATTAAAAAATGCATTGTCAACGAGTACCATTTCATCAACAGAAACTACAATGATTAAAAAATGCATAATCTTTACATATCAATTATAAGGAATTTTTCATATGGATTATATTGAAACCCATATGTTAATGAACT
This sequence comes from Ceratopteris richardii, assembly GCA_020310875.1. NCBI lineage: Eukaryota > Viridiplantae > Streptophyta > Polypodiopsida > Polypodiales > Pteridaceae > Ceratopteris > Ceratopteris richardii. The sequence continues at coordinate 139,507,050 of CM035409.1, read as the reverse complement.
ACAATGGTTGAGATATTAATCCTCTTCACACTTCAATTATCTAAAAAATGCCTTTCTTTTGTGATCCATCATGAATGAGATCCTTATTTATTAGATAATCAATGGAGACTTTAATGAATACACATGAAAAAGTGGGTTACCTTACTCATTTTATTCCCCGTTGGTGACTACACATGACAAAGTATACCAAGGTCTTGTTCTTGGTGCTTACCTTAATGACATCTAAAAGAAGTCTTTCTTTTGGGATTAATCATGAATGAGATCCTAGCTTATTAGATAATCAATGGAGACTTTAATGACTACAAATGAAAAAGTAGGTTACCTTATTCATTTTATTCAGCTTTAATGGCTACACATGAAAAAGTATACCAAGGTCTTGGGCCTGGTGGTTACCTTGATTTATTCAGCTTGGATTAGCTTTGGGTAGTGGCGCATAGTGTAATAGACTTTTAGTGCCCCATTTGTATATATACAAAGTGGCCTTTCAACAAATCAAGGGGGAAAAGGGAAGTCCTACACGGTAATCCCTTCTTTTTTCAGAGAGTACACTGAATTGGAAAGATACATACTCGATTTCATAAGGTAGAGCCACTCATCTTAAGAAACTCATGGATAAGGACAAGTTGAGAAACCCTCAAAGTAATTGTTTAGTGGGTTGACATCCTCCATGCATGCTAATGTTAGATACTAGATGGATTATAATCTTTTAAATCATTTGACAGATTATTTTGGTAATTGAACCAAATTGTTGTTGAAAAGCTCATTAGCGATGGGAGTATAGAGTGTGCACCAATGCTTAAATATATTGTAACCATTTCAAATAAATATGATGATGATGAGAAGAGAGAACATTATTATTGTTGTTCTATTATTTTGCAGTATTGTGTGAGTTGTGTACTCAATGGTGTGATTTCATGAGTTATATACTTGCTGATTTTGTGTATTATAGGATCTTGAATCGGTTTGAATAATAAAGTTATTGCATAGATAAATCTACTAATTTAAAAGACAACAAACTTAGCATCATGAAGACTCAATAAAGTTGTCTTTTTTGCATTGACAATGGGTTTATAATCTTCAAGGAAAATATGTTGGAATAAGATGTTTACATGATTTTTTTCACAAACAATAATTATCTCCATAAAATTGCATAAATCCAATAGCCAAATCTTGATGCATGATTTCCAAATATAGCATTTGAAAAAAGGCCTTGAAATCAGCCTTGAACTCAATGATGTATCTCAGTAGCACCAATGAGTAGCATTTTCATCAACACAAACTACAATGATTAAAAAATGCATAATCTTTACACTTCAATTATAAATTGAAACCTATATGTTAATGAACTACAATGGTTGAAATAGTGCTTACCTTAGTGACATGTAATAAAAGTCTTTCTTTTGTGATTCATCATGAATGAGGTCCTAGCTTATTAGATAATCAATGGAGACTTTAATGACTACAGATGAGAAAGTAGATTACCTTATTAATTTTATTCACCTTTAATGACTACACATGAAAAAGTGTATCAAGGTCTTGGGCTTGGTGGTTACCTTATTTATTCAGCTTGGACCAACTTTGGGTAATGGCGCATAGTGTAATAGACTTTAGTGCCCCATCTGTATATCTACAAAGTGGCCTTTCAACAAATCAAGGGGAAAAAAGGAGAGTCTTCCACGGTAATCTCTTTGTTTTGTAAGGTAGAGGCACTCATCTTAAGAAACTCGTGGATATGTCCAGTGAAGATCAAAACTTTCTCCGATAGACTCAAAACATCAGCCATTAGATTATGCAAAGTGGTAATCCTTTGGTTATGCCGGCTTGCAAAGTGGTATTCGTTTTTGGAGAAACGACCTTTTGAAGACACGTATATTACACGTGTATTCCCACTGGCTTGGCCGCCATATTCCTATTCAGCGGGTGCAACGCGAAGAAACCGTGGGGATGTTTGGTACAAAAATTAGATGCATTTATACCTTTGGGTCACGACTCACGATCTCTATCTGTATTCCCTCTCTCTCTCTCTCTCTCTCTCAGCACGTCTGATGAATTTTGTGTCCATATCCAAGGCGCTGAACATCTCGACACCGTCCAAACACCCCGGCCTTCCGAAGTGGCACTCGCTCGCTTCCCACTCAGTAGCCCGGGTGATCACGACGCTGGTGGGCTGTCTGTTCGATAGTCAGAGGCTTATGCGCACGCTGCTGGTGAACAAGACGGGCTGCTCCGTGGTCCTGCGTAGCAAATTCAGAAATATTTGGGAGGGCACCCCCCTCACTCTTTCGGCCGGAGACCAGGCCTTCCTGCTCTGTACGCCTCAGCTGCCCCACCAGCGTGTTGGCGTCTTTCTGTATGATCCTTTGTCTCTGTCTTCCGAAGCCCAGCAACGCTGTCACCACCGCCTTCCTCCTCCTCTTTTAATAGGGCAGCATACACTTGCGGAGAACAAGGAATTCGTCCTCATTCGTACTCCCTCCCACAATCATATCTTCCTTTCTTTGTTGTACCCCCGGGCAAATAATCCATAACCAAACAAAACCCTCTGTAGACATACTCTGATGTCATTAGTCAATTTTGTTAGATACAAATCCGTAGGCGATGCAGATGACTATTTTCAGAACATTAGCAACGGTTATGCAGGTATGTCATTCTTTCATAGAGTTAGCCATAGCCCACTGATGGGCTGTTCAGACAAAGCTGAGTTATCCTTACGCAGTTCTCTGATCTGAGCAAGGTCTACTGCAACATACTTGACCTTCTGTTATGCCAAAGACTTTGTCTGGTACGAGCAAGTTTTACTGTAGCGCAGACTTGCGGCGAACAAGGAGATTGCCCTCATTCGATCTTCGTCCTACAATAATATCTCGGTTTCTTTGTACATACAAGCAAAATGTAGAAAATTCCAATCAAGACACTCTGGGATCATTTGTTAACTCATGCGCACATACTTTACTGTCATTAGTTAACGATGTTAGATGCAAGGCCATAAGTGGCGAGGATGCTTAGTTTTCAGGACATCAGCAATGGTTATGCAGGCATGTAACTCTGTCATACAGACATATTCGAGTCCAGACATCTAGTGCCATATGCGAGCAAGTTCTACCGCCATTTTCTGTGAATGTCAAAGATTTTATCTGATTTAAGCAAGTTTTAACGCAACTGCTTCGTTTTTTCCTGAATACGAGAGGTTTCTGATGCATTTAACAGAACACAATTTGAAATTAAATGTTCGAATGACTTCGGATTCATCATATAAGCAAGGTTTCGTCCAACTTGATTGGGATTCATCATATAAGCAAGCTTTTCCGCAACTTGCTTGGTTTTCTGTTAATAGAAAAGGTTCTTGGGCAGATTCACAGATAAACAAGTTTTTCCGCAGGTTGCTTGGTTTTCTGTTAATAGAAAAAGTTATGAGGCGGATTCATATGACACACGATAGTTTGAGCTTAAATGTTTACATGACTCAAGTTCCTCACAGGTCATTTAATCCAAATGTTTAGCCATTTTTTTTGGATGGGCTCTCTGAGTGTCATGTGTCAAGCAAACACCCTAGCTAAAGTGAGTAGCCATATGAGGGCTCTAGATGATACATCTATGGAGAGATAGACAACAGATAGGATTATGAAGGGTGATGTAAGTTTAGACACCATCACACTTTTGGTCACATGGCAAAAACTTGATGATAGAAGGATCATTGGAGTTTCACAACATTTAGTATTGAAGCAGACCGGTAGAAGAACGCTCATATGCAAGGAGAAACATAGTCCACGCGCAAAAAAAGTGCCCACACACCATATGTAGTAGGAACAATCCTCGATGCTTGGAAAAGAAGACTCCCATTTACCATCTTATAACACTTACACATGCATATATACACTTACAAATACATACATACATACACGCATACATGCATCTACATATACAATCACACATACATACATACCCACACATACACATACATACACACACATACATGCATACACATATACATACACTTACACATACATACATATAATTACACATACATATAACATACACACACATACATGCATACACATACACATATACATATGCTTACACATACATACATACCCACACATACACATACATGCACACACATACACATATACATACATACATACCCACACATACACATACCCACACATATACATACACACACATACATACTAAATACATGCACACATACACACAAATACACATACTCCTAGACACATGCATACACACACATACATTACGCACAAGCATACACATACACATATATACAAACATACGTACACTTAAACATAAGTACATACACTTACACATACTACATGCATATAGGGACATATATATCGATACATACATATTTATAAACATGCATACATATACACACACATACACATACCCATACCCACACATATAGATACACACACATACATAATTGTTGGAAACCGCTTGAATGATGTGTTCCTCCCATCCATATATACCCTCTTGTCTCTATAGCAACGATATACCACTAAAAATAGCAATGATCTAGAATAGTCTAGTGTGAACATGTGGCCATCATGCAACACTTATTTCCATTACTACCAAAGTAGTTCCCATTGCTACCAAAGTACCTTAGGGTATCCCCCGAGCTTGAGACCTTGGCTAGCTGGCCCTTGTCCCTCACACACATGGATTGATCCCTGTGGATCACATGCACTGATCCCTCTGGATCAATGTCTGACACTCTCTCCCCCTTCTAAAGATCATTGTCCTCAATGATCAATGAGGGGAAGTACTTGCGAACCAGAGCTTCTGATTCCCAAGTAGAGTCAGTAAGTGGTAATCCTCTCCAAGCTACTAAATACTCCTAGACGACACGATTCCGATCTAGTATCCTGTCTGGAGAATGATCCGTGCTTTTACTTTCTTGCAAAGAAACAATACCTTCTATTAGATTATCCTCCCTAGAAACATGAAACACTAGATGAAATCTGCAATCTAGAGGAAGATCTAATCGGTATGCAACTTCAACTAGCTTTTAAACTATCTTCCAAGGTCCAGAAAACCTTGGTGATAGCTTACTACACTTCCTTGTGGACAATGAAGTAGATCTAGCTGGTTCCTGAAGAAAGACTCTGTATCCTGCCTCTAAGGATCTAGGAAATCTTTTCCTATCAGCGTACTCTTTATCCCTATCAGCTTCTTGCTGCATCTTGGCTTTAGCTATTTCTAAATTTGCTTGGACGTTTGCTAAGAACTCCAAAGCACTAGGATATTTTTGTGACCTACCTATAGTACTGAGATCATTGGGATTCATGCCATAGTTCGTCTCAAAAAGAAATGCAACGACTGCCAAATACTATCCCAATCTGTCTGTCTCTTAGACATATATGCCCTCAATAAGTCCTCTAAAACTGGTTGACCTGCTTGGTTCTGTAAATTTGACATCCCTATCTGAAACTATGGATGTCGACAACCCATGCAATCTAAAAACATCCCTGTGTGGAGTTTCTATCGTCTCCTACATGGGTATAAACTGATCCCTATGGACCAAAGTCATGATCCCTATGGATCATCAATCTGTCTACAACTAGGATACTATCCCACTTCCTTTGGGTCCGCGGTACCCGACTATGAAGTCCATGGATACACTGTCCTAGTTGTGATCTGGAATCTGTAAAGGATACAAAAGACATGGAGTCTTTATCGGACATCCAGGTGTTGACTTGACACATAAAGCCTGTTAAACATAAGTGTGGACATCTGTGGCTATCCAAGCCACCAAAAATGTTCTTCTAACAAGCTGTATTGTCTTGTCAGCACCTGGATGGACGGCACAAGGCACATCCTGTTGGAGTTAGAAGTCTGCGGAAGCACGCAAACAACACAAGGAAGAAGAAGAAGCTTGGAGCACAACACACAATACTGAATGTATTACTAGAGAATGTACAAAGATAAGTAGCCCATTAGGGCAATAGACGTATATACAAGCCGGGGGAAGAAAACCTCCTAAAGAGGGAAAAAAGTGCCTCGACGGTCCTAGTGTGTTCACACACATCACTACCTAAATATATCAACAAATCCCCCCTGGGAGTGATGCGGTGAACAAGGAGCTCGCACTCATGTATAAGGACGTGCCAAGATATGTGGACATCACTCCACAAAAGGAAGTAAGCCCAAAGCTTTGCAGAAAGCTTCAAAGTTCTCCCTAGGAAGAGCCTTCGTGAAAAGGTCTGCAATGATCTCCTGCGTGGGCACACATGTCAAGCTGATCTCCCCAGCAGAGAACCTCTCCCTGACATAGTGATAATGCACCCAATGTGCTTAGTGCGAGCATGGAACACAGGGTTCCTCGCAACTGCCAATGCGCTCTAACTGTCAGTGAAGATGGTGGTGGCAGAAGACTGGCCAATATCCAAATCAGCCATAAGGCGTCTGAGCCACACACACTCAACAGTCACTATGAAAGCTGCCCTATACTCAGCCTCACAACTGGAAGTGGCCACAGTAGGCTGCTTCTTGCTCAACCAAGATATACATGAGCTACCAAGCATGAAGCAAAAACCACAGGTGGACACACGAGTGCCATAGCAACCAGCCCAATCTGAGTCAGAAAAAGCATGCAAATCTGGCGGTAGTGATCCCCCCTTGGGATAAAACAACCCAAGTAGCGAAAGATGCGCTTAACCGCCTTCCAATGCGTGACTCCTAGGCAATAAACCTGCTCATATGTGAGACAACAAACTGAATATGTGGCCGAGTAATGCATAAGTAAATCAAGCATCCAAGAGCCTGCTGATAGAGAACAACATCAAATGCATCTCTTGCATCATGAAGACTCAATCATAAACCTGTCTCCATAGGAGTGGCAATAGGCTTACAGTCTTCAAGGCCAAAACGCTGCAATAATGTGTCAATATATTTCGTTTGACACAAAGCCATTCCACCATCAACTTGCATAAACTGAATGCCCAAATAGTGATGCAAATGACCCAAATCAGACATCTCAAATGAGGCATGCAAATCAGCCTTGAAATCAGCAATATGCTTCTCAATAGGACCAGTGAATAGCATGTCGTCAACATAGACAACAATGATCAGAAGCACATCATTAGCACACTTAACATATAAGGTGCTTTCAGTTGGACTGTTCTCAAAACCATGTGCAACTAGATAGGCATGTATCTTCTCATACCAAGCACGTGGTGCTTGCTTTAAACCATATAATGCCTTCTTTAACCTGCACACCTGGTTTTCATGCCCTTTCTGCACAAAGCCACGGGGCTGAAAAACATACACTTCTTCATGCAAGTCATCCTTCAGAAATGTTGTTTTAATGTCCAACTGATGTACATTACAACCATGTGTTAAAGGTTACTTCGTCGTTTACGATTATCGTAACTGTTAATTGCCTACCGCGGTCGTTAAGTACTACTTCAACGCAACAACCCTTCGGAGACTCCAGAATCTGGTTCCACACTTGCGTACCAGATATTTCCGAGTCTCTCTTTCTCTGTATTCAATCTTACCGCAATAATAGACTGACTCTAGCTACGTGGGTCCTTGGGAGTGGTAGGGGTCTGTTAGACAGAGGCCCTATACTATTTTCCCAACTTCTCACTCACTCGTTACTCGGTCAGCGCGTCTTAGCTCAGTAGTTGTTTCTGATCAACCAAGGCTATCAACGTCTTAGAATCCCGTACTCCAAGATCTACCTGCTATAACAGTTGAGCAGTGATCCGGACTGAGAATCAATACACAAAGCGCACTGCTGGTAACTTAACACGACCACACCACGAAATTCTTCTGCACAATTTACGACTTTACCGAGTACCACATTCAAATTGCAAGACCTACTGACTATAACTTGTCGCGCACTTTATCATCATTCTACTCGCATTCAGAACACTACTGGTACTAATCTGAACACAGATACACTACCTGCTCAGTCATTCACAGAGACTCATAACTCACAACCGAACCATGTTCGTCTCTATGCGTCCGTGCTCCACAGAAGAACGATCAGACAAACGCATTCCTGTCGACTAACGCTTAGGAAATACTTAAATCATTACCGGGTGAAATCTCTGCAACACCGTATCAATTCGTAACACTGCGTATAACGCACATACGCACACAAGCACATACACAGGAGAGGGAAGGGAGCAGACGAAACAGAGTAGAGTTACTCTTGTTCTACACATACAACACTTATACGTGCAATTCCCAAAACACAGGGGACTCTTTAACTCGTTACCGAACAGACTCTCACAATCGCAGTACCGACTCGTAACACACAGTGTATCACACATACACAATCAAATGATTACACAGGTAAGGCGCGCAGAACAGGACAGAACCAAGACACTCTACTCATTTGCACACAGTAGAAGAAGTAAAGTAACCCCAAAACGGGAACTCTCACAATACATTCGCAACTTCCAAAAAACGGGGGGGGCGCTGGGGCTGCTCGGGGCTCCTCGGGGCTCTCTTTCTGATGCCCTCTCTGATCGCTTTAAATAGAGTTTTGTTACAAGGCTTTTACGCGAATCTTTCTTTACCGCGTACTTTCAGAAGGGTTCTTTCTACATTAAAAACCTCTGTCTAAGTACAATTGTCCTTTGTTCGGCGGCCGTCTAACACTGGCACGCACGGTGGACTCGAACCCGCAAGTGCAATACTGTAGGTGATATCCTTTTGCCTGGGGCTATGCATCAGAAAGACTCTGGTTAATCGTTCATAATGTCCATATCCTGCGGGTGATTCTGCAACTATCTTCCAATCCCGAATATGTCGCTGTACGTGGGAGGTCGTCTCTTTTTCCATAATTTCTTCAAACTCGTATAGCTGGTCTAGTTGCCTCAAGGACTCAAAACTTTAGATACTCGCAGCTCTTCCTTTAAATAGTTTTCTGAACATCTAAGCTCTTCTGAAAAACATGTCGATTTATACATATAATAAGAATCTACTCTTGATTTCGTTGTTACCTGGGCCCTCTTTCTTGATCTTGTGCTTTAAGCGCTTCGTGTATGGAATCAAAGTACCCTCTGTGCTGTTGAATCCATGTCTTCTGCAGAAGTCATGTAACCATACAGTATCCTATCACCACCTGGCTGGGATATCCATTTATATTGTTTGTCGGTCCATGCCAGGAATTAACTCCCCAATCCTTTCTGATCGCACTTGTTCTAGTGGCGGAACAGGTCCACTGTCCCCAGGGTGACTTAGCAAACTGTAGGAGTCCCATCCTCTGGTGATGTTGTCGAAGTTCTTTGATATTCTCCATCAAATCCTCGTCATTATCCTGTTCGTTTCGCCTGTCGTCTTCCGAATCGCTAGCCATGATCACTTCTCCCGAGTCGCTGGAAATGATCAATTCTTCCCCGCAGTTGTATGCGCACTTCATCACTCCCCGTCTTGCTTTTGTCTGCATCGGCACCATTCTTGACGCTACCTTGCTTCATCACCCTTTCCGGCCACCATGAAGAGCGTTGTCTTTCAGTCTTGTTCCACACTAAGTCACACAGCGTACGCCTAGTGTCTTGCCAGCTCGATCGAAGCCACTGTGATGTAGTATCGGTTGTAGTCTCCACACCGTTTGGTGTAAGTGTGCGTTCCCGGGTATTCGTATTTATAAGTGCGAGACCTTAAGCTGCCAGTCGCTAGAATGATGGTATTCCATTCTGATATGACATTTTAGGCTGCTTACCGAGATTCTCGAATCAAGAATCATCATTCTGGAGACTGGTGCTGGACTTGGAACGTCTTTTACATGTGTGAAAGTATTATGCACAAAAAATCGTGACTTCTAATACTACTTTCGGACTTAGTATTATCGGGTCCTCGGGACTCGTACCCGCAAGTACCTACGGTTCGGATACTATACCCTCTAAATACATACTTCTGGCAAGCCTAAATGTTCGGGTAATTTTCTTTTTGAGGGTTTCTAACATTTGTACTATGGTGGTAGGTTCTAATAATTGGGCGTCGGTCCTTACTGCACTAAGGGCTATGGCTTGATTTAGCAAAATTTCAGCTTGAGTTTGAAGAAAAGCCTCCTGGAGATAGAAGTCGTTGGCTAGTGCCGCATCTCGAGCTGTCGTTATTTCCACTAGTTTGTTCTGCATTTCTCTGATGCACTCCTTCTGATTGCGTATCTGGTTGTCGTTGCGTTCAAACTGTTGGTTTTGGAATGCCAGACTTTTCTGCAGTGAATCTCGTTCTCTGCGCGTTCTTGCAATATCCTTTTGATATTGGCCTTCCTTTATTAATTGTTTTTTGAGAATGCTGTTGACCGCGTCGGCACATTCTTCGGCTCGCCGTAATCGTTCTTGAACTTCGGCAGTTTCTTTCTGTTGCTCCTGCATCGTCTGGGTGGTTTCTTGTAATTGACGCTTCGTGTCTGCGACCAGTTCTTCGAGAGAGACGTTGATATTTGCTTGTTCGTGAAGGGCGGCCTTCAGTGTCCGAATTTCCTCATGTGCATCGTGTATGAGTTTTGTCTTTAGCAGCTATCTGGTCCAGGGCTTCATCCCGTTGTTGTACTAGCGTCTGTTCTATCGAAACTCGTGCTTCGAGTTCTGCTAGCTGTGTCCGCAGTTGATGATTTTCGGTTTTTACGGCATCAATTTCTTCTTGGAGGGGGGCGATGTCGGCTTCCAGGGTATCTACCTTGTGCTGGTATTCGCGTTTCAGGTGGTCCGTGGCTGCCGAAAATTGGGCGGGTAGCTGGTGTGATAACTGGATGAGGTACTGCCCCATGGCGGCAAGTTCCGAGAGTGCGTTCGGTGGTGGTGGTGGTGGACGACGAGGTTGAGAGGACGTGTCGGTGAGGAGTTGCTGGGAGTTTGGTGGAGAGTAGTTGGGGGAGGAAGAGGAAGATGCTGTGGGTTCATCGGTGGGTGGGAGGGGTGGTTCAGGTGGGGGTAGGGGTTTGGCTGGAGGTGATGTAGGGAGGACGGTGTCTGAGGGGTTTACCTGGGCGAGTGTTTCTGTCTGGTTGATGGCGTCGATGAGTCGTTCCAGAGCTTTGGTGGCCGATTCCTGTTCATCCTGGTGCTGCTCCGACTCTTTTTCGGTGGATACGAGTTCCGTCTCTGCTTGATCCGGCTGGTCTGGTTGCTCCGTCGATGTTTCGATGTGTGTGGTGGTGTCGTGGTACGTTTCTTCTTGGTCGTCTGGCTTAGTCTCCTGATCTTTTCCGGCGGATCCTTGGACTTCACTCTCCGAGGAGCTAATCCGAATTCGCTTGGTACGGAAGAGCTGATTAATTTCTTCGTCTTCTTCTTCGCTGTCCTCGATTGGTTGGGCGGACTCTTCGTGTCGAAGTGTGGGGCCTTCGGGTGGGGGTTGTGCGGCGAGGATGGTCGGGAAGAGGAAGGAGATGATGTGTGGAAGGCGAGAGCGGGGGGAAGAACCCTTTTGGAGTTGTTTTACGATAGCTACACATTCTTTATGGATTCTATGGAAGAAATAGGAGGCAAAATTTACCGGTTCGTGGGCAGCTAAATCTAGGGCGGAGTAGAAGGGGCGAGAGATGCCATAAGTTCGTTTCTGCAGGTTAAGGATGGCTACAAGGAACTGGAGGGCGGATCGTTCAGGTTCGGGGCGACATAGGATGGCGTATTCGTTTGATGAGGAACGGGGAAAGAGTTCGGCCATACGGGCTACAGTGATGGAAGGGCCATTTTCGCGACCTTGCGGGGTGAGGCGGTAGGCGTCGGCGAAGGCTTGGAAGGTGATGACAGTTCTGTGTGGGAGGGAAAGGAAGGCCCACTGTCGTGCGGTGGCGGAGCTTTGGGCAATGGCTTGAATGATCTGGGCGGAGAAGGGATGGGTTTCCACTGAGTGCCAAGGCAACTCAGCGAAGTTGGCCAACCCTCTGCATCTCAGGTATTCGCCTACGTCTGTAGGGATGCCTTCGCGGAAAGAAGCGTAGTTGGCTAGAGCTTCCATGGCGTTCACAGTGCACAGAAAACACAGAATACACAATCACGAAAACACAATAGCGGTTTTTGGCGCAACTCAGGGGTTTAAATATGTAGAACACGGTGTGGAGGTGAGGATCATTGTGTGGTGCGGGAACGATATGGTTTGCATGCTGGCGTGCGTACTGAGTGATCGGTAGGGAGAGGCGGCTGGTATCATAAAGATCTGTACAAAAGACGGCTAAAAGCAAAACGTATAAATTTGTACAAAAACGTGACTCGTCGCCGAATAATTAAGGCGTACTGGTAGTGGGATAATACGGTCGCAACTTCGATCCATTAATTACTTTTGGAAGTGGAATTTCGGTCAACGTAGTCAACCGAAAAGTTGCCGGACCTACTTGTGCTGAGATCTTGAAAGGGCCGAACCATCGTAGTTTGAATTTTCCTGCTGCTCTGTCCGATTTTGCATTATAGAAGAGTACAAGCTGTCCTACCGAAAAGATTGGCGTCTTCAAATATCGATCGTGCGTCTTAGCCTGTCTTAGTTGAACTTCACGCATAGTTAAAAAACTGAGCCATCGGTGCTCATCGAGTGCTCTGAGTGCGTCCATTCGTTCTGTCAGTGAAGATTCTGGAAGCATCTTCTGAGTGATTGCTACCCGCAAACTTGGGATGACTATTTCCATGGGAGCGATAGCTTCTAAGCCATAAGCTAACTTGAAAGGTGTCAGGCCTGTGGTTACTTTATATGTAGTTCGGTATGCCCATAATACTGCAGGTAGTAGTTGATCCCATCTTTCCGGTGTTTCCATGATCAATTTCCGGAGGATATTTAACAGTGCTTTGTTTGTACTTTCAGCTTGATCTGAGACAATTTCCAGTGGTAATCCAAATCGTGGAAAGACATCCGTGAGTAGGCATTTTGCTACCGTAACTGCTGTAGCAGATCGCAAAGCCCAAGCTTCTGCCCATCGAGTTGCGTAATCTGTGCAAGTCAGTATGTATCGATTGTTACTGGATACTGTTGGAGGTGTAATTGGCCCGATAAAATCTAAACCCCATTTCTGAAAAGGTTCTAATGGTAAGATGGGTTGCAGGGGAAAAAGATGCCGTTGTAAGGGTTGACCAGTTCTTTGGCAAGCATCGCATTGTCTAACAAACTGTGAGATATCTCTGTACATAGTTGGCCACCAGAGTCCTCCTTGTAAAATTTTCCGGTGAGTTAAGTCTGCTGCAAAATGGCCACCGGAAGGAATTGAGTGAGCCAGAGTGATAACTGAGTTAACTTCATGTGGTGGAATACAACGAAGTAGGATTCCGGTATGATCTGTATAATACAGTTCTCCAGCAACTAACCGAAATCGGCGACTAACAACTGCGATTTTTCTTCGAACTGCCTTGGCAGTCTCGGCTGGAAGGCGTCCTTCGGTGAGGAAAGTTAGAATTTGATCATAGTATGTATGTGGTGTTTCTAAGTTGGGTGAGTCATCCGGTAGTGGTTCAGCATTATAAATCGCAGGAGTCGTGTCATCTATTCCTATCGGAGCTTCACCGGAAACTAGGCGTGATAAGAAATCTGCTAAGGCGTGTGCATTTCCGGGTCGGTGAATGACATCATAATCGAATTCTTGTAAAAGTAGCACCCATCGTGCCAATCGTCCTCCTAAGTGCTGTTGTCTTACTAGATAAACAAGGGCAGCATGATCCACATGGAAGGTAAATTTACGACCTAGTAGATAATGTCTGAACTTTTTGATTGAGTAGATTAGTCCTAGACATTCTCTTTCCGTGGTGGAGTAGTTCTTTTCTGCAGGCGCAAGTCTTCTACTGGCGTAATAAACAGGGCGAAACCACTTGTCTGTTTGCTGCATCAGAATACTGCCTATTGCAATATCTGAAGCGTCAACAAAAACATGGAACGGATTGTCCCAGTCCGGTGGTTGTAAAATTGGAGCGTGCGTCAGGAGGTACTTGAGTCGATCAAATGTAGTTTGACATTCTTCAGTCCATTCAAACTGTCGAGGAGTTTTTGTGATTAGCTTGTTCAGAGGTACTGCTAGGTGAGCAATCCACCGTAAGTGTCTGCCATGCCATCGTATTTGACCCATAAAACGCATTACTTCCTTCGGAGTTGTGGGTATCGGGGCTTCTAAAATCGCTGAAATCTTATCGGGGTCCACTTGAATACCTTGAGCAGATACGATATGCCCAAGTAGTTTACCACACGAAACAGCAAACACGGATTTGCTAGGATTAAGGCAGAGTCTATATTCTCTACACTTCTGAAAGCAGCATCGTAAGTGAAACAAATGGGCTATCATCTTCCCAAAGATTGAGAAGTCGTCGAGGTAGACTTGCATGAATGAAGTGAGATAAGGAGAAAATATCTCCTGCATACATCTTTGAAATGTGCTTGGCGCATTTCTTAGTCCGAACCACATTACTGTACAGGCAAAAACACCCCAATTGGTAATGAAGGCAGTTTTTGGTATATCTTCTTCAGCCATTCTAACCTGGTTGTACCCTCTGTATCCATCTAAAAATGAATACATTTCATGACCTGCGACTCTATCGAGCATGGTATCCAAAAAGGGGATCGGGAAAGGATCTGGTACTGTTGCTGCATTTAGTTTCCGGTAATCCACACAGATTCGTAACTGCTTGTTTTTCTTTGGCACGATCACGATGGGTGAGATCCATTCAGCGTGTTCTACTGGTACAATGAATCCGACTTTTAATACTCTATCAAGTTCAGCTTTTACTTGTGATGCATAATGGGGGTTCATTCTATAGCTGGGTTGTCTTTGCGGTTTCACTTCTGGTTTCAACATGACCCTGTGTTGATAGATGCGCGGATCTAATCCTTTCATGTCTTTGTAATCCCATGCAAAGACGTCTGCAAATTCTTGAAGAAGTTTAATCAAATCCGCCTTAAATGTTTCCGGTAAGTTCTGCCTTATCTTCACAGGTCGTGGGTGGTCTCTATCTCCTAGATTGTACGTGATCAGCTGGTCTTCTGGAATATAAAATTGTTGAGGTTTCTCTGTATCATCTGTTGGCTTGAACAGTGGTTGTAATTCGTCGTCATGGGTTGAGGAAGTATTTTCCTGGACCGAATTTCCGGTGATAGCTACTACTGTACATATTGACGTGTTCCAGTTGTCTATGACGGATTGTAGGTCAACAGTTCCTAGAGTCATTAAATCGGCGTTACTCTTCAGAAATTGCTCTTCTTCATCATCTGACAGTCCATCTAACATGTGAACTGGTTCAGCAAAGTACGGTCGGGCGTGAGGTTCGCAAGATTGCATAGCATCTAGTTTCACCACATATTTACGATGGGCATCCTTGAACGTAAGCTCTTGTGCAGACCAGTCCTGTATTACCTTCGCGTGCTTCAGCCAAGGTCGGCCGAAAAGAAGATTGTAATCCAAAGTGGATTCGGGTAGATCTAGTATGACAAAAGTCATCTTGAAGGTTGTACCTTGTAGAGTGATTGGTACATTCCGCACAAGTCCTACAGGATGGACTCTCGATTGATCCGCCATTCGAACAAAGAATTGCACTGGTTCAATTTCGGTCCAGCCTAGCTTTTTGCATAATGCTGCGGTTGCAATGTTTACGCCTGAGCCTCCATCAATCAATACTTGCGTGATCTTTTGGTTCTTATACCATACTGTGATCAAGGGTACTGCGTGGTCAATGGCAGCATCAGGTTCCGGTTGAACGACGGCTGTCGTAGGAATGCAAGAAGGTACTGGACTGAATTGTTGCTGAAACTGTTGTCGGATCCCAGGCACTAAGGCTAGAAGTTGGCCTAGAGGTAGCGTGATGGATGCTTTGGACAAAATTTCCCAGGCCTGTTGAGCTTGATTGTCTTGTTCTTTTGGACTTGCAGTCTCTACTGACGCAGAAATGTCTGCTGTTGTTTCTGCTGATGATGATGGCCCTACTGATGCATCCTTTTGTGTTGTGTCGTCCTTTGATGAAGAAGCCTGAGTCACCGGAATAGGTTCGGGGAACACTGGTGGTTCTGTTGTGGTCCAGTGACTGGCTTTGTTATACATCCTTCGTTGTTCTTGTATCCCTGGTTCAAAGATTTCTGCTGTCGACTGAAGTTGTTTACCAGAACGGGTCTGGATTGTAGCAGTCTGTGTCTCAAGCGGTGTAATTGTCACCATGTTGGCCATTGGATTCTGGCGTTCCTTCCTTCTTTGATCATACTCTATTGCGTCCTTACAAAACCTTCTAATGTGGCCGAATTCGCCACAAAAATGGCATCGCGGAGGTGGTAACTCAGGTTTTTCCGGTGGTGATCCATTCTGCCATCGGTTGGCATTATAAGTGTTGTTTCTCTGTCCTCGATAGTTCCGATATCCTTGTTGTTGATTGTTTCTCTGTTGCGGAGGCACATAGCGATTTACTGGTTGGCCATGTTCTTGGATGACTGCATTGACGGTTGCTGTCCCTTGTATCCTAGCGTTGTAGATACAGTTTCCGGTGGTGTGTCCGGTAGTGTTGCAGATAGCGCAAAACACTTGGTTTAGTGCACAGTGGGCACTTGTATGCCCCGAATTTTTGCATGTGGTGCAATATACTTGCCTGGTGATATCTTCAGCCGTATTTTTGTTTGTTTTTAGCCATTCCAAGTCTTCCGAAAATCCACCAACCTTGGATTCTAGCTGTAGAGCCATTGCAATAACGGCATCCAAGGTCATAGCTCCGACACATCTTATGATCATGATCTGCTTCAGTTGTGGGGTTAATCCATTGATAAACCATTGAGAGATGACATCATCAGGTAGATTAGCGTGAGCCTGTGGTATCTGCCGTAAATGTGTTCGAAAGAGGGTAGCGTACTCTTGGACGGTCTGATTTACCTTCTGTCTGTTGTTCTGTAGATACTCAAAGATTTCAGCGGGATTCTTCTTCAGTCTGAATCGCTGTAAAAAGGCGTCTCGTACTGCATCGTAAGTACCGAAATGATTGATATCATATTCCGTGAGCCATCTCGCCGCTTCGTTGATCAGTGTCGATTGAAAAACAATGGCCTTATACGCCTGATCTGGAGGGTGGTTAAGAACTGCATAACTTATCTCGAACGTCCGTACGTGGGCGTCTGGGTCGTCTCCTGGGAATCCACCGAATTTCGCGTAGGTTACTCCTGTTGGAGGTGGCCTTGGCGGTCCTAGTTGTTGTTGTTGATGATGTTGTTGTTGGTGTTGCCCGCTCATTGTGAAGGGTTCAGGGTTTCCTTCTATATCTCGGGATGGATCGGGTGAACTATCGGGACTTGTATCGCCGGATGGTGCGTTTTCCGGTGTACTATGTCGGCTTAAGATGCTTCGGATCTCTGTTTCAAACAGCTTTCCTTCCTTCTGGATGTCTAATATTCGAAATCTTTCTTCCAAACACGAAGGTCGAGTTGATGATTCCGCAAAAAAGGCTAACCCTTTGCCAGCGATTGGTAATTCTATTACCGGAATCTCACCGGAAGGAACCGAAATTGGGCCAGAATGCCCTGTTTTACTACTTTTACCGAATTTTTCTAACGTATTTCTGACCGTGGATAACTCTAAATCTTTATCTGATATTGTTAGACTAGGTTCCAACGGCGTTTTGATAGAGTCTGGTCTTGCTATATCTTCGATATGCTGGGTCGAAGTAGCATCAGAATGTATCAAAGGCGTTGACCGTTCTACCGGAATATGACCGGAATTACTTGTAACGTTTCTACTTTCCTTGACCACTTGGTCAGATTTAATTATGCCTACTTCTTCCGAGGCTATCTTTTGGGATTTTTGTGCTCCAGTCTGACGATTATTAGGATATGTTCCGCCCGATCGAGTGACCGGCATGTATCATTGCCCAGTGATACTATTCGAGCAGTTCACAACAATCTGGATCTGTTGCTACTGTTAGTGAAAAAAAATGTTGCTGGATGTTTGCTTCTTACAAACCGTTAGCACTCTAGTGCCACTGTCTCACAAGTGACTCGTAATTAAATGCTACTTTACCGTAGAGACTGGTAATCAGTTGCCATTTTTTCGCAGGCACCTGGGCCAGAGAGTTGGCAGGTGGATGCCACTTTCCGACAGACGGCGCCAAATGTTAAAGGTTACTTCGTCGTTTACGATTATCGTAACTGTTAATTGCCTACCGCGGTCGTTAAGTACTACTTCAACGCAACAACCCTTCGGAGACTCCAGAATCTGGTTCCACACTTGCGTACCAGATATTTCCGAGTCTCTCTTTCTCTGTATTCAATCTTACCGCAATAATAGACTGACTCTAGCTACGTGGGTCCTTGGGAGTGGTAGGGGTCTGTTAGACAGAGGCCCTATACTATTTTCCCAACTTCTCACTCACTCGTTACTCGGTCAGCGCGTCTTAGCTCAGTAGTTGTTTCTGATCAACCAAGGCTATCAACGTCTTAGAATCCCGTACTCCAAGATCTACCTGCTATAACAGTTGAGCAGTGATCCGGACTGAGAATCAATACACAAAGCGCACTGCTGGTAACTTAACACGACCACACCACGAAATTCTTCTGCACAATTTACGACTTTACCGAGTACCACATTCAAATTGCAAGACCTACTGACTATAACTTGTCGCGCACTTTATCATCATTCTACTCGCATTCAGAACACTACTGGTACTAATCTGAACACAGATACACTACCTGCTCAGTCATTCACAGAGACTCATAACTCACAACCGAACCATGTTCGTCTCTATGCGTCCGTGCTCCACAGAAGAACGATCAGACAAACGCATTCCTGTCGACTAACGCTTAGGAAATACTTAAATCATTACCGGGTGAAATCTCTGCAACACCGTATCAATTCGTAACACTGCGTATAACGCACATACGCACACAAGCACATACACAGGAGAGGGAAGGGAGCAGACGAAACAGAGTAGAGTTACTCTTGTTCTACACATACAACACTTATACGTGCAATTCCCAAAACACAGGGGACTCTTTAACTCGTTACCGAACAGACTCTCACAATCGCAGTACCGACTCGTAACACACAGTGTATCACACATACACAATCAAATGATTACACAGGTAAGGCGCGCAGAACAGGACAGAACCAAGACACTCTACTCATTTGCACACAGTAGAAGAAGTAAAGTAACCCCAAAACGGGAACTCTCACAATACATTCGCAACTTCCAAAAAACGGGGGGGGGCGCTGGGGCTGCTCGGGGCTCGGGGCTCCTCGGGGCTCTCTTTCTGATGCCCTCTCTGATCGCTTTAAATAGAGTTTTGTTACAAGGCTTTTACGCGAATCTTTCTTTACCGCGTACTTTCAGAAGGGTTCTTTCTACATTAAAAACCTCTGTCTAAGTACAATTGTCCTTTGTTCGGCGGCCGTCTAACACATGATGGGCTGCAAGTGCACAAATGCCCCGAACAATAGTCATAAGGCATGCGGGTGCAAAGGTCTCATCAAAGTCAATGCCTTTTTCATGTGCATAACCCTTTGCAACAAGCCTAGCCTTATACCTATCAACTGTACCATCAGGTTTACGCTTCAACTTGTATACCCACTTAGTGCCAATGGCCTTCTTTCCAGAAGGCAAGTCACATAAAGACCATGTACCATTCTTCATTATAGCATCATATTCAGATTGTATAGCAGCCATCCAATTTTTTGAATTCTGTGCTTCATCAAAAGAAACAGGCTCATTCTCATCACAGAGACTAGAAGCAGCCATAGCATAACAATCTGATGCAAAGAAGGCACTATGAGAGCCTGAACGAGTACAATATGACAAAGATGCATCTAATTTGCTGTCACGCAAAGTCTGCACCATCCATTTTGGCATAGTTTTTTCCTGCTCAATATTAGCTCTCTCATCAACAAGTGCATCATGTAAATCTGCATCAGAAATGGAATGATCTGCATCATCATATGAACCCTGCAAAGGCTGAGAAGTTACCTCATTAGGACCAGCACTAGACTGTCCACCTGTAAAAAGAGGCATCAAAGTATGATACATGTATTTGGAGCTAACAGATGTCTCCTTAGTACATGAAAGAAATGGTTGAATAGCATCTTCCACAAAGACAACATCACAGCTAACCAGAATGCATTTAGTTTGTGGATGATACAGACGATAGCCTTTACTTTCAGAACTATACCCAACAAAAATACATTTTACTACCTTATCTTCCAATTTTCTGCGATGTTGTTCAGGCACTAGTGCATATGCCAAACAACCAAAAACACGCAGATGAGAAACAGATGGCTTGCGATCATGCCAAGCCTCATATGGAGTGATAGACTGCAGCGCTTTAGTGGGACACCTGTTCAGTACATATGCTGCACACATGACAGCCTCAAGCCAGAAACTATGTGGTAAAGCATGACTCTTGACCATGCACCTCGCCATCTCCATGAGTAAACTGTTCTTTCGTTCAGCAACTCCATTTTGTTCAAGAAATGCGTTGAAATTAGAAGACATATATTCCCCCCCTCAATCAGAATGGAGGGTTCCCATTTTACATGCTGACAGATTTTCAGCCAAAACCAAAAACAGTTTAAAGGACATGAACACTTCGGGCTTTGCTTGAGTGGATATACCCATGCATGCCTGGAAAAATCATCAATGAAAGTCACGAAAAAGGTAATTTCCAAAAGAGGGTGTCTGCATAGGACCACAAACATCACTATGTACAAGCTGCAATTTTTGTGTAGCTCGAACTGAACCATCTTTTGGAAAGGAGGAATGCTGCATTTTGCCCAAAATATAGCCTTCACAAACATGTTTTCCAGGTGCCTCAAGTTTGGGCAAAGAGGACACCATTTCAGATTTCTGCAGGCATAGCAAACTAGAAAAATTCAAATGACCAAAGCGTGCATGCCAAAGCTTTGCATCTGACATAGCCTGAGAATCATTTACTGCACATGCCAAATCATTTTCAGATTTTTCATAGTCTATGAGCTTATAGAGCCCACGACATAAAATGCAAGAAGCAATAATAACATTGCCATTTGACAGATCATGAACTGTACATCTGTCATCAACAAATTTCACAACCAAGCCAATCTTGGCTAATGCAGAAACTGATAACAGATTCTTCTTGATCCCTGGCACAAATAAAGCATCTTACAAAGTGAAAGAACTACCATCAGCAGTAGTCAAAATGATCTTACCAACTCCCATAACAGGATAAGAGGAGTTGTTGGCGCATGTAACAGTATTCCTTGTAGGGGCAGGCTCGAGTGAAGAGAAGAAATTGCACTGCGAGGTAATATGTTTGGTCGTCCCACTGTCAAAGTACCAAATATTTGAGTCTACTGCAAACATGCACTGCTCATGAGAAGATGGGTCAAAACTGCAAACAGTAGTGAACGCACATTCTTCTTCCTGCACAAGATTAGCAGACTCCGTTTTTGGTGTAGAGGCTTCTGCAACAACCATCCAGCCTCTTTCTTCTTTGCCTCTTTTGCAACCAGTTTTGGACAGTTCTTTATGATATGATCATTCCCTTTACAGTACTTACAAAACAATTTCTGCTTTTCTAATTTTTTCTCATCTTTGTCTTGGTTCTTCGAATGTGCAGCATTTGCAGATTTCTGCTTACTAGTAGAAGAACTCCATTTTCCTTTGCCCTTCTGACTAGCCAGGAAGGCTTGATCTGCAACACGCATAATGGACCTATTCTGCTTGGAATGATCTTCCTGCAACAGAACAGAGACCATTCAGAACGATCTGCACAAATGAGCTATCTAGTATAACCGCATCAGCAGAAACCAATTGTTCCTTCAAGTCTTTGATCTTTGTTAGGAAACTGTCCATAGAATCACCTTCATTCATGTGCTCACTCTCCAATGGTTTTCGGAGGTAAGCAATACGAGCCGCATTCCTAGCTTGGTACAATGTGCTAAGTGTATCCCAAGCATCCTTAGCTGTTATGAAAGAGCGAATATGAGGAATAATGGCACATTTGACAGACAAAGCTATCAATGCATGTGCCTGGGCATCTTTGCCATCCCAATGAATCTGCTCTGCAATAGGTGCAGCAGAAACAGCATCACGAACAGGAATCTGCACAATATCATCTTCGACACCATCTTCATAAGCTCCAACACCTGTATTTGCAGTACCTGTTGTTATACGTGTAACAGGACGTCTTTCAACACCCTGCATAATGTTCCACAATCCTTTTGCAACCAATACATGTCGCATCATATAAGCCCATAATGGGTAGTTGGTACCATCCAACTTATCTTCAACAGCCAACATACGGAATACATCACTGCTTTCATCCATGGCCGGTGACTAAAATACCTTGATGCAGAAAATTGACTGGATCTCAAAAAGTTGAACAGAATTGCTTGGACAAATTCTGCTAGACCTGTAGCAGACTTCGAGACGCTTATACTGGCGAACAGAAACTGGGGTATACCTTTGGCACAAAAAGATGAAATAGCCTGCACAAGCGCTGCGATAGTGCATTCGGAGGCCGAAACGAGCTCAGACCACGATTTTGGCACCACAGAGCAAAGCAGTTTTGATATCTGAAACACCCTGAGTAATCTCACCAAATTTTGTGCGGATCTGAGACTGCAAATGGAGGAGTGTCGACGGCGCCCTAGATGAAGCGACGACCTGCTCTGATACCAATTGTTGGAGTTAGACGTCTGTGGAAGCATGCGAACAACACCAGGAAGAAGAAGAAGCTTGGAGCACAACACACAATACTGAATATATTACTAGAGAATGTTCAAAGATAAGTAGCCCATTAGGGCAATAGGCGTATATACAAGCCGGGGGGAAAAAACCTCCTAAAGAGGGAGAAAAGTGCCCCGGCGGTCCTAGTGTGTTCACACACATCACCACCTAAATAAATCAACACATCATAACTATCATGCATGACTTTCCTTCTCAAATCCCAAGAATCTGGTACACACACCTTTCCTTTCCATCTAACTATTCCATTCTCCTATGAGAAACTGGAATACGGAATGGACTTGTTCACTTTGCTAAGGGAAGAAACAACTGAAACTATTCCGTCTCCTATAATAGAGTTATCACTGATGGTTCGAATGTGATTCTTCCACCTGTGCTTCCTTTATCTCTTGAAGGAATGAGCTTTCTAGAACTATAAAGCTCATTCGATACATTATCCGTGATAATGCATCAACAACTATATTCTCTTTGCTCTTCTATCCAAGATTTCCATGTGAAACTCCTATATGAGCTCAACCCAACAAGCCTTACTGCCTCGAAGATGTGAGCCTTACTGCCTCGAAGATCTGGCTGACTACAAAAATACTTAAGTGTATGGTGATATTTGTATATCTTAAAGTCTACACCATAAAGATAGTGTCTCTAGACTTTAAGTACATACATCACTCCATACAACTCCTGTTCATGCACTGGCCTACCATCTTGGCTCAAGCTGTCCCTATGGCTTATGCCAATAGCATCTATCTCTAACTCAAAGGGTTTTTATCGATTGACCACTTTGAATATAGGAGCCTCTGAAAAATTCTTGTTTCAGAGTAACAAAACTATCTTGCTACTCTTTCTTCCATGCAAAGAAACCTTGCCTTGAAGCAAGTTCATCATAGGCACTGCTATCGACAAATAAAAAAAAGATGAATTTTCGATAAAAATCGGAACTTCCTAGAAATGATCATAACTGCCCCTGATCCTGAGAAGTAGGCCAAAATAATATAACTAAAACTTTCTTGGGATCCATCTGAACCCCATCAGTAGATACTCTATCCTATGAAGAAACAACTAAGTCTTCTATGGATTAACTGAGTCTGATCATGATCTCTTACTCTAATCTGATGGTAGCCATTTATGAAGTCTATTTTACTAAATACAACAGCTAATACACGCCTATTTTATGATGACACGCCTATTTCATCACCTAATCTGATCATTCTCAAGTAATTATGATGACACGCCTATTTTATCACCTAATACACACCATATGAGTGCATGGAGTGATAATATGGTTCTTTTGCATTCTCTGAATATTAGTGAGGACTTACAATCCATGCATGGGGGCAGGTCCACATCTTATAAAGATAAATCAAACATAAAGTGCATAGTACATGGTGAATCTCTTAACAAAATCTGTTTCCATCAGGAGTACTTATTATTACAAATAATTCCACTAAAGTTGTAATCTACATGAGAAGCATCAAGAGCAGATTTGATATAGTACAAACCAATCCTCTTTAGCTTCATTATGCAAATAAAAAATAAGTCTTTTTGAGAGTATTTAAAGACTTGATTATTGCTACTAGTGCAAATACACCATAAAATGTGAGACCTTCAAAGATGCCATAGCACGGATCTATTATGTCGTTTGATCCAAGTAGGATCTCCTTATAACCAAGCTTGAAGATGCCCAAAATTTTGTAGAGGTTATCTAGGAGCTTCCAAAGAAGTTTTTGAGCATGAGAGAAATTTATGAAAAGATGTGCAAGGTCCTCCTTGATGCCACATAAGTACATCTTGCCTTCACTAATATTCAATTTTTTAGATTTGCTACCTATCTAGACACCATGATGAATCATTAACCACAAAGGAGTAGAATGCTTTATTGAAGGAGGGAAAGCCCAAATACTTTTGAATCTATATCTCCAATGAGAATGGGATCAGAGCAACCCCCAAGCCTTATTCAATTTATCCACCACGGGTTTGAAAGGGAGGAAACTATAAATACTTGTCTTTCGCTATCATAAATATGTTAAGTTCCTTGAAGTGGTTGCATACATCCAATCTTTCAATCAGTTACATTCTTTGCTCCAAGAGAACATGTTTACATCCAAGAGACAAATCAAGTAGCTCCATAATATCCAAAACATTAAGCAAAGTTTGGTTCTTGAAAGATTATTCCATGAGTCAAAGCCCATTTTCCTTCACTTATTCATTCTGATAGTAATGTTTTTATTATGTAAGTGCATTAAACATCCTGTCCACATGGACTCTTGAAAAAAAAAACAAAAAATTATTAAAAATCAGTGTTTAGAGTATAAGCTTCTTTAACCAACATCCAAGATTTCCACATGCTATAGACAAGCATACTACCCGTGGGAGTAAAAATGTTAGGAGAGACAATGAGGTCTCATAAGCTGTTGTTTTTCCCCTTTGTAATTAGTCAAATAGAATTTATCACAATTTCTTTTAATGAGACAAGCCTAGTAATCACTAGAAATAGAAGCTCTAAGAATCTGCTTTCTCCTCCTTACTCCTACAAAAGATGTGCCAAGTAACTTTAGGGATGTTATGATAATCATTGGAACCTCTCCAAAGGAATCTTCTAGAAATGGCAATGGCCTAGGACAACTGCTTCCTACTGGGCATCCCGCAAGAAAGGAAGTAAGTGAGAGAGGGTAAAATGTAGTGATTAAGGACAAACATTCTCAAAGAGAGACTAGACTTAAGGGACATCCACTTGACCACTCTAGCTATAAATCTATTTAAAACCCAATCCCATGTTTGCTCAAACAAAATTTTGAAGCCCATAGGGATCCCAACAAGCCTAAAAACCCTACCATCCTGAATGATCTTGCAACCATTCTTGTCCACACATCTAGGGGAGATGTTGGAGGTAGATGCGAAGGAGTTTTTACAATGGTTGACAATGGAGTTACTAGCAATTCAAAAAGTCTTTAGACAAGACACGAAGGACTCAGCACTATCCTCATCAATAAACATCTTCAAGTGAAGAGGGGAAGAAGCATTAGGAATGTCAATACCTTTTATGGTCCCTTGGGCAATACCTTTTTTGACTAATCAACCAAGAGCATCACTGACAATAGCAAACAAAAGGGGGGCTGGGGGACAACCGTGTCTAATGGATCTATGGAGCTTGAAGGGGCTAGACAGATGACCATTCATGGAGATTCTAGAATAGGGCTTAGGCATTACCAAGAAGAACACTAATAAACCTGATGAAGTTCTTACTAGCTCCTATATCATGCAGGGATTGGAGAATAAAGTCGCACTCCATTTTGTCATAGGCTTTGTCAAAATCCACCTTAAAAAAAATAGAAATCTTGGTTAGACTCTTTGGCATACTCAATACCCTCCCATATAAAAATAATGGCATCAAGAATAAATATACCCTTAAGGAAATCCTTTTGCTCAGGGAGAATAATCATATCCATGATGAAACTAAGTATTCTCACTAGAGAAGAGGAAAAAAATTTGTATAAAGAAGTCAGATCTCTAGTTGTTAAGATCATCCTTGGGTCCTTTTTAATGCACAAGTTTAATAAATCCAATGTTGATTAAGGTAATAAGAGTACCCTTACTTACGACTTCTTGCCATTTCAAGAGAAATGGGGTTCAAAAAATCTTTAAGTACTAAGAAGAACTCATTAGGAACACCATCAAGACCAAGGGATTTACAAGCTTTCAATCTACTGATGGTTTCTCTAACCTCTCCGATAGTGAGGGACAGGTCCAAGGTAGAGGTTAGGCTCGTAGATTTTTTCTTTTTCATTAGATCAAACATATTCTTGTTAGGTTTGTCAACTTTCCCAGCCTAGAACTCTCTTGAATAGGCAAGAGCACCATGAGCTAAGAGATACTCTTCATAACTTAAATTTTCCTGAAGCTTGAGGATCCTTTGATCACCAAATGAATCATTAGGACAGCTATTTCTAATATCCTCTATCTCTCTAGTAATAATCATTCTTCTTTTGAACCTAACTTACTTAGCCAAGACCTTAAAATTAGTAAGAACCTTTTAGTTTTCCTTGATAGAATACTCCTAAGCAAGAGAGGGGGGGAAGGGGAATCATACTGAAGTGTCTCTTGAAGATGTCTTTGGTGATATCAACAACACAAGGGATCTTAAGCAAAGCAATATCAAGGTGGGCCTATCCAACTTTGTAATTAAGGTAGTTTCTAAAGAAACTACATTAGGGGAAAAAGTGAACCCTCGATGGGCCTTGTAAGGATCCCTAATTTTTAGGGATTAAAATGGAGATAATGAGGATTAAGGGGATAAACAATACCACTGGTGGTTTTCTCTATTAAAATATAGAAGAATAATATGCTTGAAGTTAGTGCTCAGTCGAATTGAATATATACCATCCGATTTTTGATACGGACGGTTGCGATTGAAACGAGTTATAGCAATCATTGCGT
Source organism: Ceratopteris richardii (assembly GCA_020310875.1). NCBI lineage: Eukaryota > Viridiplantae > Streptophyta > Polypodiopsida > Polypodiales > Pteridaceae > Ceratopteris > Ceratopteris richardii. The sequence goes on along the minus strand of CM035409.1, from coordinate 139,479,988 downwards.
CTGAGATTGGGCAAGCACA